>NW_019091658.1:224274-247626 GCF_001949145.1 Acanthaster planci
CGCAGGTTTCGCACCTTTTGCCGCGCTTCGCTAAGACCGGGTGCGACACCCAGTAAAATTAGGCGTATGTCCCTTATCTACGGCATGCATGAAACTTGCATCGGAAAACTCACTCAACCCTTGTGAAGCCTGGCTAGATGTTCGAGGTAGGTCGCCATCCTGCAGTTCCGGTTCTGGCGGCATCAGGCGAATGGGCTGGTGACCCATGGGCATGGTGGTAGCGTCCCCTGGCTGACAGACTCCTGGCTGTGCCACCACGCCCAGTGAAGGTGCTGCAGGTACCTCCGATGGTGCCGCTGTAGGTACTTACGGTGGCTATCAACTGGAGTCGTTGACATCTTGAAAATTTGGTCTCGTGATGTCATTTATAATACTACTCATGTACATGTATGTTATGAATGAATTCAGCTGTATTGCTGCAGCTGAACCGAACCAAAAATCAATGAACATTGAACACTTCTGAACTGAACCAAGCCAAACTGGTCAGTTCGGATGTTCGACTTTAATATTGCATGACATTGATATCGTACAGAATGCACACAAGAAAACTTGATTAAAAAGCAAACACAAAGAAAAATGGATAACAAGTTTTACTATACCACATACACGTTCATGACGGATCGCCAAACTCTCATTGGTGCATTCAGGGTCATGCACCTGCCACTATTTTTGCTTTTTGCCAAGTGCTTCATTCATGCAGGGAATAAAAATGCACGCACAGTAGCAGAAAATCCAGGAACTGTCCCCCAGGTGTACTGTGCACTCATGGTGGTGCCAGCCTAGCAACAGCATTTTTGTATGTAAGATAAATGTAAAAATGAAAGAGATGAAGTGTTTGTATTTCGACCTTAGGAACAAAAAATAAAAGTTCGCAGAAACAAATTAATGATGATGTTTTTATTTTCAGAGGTTATGAAGTGTATGAGGTATAGTAAAACAAATGTATATATTGTTTTGTTGAGTCAAGCGCGGTTCAAGCACAACTGCTTTTGGTTGGCAAAACAGTTGGAAACTGTCACACTTCCAATGGTATCTTCTATGGAATTTTAACTCCTAAATAAATTTTGGGAAGCAGTTTAGAAAAAAATTATGTTCAAACAAAGTTGCTCCTGGATGGAGATGGAGAGGAGATTCATTGCTCTGTATCAACGTATTTTATATACGGAAGTGCTATATATGGCACGTTCGTAGCAATCTCTTCGTCATCTCAATGTGCATTGTTCATGTACATACATACATGAACATGTACATGTGTGTACATGTCCAAAGCTAAACCGAACCTTGGCACCTATTGCAGCACTATTCAGCTGACAGCAAAATAATCATTTCATCTTATATACAGTAGGGCTTTACTGTACGTAAGTATTCAATCTTTTTTCAGTGTGCTTAAAAGCCTCTGTTATTTCCATAACAGTGGAACTGATCTGTGCTGCCCTTTCTCCACATACATTTACATACGTATTCTGTGCAACATTATTACACTATTGAGAGTGCCAAATATCCAAACCAATTAATTTGGTTCAAAGTTCAATTTGGTTTTTTGTAAGTGCCGTGGATGCTATTTTCAGTTGAGTTCAGAGGTTTTGCTGTTTTACTTTAAGCTGTAGTGCAAATTCATGTAAATATTTGAAAAGGACCGGTATACATGTATTTGCCACTACCAAGCATCTCAAAAGTCTCCTAGACATGCTAAATCACTCCCCCGACTATAGGAACCCATGTTTTTATGACTGATTGTCCAAAATTGACTGAGGATTTAAATTTAGTTTATGCATATGTTCTTAATTAACATTCAGAATTAGCAGTAAATGAGACACTTATTTTTCTTGTATTTTGGAGAGATTCATAATCAGAAGTCCACAAATTTCCGTGTAAGGTTTACTTTATTGGGCAGGGCGTAATTTTGAAATGTAACTTTTTGTAGTTTCTCACATAAATGACATTTCTACATTTTTACAAAATTTTGATTAAGGGAAATCACTGGTAATGCATTTTTGTAGTGTTGTTGCTTTTTCATACTTATCACTACTATATACTTACATAATAATGCTATTTAGAAAATGAGCTAAAAGAAGTAAAAGTGGACATCTGTTTGTGAGATTGTTCAGTTAACATGACCATGTACATGTATTTGACTGCTTATATTTGGTCAGGCATTGTGAAGACCCATAACCTTACTTATCAAGAAACAGAGACTCTTCAAGCTGTGTTCTCCAAAGATCTTTGTCCTAATCACATCATTGCTAATTCAAAGTAAGTACTTGCATTATACTTCTCAATGCATTTACATTGATATCATCATCAGTCAAATGCTTGTACCACAAAGAAGAACTAAATACAAAGAAATAAACTTCAACTGTTAACAACAAAAATGCAATGCACACCCCAACAAGGTTCTAGCCGCAATGGGTGGTGCCCGGCGGCACCACGCGGTACTGCAAATTTCCGCCCAGCACTCAGGGTTGAAACTGGCTGTGCCACCCTGCACGGATTTTCAAAAAAATGAACTGAAATATTACTGAAAATTTAAATGTACCAATTTGATCATATTCCAAGCATCAGAAAGCATTAAGAACTGCACTCACTATGCTTTGTAATCCAAAAATTTACCCAGCACTAAAATGGTCCTAGCTAGAACACTGCACCCCAACTGATCATATGATATGCTAAGTTCACTGCACCTACCAGAGTTTACTCATATCAACTATATATGTACTATGTATATAATGGTACTTGTATGATACATGTACATGTAGTAAACTATAACAATGATAAGGCAGAAAATTTATTAGAAGCATGGGCGTCACCGGGGGGGGGGCATTGGGATATCACCCCCCTCCTCCCTATTCGTTAGTTTTGTCGGTAACATCATCTGACAAATTTTTTAATATGAAGAGCGGAGAATGACAATGAAAGGAAAGGGGATACAGTACACTTGTTTTGCATAATGGTCCATCAGCAAATTTCATGTGGCACCTCCCATTCAAAATGGTCTAGCAATGCCCCTGATTACAGGTGACGCTCATGGCACAATACAGAATTAAATCAAGTAAAATTAACCAGAAATAGTTGAAAGAAGAAGTACTAAGGAATATGAGTACAGTGTAGTCTGGTTTAGTGGTCCCTATGTTATGGTTTGGACTGTCATGAATGTGGGCCAGGCTATGATATGATGTTGTATACACTGGGATGATGGTAATATACATTTTTGTCACTGGGTCACGTGATAATTCTGGGCCACTGAAAATACAGTATTCATGACAGAGGTAGAACAAATACATGCATGTGTATCCAATGTACAAACAAAATTGTCAAGTTAGAAATTTATTCTCATTACATGTGTTACTGAATAGTAAAATGGA
The DNA here is from genome assembly GCF_001949145.1 of Acanthaster planci. The sequence goes on from NW_019091658.1 coordinate 227,637, forward strand.
AGAATTTCATCTACATGTACATGTACATCTAGTGTTTGTTAATTAAACAAACACAACTTCTCACACTACTGTTAGATGGGTAAGCAGCCTGTAAGTACATGTACTTGTAGGCAGCTCCCACAAAAAAGGGTAAAATACGAATTTTGATTGCAAGTTGAAGACATTTATATTTTCAAAGCTAAATTGAGTGAGAAATAATGGAATCTGTTGTTCTTGTATTTTTTAGATTTGATTTTGAGTAGTGTTTTTGTTTAGGGCTTTGATTGAAGTTGTCAGTGGCTTCCAGACATCGCAAGAGGAGATTACATTGAATGTAAATCCTCAACAAGTCAGCTTCAAGAACTATATAGAAGATGAACCAGGTAAATCAGATGTCATGAAACCTTCAAACATACATGTACCTGTATGTTGTAGTAAGCGTACACATTAGAAATCGATTTTTCTGTGTTGAACTTATTCCTTGGCTCATGAGTTCATTGTTTGCTATGATTGATCAACAGATCCTAATAAGGTTGTTCACTCTGAGATGTTTCTTAGTCCAAGTGAGTTTGATGACTACACAATAGGTGTTGATGCAGAAGTAACATTTTGCCTAAAGGAATTAAGGGTAAGGTGTCATTGCTTGTGTTGAATACCTACATGTAGCATCACAAACATGCAATACATCACTCATAAGCATATACTAAGTCAGCACCCTTTCATGTGAGTAATTTTTGTCCCATGTAGTGGTTCATATTTATAATTTTTTTTTTTGCTCCAGAGTCCTGTCGTACAAAGTAATTCAAAACTTCTTCCTTTAGAGACTGCTATGATGAAAATAAGATTCTTCATAACAGATGCTGTAGATTAGTGCGGTCAAGTACAAAAGCAAAGTTGTGAAGTAATTGTATGTGGAATTTCATAAGCATACACATATGTTTTAGGTTGCATTTAGTTTGACAGTGAGTTGAGTGAATCAATGTTGCAACTAGCTGTACATGTAAATCTTACTCCATGTACATGTATGTCTCAGATGTAGATAGTCACACCTTTAGGGTTGACATTTAATAAGTGCAGTGTGATGGTATCTCAGCATTAGATTTCATTTAGACTCCATTCACTGTTTTAGATAAGCATTGGAACTACTATTGATTAATACATATATGTAAAAACAGTTCAATCAGATAAGGATCACACTTCACATTACTGATATTTCACACTGATGTGCATGTAATATCTCTGTTTTAATCTTGCAGGCTGTGTTATCTTTTGCTGATGCTTCTGGCTTACTAGTGTCACTGCACTTTGAATCCACCGGAAAGTAAGAGAAATCAAGTGTGTCTGTTGCATATTTTTGTTTGCTGAGTGTTGATGTGATGAATTTATTCTTTTGAATAATTTCAGTTTGCTATTCATTAGGGTTTTTTCATTCAGGAAATGGGCTGACCAGGAAATATTTATTCTTAACCAATCACTCATGGATACCAAGAGAAAAATCTCAAAATTCAAGTACAGTGTATGCATGTGGGTTCAGGTACATGTACATTAGAAGCAGATGGTTGTTTTAAGAATTGAGACCTGGTCTCAGTCTCGAGACCTTTTTTGTGGTCTCGATCTCGATCTTGTTCTTGTCCTATCAAAGTCTAGGTCTTGGGAGGGTTGGTCTCAGTCTCAAAAGTGTTGTTCTTGGTCTCGGTCTTGGATGTGAAACCCTCTGGTCTCCCCTTCGAGACCTGTTGAGACCTCAACAAAATGTGCACCTACAATCCTGGACAAAATAGTTGCAACATCTCATGGGAAACACAGTGAAAAGATTCCCCCTCTCCCCCTTTCAGTGTTAGGGTCATTTATTGGACCAAGATTCAGCCCAACTTACCCAATGAGAAACAACACGGACAGGGGGGCAAGGGAGGAGGCATGTTCCAACGAGATCTGTCCAGGATTGTCTCTAAAAATGCGCCTATTACCTGAGATTGTGTGTACATCCCGCTCTTAAAAAATTCTGCACGCGCGCACGTGCACCCGCGATAACAACTGCAATGGTACATCACCTCAACTGAAAAAAGGTGAGTCACTCACATGCTTTTTCTCTTTTTCTCATGGTTCACCATTGCAGTGCTTCATCTGAAACCAAACCAGTAACTGCAAAGAGGTCAGACAGAATTGTGTACCTCTCATTTAACCATATAGCCCTTCAGACCAAAAAAAAACTTCATTTGATAGAGATGTATGCTGAAATTGTATGATGCACCGTTTACAATACACCCAACTTATCCCATTTTCAATGACCAACTTACCTCTTGTTGCGGACACCTGCGAGTAGCAATCCCATCCGCACAAATTTACTGTGGACCCTTCCACTGCAAAAATCCTGTCCCGATGGTTGATCATAACCCATATCTGTTATATCACTAAATATTCAACAACTATGTATAAATTACATATACTTTTTGGGGGGGGATTTATCATGCTTTCAACAGGGCATACTACCACACCTTGCCTATGATAGTCTTTTTTATTCCATTCCATAACCATTGAATGCTTACAGCATCACACAGCAGTGTCCAAAACAGCAATGCGGCAACCGCCCTCCCTCCCACGTAAGACAGACCCACCAAAATCACACCAACTTTCCACTAAGATACTCAGACAATCCTGGACAAAATAGTTAGAACACCTCATGGGAAGCACTGTGAAATTATCCCCCTCCCATGTTCAATGTTGTGGTCATTTATCGGACCAAGATTCGGTCCAGCTTACCCAATGGAAAACAACACTGATAGGGGAGCGAGGGAGGAGGCATGTTCTAACGAGATCTGTCCAGGGTTGTAGCTACCAGAACCACTCACGAATGCACTCACTGGCTGACCTCCATGTGAGTAGTTTCCAAACTTGTATGTAAATATGACACCATAATTTTCAAATTTTCATGCTAAAGAATGAAACTGATGCTTGAATGGAAACTAATCAATGTAGGATGCAGTGTTTCCAGCACAGGTGACAGCCTTGGAAAGTATTGCTCAACACAATGGAGATGAGGTTGAAAGCACTGGAACTTGTATGCCGTGTGCCATTTATTTCACTGACACACATCTGCCCATTTTTACACAATGTACTACACAGATACACGTACATGTACTACTACCAGATCTTATTTGGATATTCATTTTTTCTAAATTTTTTTGTTCACCCAAAATTTTTTTTGAATGTTTACATCAGTGGGTCACTCAGGTTGAAAATGACGATTATACATACCACTGACCATTCTAACCAGTCCAGTGATCAATCACTGGTTAACTCAGACATTCAACATTAGCATGGTCATTTCATATGTTGGTATTAGGCATATCATGCCTGATTTGTATGAAAAGTATAAATATGCCATACATCTTATTTGAAATTAAATGAAAATAGGCTTGGGAGCTCTTGATTATAATTAAACTATACACCTGCGAATGATATTGACATATCAAAAGTCTGCAGCTCATCACAACTACATTGTATTTCTTAGAGGTAAAATAAAGTGTCAAGTCTTGAAGAAAACTTTAATCTATAAATGTTTGATGGTGTGTTGCATGTTAATTTTCTTCGTTTTATATGTTCAGTTTAATTTCATTGTATGCTGCATGTCCTCATGTACCTCTGTATAAAAAACTGTAAAATGTTAATGTTTGGTCTCGGTCTCAGTCTTCGTCTCGGTCCAGGTCTCAGCCTTGGTCTCAGTCTCAACCTGCAAATGTCTCGGTCTCGAAGTCTTGGTCTCGGTCTTGAAGGAGTGGGTCTCAGTCTTGTTCTCGGTCTCGAATGATTTGGTTTCGGTCTCAGACATCAAGGTCTCAGATACAACTCTGGAAGCTAGTTTTACTGCACCACAGATATAAATAGATATTTGCTCACAATTTAGATGGTCATACATATAGTTCTGTGTTTACTACAGGTATCAGTGTTTTAGCAAAGGCACTGACGCTCAAGGCCCAGGTCTAGGCTTTGACCTTCAAGTCTTGAGGCCAAGTCACTGACCCTCCAGGTCCAAGTATTGACCTTCTATAGAGTCTTGAGGCCAAGAATCTGACCCTCAGGGCCCAGGCTTTGACCATCAAACCTGAAGGCCAGGGATCTCACCAGTGTTCGAGTCTCCGAGGCCAATGCCAAGACCAAGTCATTGCCATTTAAGGCCGAGGCCAGTTACTACACATATACATGTATAACATAAGTACTTCTAGCGCTGTTGGCTGACATACAAGATTCATCGCAATCCACAAAAACTGTTATACATGACACAACAATATCCCCAATTATTTTGTCTAAGAAAAGCAACCATGTACTGTGTTTCATTTATTAGTTACTTTCAGTTTAACATTGTAAACTTCTTGGTAAACAAATCTAAATGGGCATAACTACCTCTTATTTGGCAGGTGTTCTAAAGTTCAATTTTTATATTTCTTTCAATAAAGAGTACCGAGTCCCCCGCTGTCACATAAAGAAACTATGAAAACTTTAACTGCTCCCAGTACATACAACTCCCCACAAAATAATTTCTCAATATTTTCAATTGCAAAAACAAGATTGTAAGAAGGTAAGGCTTTAAACGTAGGCTATTAATCCCCAAACTATTAATCCCCAAATAAAATCAAGTAAGATAGTTGGACGTCAACAGATACATGTGGTTGCACAATTGCCAAAAAGTCCTGCAACCAAATAAATTTGTGAGTGAATATAACCATTTTTCAGAAATGAAAAAAAATCAGGAGTGCTTCCAAAAATGATAATCAGTCATTTTCTTGGTTCTGAATTGCAAAAATTATTCAGTCAGATTGCAGCTACAAAATATCCTCAAATTCTGGTGAAATGTGGTTATTAGTCCGCCTTGGGTGTTGGAGATACTACCAAATTATTTTTAAGATCTTAGCTTTTAATTTGAGCTTACAGTATCCATGAAAGTGACGAGGACACTTTTCTTAGTTCTAAATTGGTTCTGAATCGCAACAAAAACCTCTTCATAAATAAATAGTAACACAAGAAATCCATTTTGCAGCCAGAACCATTATTACAAGCTGATTTTCTCATAGGTAAAAATTCCAAGGAATTAAAATGTAGAACTTGTGCAAATTTTGACTTGACTTTTGCAGCTGTGCAACGAAACTCCCTCCCATGTCACACAGTTAACAAACTTATTACGTCACATACATTTCTGCTACATCTGTTTAGTTGAGTTTGCAACATATTTGAGTGCAAATAATGTGTGATCCGAACTTGGAAAAAAAATAGGCATTCAGGTTTTGGCCAATTTAAACAAAATGGAAACTCCACAAGTCATTTTGATTAACAGACATTAGATGCAAAAGTTTATATGACTGTTGAGTATGAAAAAAGTATTTTGAATCACACGTAGTGAGTGACCTTTGGCACTGTAAATATTTTTTTATTTTTTTGACTCCTGTGGATTTTGACAAATCATTCAAAAAGTTGAAGCGTGCATTGGAAATCTTGCCAAAATTTCTTTTCTAGAAATTTTTTGAGAACAAAATTTGTACAAGAGGCCTACAATTCACCTGTCAAGCAGAGCTTGTCTTAGAATGTAGAACTGAAGAACATGAAAGAGGTAGGTTTTTAATTTAAACAATCCAGAACCAAGAAAAATCCAGAACTAGAAACACAACTGTATATGTAATTTCCCATGAAAATGTGCTAAAAATGGCACTTTGTGCTAACCATGAATACTTAGCATATAAAAAGACATTTCATGTCCACTCAACCCCGTGCACATACGAAGCTATTGTGTGCAAATTGGCATGTTGACCAGCCATTGCACATGCATGCTGAGTACCAGCCATACAGAAATTGCAGTGAACTTTTAATAATGAGTACATGTAGCCTAATTTACCAAAAAGCTATCTTTTTCACGCAACAATCAATGAAAATAAGTACATGTATGTTCCCAGGGGATAAAACTGTTCAGCTGCATCATGTCATTAAGGAGTCTAGGTACTGTACCACGTGTTTGTTCACAAAAATGATCAATGCACATGCACGTTGCAAGTACTTTGTCATGATAAAATTTGAGGGGAAAGTAACAGCTGAGAAAACTGACTTAAAACGGTTGCCCTCGAACTAGCCTCAACTGATTCTTTGAGTCCAGAGGGTGCCAAGGCCAAGACCGAGTCATAGCGATGTCGAGGACATCGTTTTTGGTATTGAATTTAAACTTGAATTGAATGTGTGAAAGCCTTGGCCTCTGCCTTGCTATGAAGTAACTTGGCCTTGGCCTCAGCACCCTTTGGACTTGAAGAATCAGTAAGGCATCATTTTGGAGTTCAGAATGTGATACGGTACCTTGACTTCCAGATGATAATGTAGTAACAGTCGACCGATAATGTAATAACCGTAGATTTGGTTGTTTCTTAGAAGGCTTTGGGGAACTTACGGCTTCTTCAAGTTTTCCTTGCAGATCCTTCTTACTGTACCTTATTGCTTTTGAAGTGACCATTGTTCATTGTTTTCAGCAAATCATAACTGAACACGGACATCATCTTGTCCCAAGAAGTGTATAACACTCAGATGAATCATGATGACCTCATTACATAAATCTAGTTCTTTTATTTAGTGTTGAGGTGATTTCAGTTAACATGCACAGTCACCCTTTGGGCTTGATTGACATTTAAGATGCAAACTTCAAAGCTCTATGCATGTATCTCCTTAAGTACAAGTCCTACTAGGTTGAAATTTTGCAAATTGCTGGACAGGGAGGTGTTTAGGACGAAGATTGGCATTATGTCATGATGACATTATCAGTGACAAATCACGTGACACGAAAGGTGTTTCCTTTTCTTCATACATATCAAGTTGGGTTATGACTTGCAGGCATCGCAAAAGGGATATGTTATAGATGAAAACTGATCTCATGTCACGATGACGTCGTCAGTTAACATGTCGCGTGACAGTAAAGATGTATCTTTTAACGCCCTGTGTCTTCTGAAGTACGTGTCCGACTGGCTTGAAACTTTGCAGGTAGTGCGAAACTGCTGAACACCAGCTCAATTTGATGAGGAGCTCATAACGTCACTTGACAAAAAGGGCCACATCTCAAAGCACTCATATCCTCTGAATTACATGTCTGATAGGGTTGAACCCTTGCATGCATATTTCCTTTTTCAATTTCAAATGGAGTGGTGCAAAACAGAATTTGTCATGCTTAGTTCAGATTTGTTTTCATCAGTATTTTTCCTTGTGGGCTCCCCCATCCCCTGGATCCACCCTTGTCCTATATCCTTGTGATTTAACTCTTCATTTGTGTTTTTTGTCAGAAATAGACTTGACGTTTTTCCGTCACATTTGTTCTTCAAGTTTTGCGCCGAATGTTGCCATGGCTAGAGGGGAAGGTTGTGAATAGATTTTAGCAAACGCGTTTGGTGCTTGCTTAAGATTCCTGTAAGCAAACACTTCAACACAAGAAAGACACATTTTCTTTTGTAATCTACAATCTCATGCGTGCCTGCATGTGTTTCAAGAAAATGCTAGCTTCTCCAAACCCACTTGTAATTTTACTTCAAAACTCAAATCATCACAATAACAACACCATCACCATCAAAAAAGTTTTTTTAATAAAAATAAAATAAAACACTGATCACTCCTCTTAGATAGAATTAAGTACTGTAGCTTTGTACGCAAATTGAGCAGTAAAATACCGTGAAAAACCAAAGGCTGTGCACAATATCGCTTTTTTTCACCACCCTAAACTTCCTAAGACTTACAGGACTTGGGCCTTAATAGTACACCAACTATCGCCGCCTTGCAGAATGAAAATAATACTAAGAAGCAAGCCTGAGTGCACCCTGGCAGGTCAGCATCCTTACCCTCTCAGTTCAGTAGTATATACTGTGATTCATAGCCTCTCAAAAATACATGAAAGTGAAAAAGATCCTTGCACATACCTGTCAAAATCTCATTCCGGCTCAAGCTACCCTCATTTTACACTTAACTATGTTCTTGTTCTCGTACACACACATGTAGCTTGTTTTTAAGCTTTCTATAGTTTTTATAAGAAAGATCTGCGATTGAATTATTACATTATTGGTCAATTGTTATTACATTATCAGTTGGTATTACAGTATTGGCCGATTGTTACATTATCGGCAGTAACAAGACATCCTTTGGACAGAAATATGCCTCTCAGTTGGAAACATCTCTGCATCACAGCATTAGCTTCAAATGAAATTGTCAATATGACAAGAAACATTGTCAGCTCTAATGTGATACCAATTCAAGTGAATTCTGTGTAATGTGCTTAACATCAGGCCATGTAGAAAGTGACCCATAATTTGATCTACATGCAAAGTATCAGTTCCTAGAGGGCAGTATACTTAGAGGACAATCGGCATCCACAGCACACATCAGATGATGTTCTATCTACAGGAAATCTGCAAATGCTACGCAAATATAAAGGAAAATTAAGCTCTGCCCTAGCCAAGTGGCCTTCAACACTGTTACTTTATAAAAGCATTGTAGCTTTGTTGTGAAGGAAGCAGCAAAATTTCCTTGGCCTATCATGTGTTTAACAAACTTTCATCCTGTAAAAGTGAAGGTGTACAAATCTAGGGTGTTCCTCTCCTCCATTTCAAAACATGGCTAACTTAAAAACTTCAGACTTTGCAGAAAGCTCACAGCTGAGCATGAAGTTATACGCCTGTAGAAGAGAAAAATTTCAAACGAATTTACAAATTTAAATGAAAATATCAATGGGCCTAAATTTACAAGGCATTGCTAAGGATTTTGCCCTTAAGCCAAGGCCTTAAAATCAAGTCATAAAGGCAACTTGAAGCCAAGGCTTTGACTGTGACAACCAAGATAACAAATACAGCAAATGCCACATGACTGGCTGTCATCCAATCAAGATATAGAATCTGCTCATATGGTGTCATACATTAATATGCATACAAGTGTAAAGCTATACACTGTTACTGGTACTGTAGTTATATTAGAATTACTGTAACTTTCTGCCGTAGCTTTGAAAAAATCATGACAAAAGATTTTCAAACATTTTTGTATGTTTATTTGTCCCATACATGGTGTTGGCACGGTAGCACACTGCTTGGAGCATACATGTAACTTCACCTGGTTGTATATGTTTTTTGATGAAAAAGTAGAGTTTACATGTACAAAAGACCTTGCCGGTTTTTACTCTCAAGCTAAAGAGTAAAGCTTACATGGACAAAACATCAAGTCATTTTTCACATAGGCCACGCAGTTCTTCTCTGACCAGTAGTAAAAGAATATAATAATGTATGCTTTTTCATTCACATATAGACCTATTGTGTTTTCAATGGAGAGTGATCAAACTATAGAAGCAACATTTGTCCTTGCGACCTTAGCTGATCTTCCCTCAAGTCAGAATTCCTCTCAGCGCAGAGTCACATCAGCCTCTCAACACAGTGCAGTCAATCACTCTAGCCACACTCACAGGTATGTACATGTACTGTACATGTAGGACTGTCTGTCATTGTTAATCAATACAGAATTGTCACAATACAAGCATTGCAGTGCACAGTAGAGGGGGTTTAAAGAAATTCAATCCAAATGAAATGGATTGATGTGTTAAAATTATGGAGCCAAACACTAAGTTTTGAAAGGGTGTAAGCTTTTCTTTGATGTCTGACTTGCATCACTGCATTCAATGATAAGAGAGCATCGTTGCTTTTCAAAACAGTAAAAAAAAATTTACCAACTTGGATTAAATGCAGTCCTGTCAAAAACACATGGAAACATACCCGCACTTGTCGCTCAGCTGTAAATGACAGCACTTCGGTGTCTCCAGACATCTGCGATGGGTAAAAGATGGTGCTCCAGCTCACGGTCTCATCACTGTCCAAGGTTAACTGAGGAAACTCCTTGGAGACAATGATTGTCCTTAATCATGCAGCGGAATTAGCACATAATAATTATAAGTCACTTGAACTTGCTCCCTGTGATTATTTCCTTTTGAGGATGTTAGAAGACCGTTGTTGTGTCAAGTCTTGAGCAGAGTCTTAGCAAAGTAAATGACTCGCTCAACAATTCAGAAGTGGTGAGATGAGCTGTCCAAGAAATGCATTGCCACTGTGAAATTTGTGTTCACAGGTAAAGGAGACACATTGAAGGTATTGCTGACTGAAAAAGTAAATCATAATTGTCTTTTATGAAGAGACAATTATTCCAAAGAATGTTTGTTAATTCAATTTACAAATCTATTGTCCGAATGTATAGAAAAGCTGAGATAGGCATTAGTCCAATTTGGAAAAGGGATATCTTTACCTATTGATTTGTAAAGCAATGATGCCCAGTCATCTGTGATTGCAGAGATGCAAGTAGGCCATCCATGGAATGCTTATAAACTACATGTACCCTTTCAGATGCAACCATACTTGGAGTGGTGGCCTCATAACTTTAACATACCAATCCATTATACATGTATTTGGATTGCCTTTTTCCCTGATACATCACATACATGTACTAACGATCTCATAAAATGTGACACTTTCCTTTTAGCAAACTGAACTATTCGCATTCTTTCTGGTAACAAACTCAGACTGAATGGACAACACATATGTTGCAGACAAAATAATTTATTTTTAAAAGTTACCTGAGCTTTGTTGTGAATAAAAAGAACATGTAGATTTTTATATGCACTGTTTGCAGATGGTGAAAATGTAAAGTCCTTTTTTATTTTTATTTTTTCATTTTTTTAATTGGTATTTTTGTGGGGCATTCTATATAATTTTACATTTAGAGAAATGGTATTTGTTAATACACATCAGTTACTGTAGTTACTGTGCCTTGGATTATATTAATTTGTTGACAGCCAGTTAATGTCAGATTTTCACACCCGAAAAAGCTGCTGGGGACAGGTTTTTACGTGTTAATTCTTCAACCTTGCAATTGCGCTTTGACCCGGCCAAACACGAAGCATTAATACAACAACCACAGAAATGAAGAACAAAATTTTAAATTGACTGTAAGCCTTGATGTCCAATCCTTTTATTTTCTTCAAGCTTTGCACTCGACTTGCAACCAGATTAGTGACCAGTAAATGAATAAACATGGGTTTGGAACACAATCTAATGTGTGTCTTGTATTTTTTTGTTAATTATTTAGTTTAGGGCCATGATGTGCATCTCTCTGTTGTTAAAGGTTGAGTGATTTTGTTTGACGTTGTTTTGGAATAAGTGTTTGTGAGGGTTTTGATTGGCCTATAGACAGGTGATGTGTGGATGAAAGGAAAAAGCAAGCTAAGTGGAGAACGCAAAACATTGGCAGCCATGGAGCATGCCATGATCTTCCTGAGCTGTGCTAGCAGTGAAATACTCTTTGACAAACTCTTAAGCTTGTGAGCTTTTCCAGGCAAAGAACCGGCCCTGCACACCTTGGCTCTCAAGCGGGACATTGGGTGACATTGAGCCACTGACGAGTACCATTGAGGGTACTGTTGACTGGCAGTGAGTCCACCACTGGACCAGCTCCTCAAGTGACATCGGTCACAAACGGTGAAACAACTTTGACGATAGGACCCCAGAAGTCCGAAGTCGATCACAGATGGGACAGAACCTAACTTACCAACCCTCTGAGGCACCACAGGGACCTGTGCATATGAGGAGCACCTCCACAAGTTTCTAGCACTGGTGGGCCCATCACATAACCTAATTATACTTATTGTAACTTCCTTTTTGTGTGTGTTCTGCTGATTTTTAACAGTATCTGAAGAAAAGAGAAATTAGCTAATTAAATCAAAGTTTTGGTATGTAGCTTACATTCAGAAAACATATATTAATAGTTGAAGAGAATTGGATTGTTGGAGTGACAAGATAACTTACTGGCCAGATTTTGAAGAGACATTTTGCAGAATTTTAGGTGTAAATGTAATTGAATTTTGATATATTGTCATATTAAGAAAGGAATTGTATGAGAAATGCAAGGTAAATTGAGAAAAGAAGAGTTTTGAAAAAAAAATTGAACCACCATTGGAATCGGCAAACTATGAAGTGATAATTATTGATTGTTGATAGACAGATACTGATTTTTTGTTTATCTTTGGATTTATTCTCGTGATCGTTTTCATTGCATGAATTCTTCACTATGAATTGCTGGATTTTAGGAGAGGTTTCTCCATACAACAGATTCATTTTAAGTTTGCTTAATTATCTAGACTTATTATTTTTATTATTATTTTAAATTGAATTTAACATTCATTAAACTTTGTTAAAATATTTTACTTGTCATTTGGATTTCTTTGCTCGCCAACCTAACGTTAGATTGGTCATTGCAAATGTCCCTTTTTTTTCTTCTTTTTTTTTGTGAAGTACTGTGCAGCAAAGCAGGCACGCTTAACAACAAGTATACTCATCCTGTTTGGAACAAATAAAGAAATATGTGTGGTTACACGTCATCTGGTGCCAAGTGATTAAAAAATGGTAATGTGGTCAAGTACATTGTAAAAGTAGTTTCTGACTTTTTTCTTTATTGTATATAAATGTACATGTACCTCACCCACTCTGGGCTACTTCTTGATTACATCATATTGACATCACTAAAGGAATGGGCATGGACAATTCATCTTTGAGATATCACAAATTAAGTTTCTCTTCTTTCAAAACTGCCAGAAGTACAACTTCTCCATTACTGTATACAATCAAAGTTTTGTGTGACTCTCTGAAAGGTACATGTACATGTAGGTAGAATGCAGGTTATAACAACAGATACAAAACATTATTTTCCTCCGATTGATAAAGATGCCCATCCCTTCAAAAAAATCCAAATTGACCTACTTATTATTTCTTCTGCACTGTCTGTCTTGCTTGAAAGGAGAGGGTAACGTTGAAGGGCAAAGCAAATGAGAGTGTATTTTGGTGTTCTTGAATCAAAACATTTCTGATGTCATCATTGTACTAAGAAGCAAAGGCCATATAAGATGCTTGTAATACTGGTCATTCCATGTCAAGTCATCCAAAACAGTTTGGAAGTTTAAACCTACCCCTTTTAAATTTTGTTCATAACTGGTACGTCGTAACATGTAAATGTGACTGAGTAAATAGTAAGTTCAAATTTTAGCAAAATCGGCCTTGTGCAGTAGCACCTCCTCATTGGTTGAAAAGAGCCATATTAGTTGGGAGTGTTCATTTTGTTGGTAGCGATGTGACTGTAATGTGTGCATTTCATAGTCATTTGTAAACCAACAAAGTTCAGTTCTGACCAAAGGAACCTCCGTTGCTAAGAAAACTATGCCCTCTCTTGGTCCAGCTCGAGGTCAACAGTTTTCATGTTGTGAATAGTATTTTGTTTCATATTTGGTAAAAATAAGCTTTTGCATCAAATTGCAATCATAATTTCTCCTATATTTTCAGGGGATATGGTTTGGGCATTTTTTATGCTAAATTATGTATTTGGGAAATTGGTTGTAATTCTGCCTTTCATAAATAAAGATACATATTTAGTGGTCTGGTTCTTCTGCAGGAGGGTGGAGATCCGTCCACCAATTACGGAGGATAGGAGGCCCAAATCCAGGCAAAAACTGGACTCAAGGCAATTGTGGTTTGATTCCCTTCGATTTATTCACAGGTGTCAATTAGTATTGAAATTGTATAACCATAAAGAAACCAAAACCCCCGACGTCCGAAAGTTTGCCAAAAAAGGTATTAAAACTAAAACAAAAGGGATAAGGGCTTAAGTTATCCCACAAGGAGCCATTTTGCTGTGACTGCCAGCCCACCAAGGTGCAGGTCTCGAGTGTGGGAACTGTCACAGGGAAAGCCCTGAAACTTCTCTGGTCCTGCCAATGCATTAAGGGACTTCGGGCCGAAAGGGCGTGGCTTTTCAGTAATGTACAGTTTTAAGTCTGCACACCGCAAGGGACGCTCATACCCCTGCATTGATCTTGTGCCAGGTAGGTCAGAGTTCATTTTCACATCAAAAGTAATTATGTTACCGGGGAATCCCCAGACCCCTACACATGTAAAAATAAATCCACGGTGCCAATTAGTGGTTGATATAAATAGCTTTAGGTAATATAAGGAATCCAAAATTCCCCACTATATTTCACATTGGAGTTGGACGACCTTTTGACCTATACAGGCTTTGACACTTTCACCCATGTGGATGACAAAGCCTTCTGCTGCACTTGCATGAAAATTGTACCCCACTTTGATCTCTACAAAACATTCCAAAAGTGGAGATATATTTTGGGTTTGCTTTCTGGCTCATCTCATTGTTGCAAAGCTATTGGTTCGATTAAACTAGAAATGTCGGGTTTTTCAGCTACAATTACGCCACAAAATAGAATCAAATACATGTAACAGCCAAATTAAAGGGGTGTGGTTTAACCGATTTGTAACTTGACATTAAGCGACCCTTAGACCCAGTGTTAAAACTAACAACAACCAGAGTAGGCATTGGCTATGACTAGCCCTGTGGTTTGCCACCATCCTACACTCCATCAGCAGAAGATGAGCTTTTTACCAAACATCATTACCTACATGTATCAAATTACCCAGAATGTCATCAGATAATGCATTTGCTGTTAAATGTCGAGTAAATTCTTTAATTGCTTTCAGTTATGCATTTCTTACAAAGTGAAGTTTTGATTGACAATGTAAAGTTAAAGAATTTATTTTTGAAAAACTGACATTTAAAAACAAAATAGTTTGTGGCAACAGTTAAGCCTCCATTTAAGGAAAGGGTTAAATGAATTATTGCAGTCTTAAGTGTATGTTGAAATAGATCATTTTGCAAACTTTCCATTTTCAAAAAAGTAGGGCAGAAAAATGCACTGTAATGTTTTCAAAAAGACAGTTTACATGTTTGTGGGTTGTAGTAATTTGGAGAAAACTGATATTTAAAAGGCATACCCGTATAGCCAAGATATTTGAATTGTTGGCTCTGTTATTATGGTAACATATTTGTCAGCAATCTTTTTTTGTATTAAGTGTACATGTATCTTTTCAATAATTTTACCTGTACTGTAAAATAATTTTGTCCTGAGACAGGCATGACATGTTTAGTACATATGTATCACATAAATACTTGAAAATCAACAGTCCACTGATCTCATCTTACCTGAACAGTCAGTATATTTGTAATTTCCTTGGCGCCTTATTTTACTCGCTGAAACCTTGATCAACTTTAGTGTTCCCTCTATTACCACAATGTATAGCTGCACTGCCACCATGTCCATCCCTTTTTCTTAGCGCCCTCAATAACAGATGTGTCGTTTGGCATTTTCAAGTTTCCATTCTCACTCCACCTTCCTGTGGTAACCTGATCAACCGTAACATATAAACAAACTGTGGTGTATTTTTCTCTTTCTTTGTATGAGCACACTCGTAGGTTGCTGTTGTTGATTCTATGCAGCTTGTATCATCTAGCAATGTTGTATAGGATCAATACATCCGGGGGCAGTTGAAGGCTTAACACATTCAGCAGTCCACAGCCCTCCCCCCAAGCCAACAGTTGGTCAACAGTAGGATCAAGGTGTTAAGGTTGAAAGCGGATACTCGTAATTACTGTGATAACGGTTTACTTTGACCGGCCCTTTAACTGGTCAAAACCTACGGTAGTCAACAACCTTGCACATGGGACTAAGTTGCGATGCATGCGATCAGAACGCCCTGCTCCCCAAGTGCAGCTACCAGGATTACTGATGACAGGATGCATGTTCCAGGCCACATGTTCCAGACCACGTCCAACTAATCCACCTCCAATATGGCTAACTGAGGCACCCCTACTGGCCCCTATGGCCACTTCACACATCAGCCCCTTAACATCTGAGACCTCTTCACTGAGGGCACCAAGGCATGAAACAGAATAGTGCTATCCGGGCCAACTCCCCATCACTTTCTGGGGCTTTCCCAGTAAATGCATCACTGAACTATGGATCTATACCACATTCCTACCACAGTCCACCCAGATGCAGGGCTGCCGACCAAGCTGATGTTGCCTTGCCCCCCTCCCCCTCCCCCTGGGGAGAGCAGAGGCCCAACGACAGTTGTCCAGGCTGGGAGAGAGCATTGACAGAGTGGAGGAGTCCTTACTGTGTACATCCATTCTACCACTGGTAACGGATCCCTGGTAACTGAGACCTGCGAGGAGGTTAGTCAATGCCTAACCCACCAACTCAAATGAGCACTACATGCCTAACCCTGCTGGCATCTGAGTCCACATCAACACTCAGGCGTGAACCAGACAATAGCACCACATACTCAATTCCCCAGCACTTCATGGGGCTGTCCTGGTGAATACACCATCAGAATGCAGATCTGTGGCCGCATCTCTCCAGTACACACACTGGCCTGCTGCACCACCATGGTTTCCACACGCCCCAGGTCTTTTTGCCCTCCGGGTTTTCCTTAGGATATCCCGGAAGAACACTTCCGAACCTCCTACCATTGCGGCTCACTTTAAACAGCCTTTTCCCGAACGTGAACCGCAGCTTGACCATTCTTCGATGCTCCACGTCTTCTTCCGCTAGGTCATCTCATAGGAAGTTACGTTCATCCAAACACCACACCTTCCTCAGCTGTCATCTCAACTTTCTAATCCCGCTCTGATTCACTCTCTCCGCTGGTCAGCCACCTTGATCTAAAGCCTACACCCCTCATTTTCAGCTCTGGATCCCAGTCCTCTTCCAACCGGTCCGCATCTGCATCCAACGTCCAAGATTTTCCCCATAGAGTGTGGACACGTATTGGTTATCAGCGCAGGGTCGGATAACCTAGCGGACGATCTACCCACATCCTAACCCACATACGATCTCTTGAAGGATACACAACAGGACCCAGTCCAGACTCATTGTAATCCTCATGATGGGTCTTCCAGAGATGAAGAAATAGTCTCTGCTATTAGGCATCATTTCAAATTTCCCATCGGTTGACTATAGGACAGGCCAGCCGACTGATAACAGTGACTTGTGTTGAGTGAATAATGGAGGGAATGTTGTTCAACTGAAATCACATAGCCTTGGAAGTAATGCAATAAAAAGGCATGTATCAGTTAGAATTGGCCACTTGAGAACACTTAACCTGATAACCAACCCATAATAAATGTATGACACCTACCCGATAAGAATTTTGAAATGGTGCCTTAGTCGTACGCCTTCAGAGACTCATCTTTGTCTACTCCTGAAACATATGATTCCAAGCTTTGGTCAGCTGTAAAAGGCAAGATTAGTTCAATTCGGCTAAGTCTTCCAGCAAGGCCCCTCTTTCTTGACTGCCTTTTATTTCACTTGTTGGAGTATCTCTCCTGTGTGTGAAAAAAGGTATCTCCTGTCTCTCCAGACCACGCAGCAGTTGCTCTTGTGGTGCTGGATAAGAATGCCATCACTATCTGCGAGCAATTTTCGCTCATCTCCCACCTCGCTTGAGGCCATGAACATCCCGTATGCGGATATGAAAGCAGATCTCAGTGCCTCTCCCTTTTTACAGGAAAGACTTATTCATGGGGTAGCCCATTGAATCGCATCAAACCAACTCACTTGTTCCATTTGTTCACCCTGTGCACCAGCGAAGTTCATCCCTCCCCCACAAATAATACACAGGACACTGTGTTGGGAACCACCTACTACTTTATGTCTGGTAAGTTTTCACATCAGTCAGATGGGTTCTTGGAACTGTTTTCAGGTATTCTTTGAATTTACAGGTGCCCCTCCCTCCGAATAAATTCTTCACCAAACTCCAGTCCCTCCAACAAGATCAAATGGGATGGCATCAGAGACACACACACACATGCACAATGGAGGTTCATTCGTTCCTAGACATTTTCCTGGCCATTGTTGGTGAATCTGAATATCGCTCACTTTCATGCCTTCAGTCAATCTACAGTTCTACAAGTTCCTTTGATGCATCTGCGCCGGAAGAACCTTTGGAATTCAACCGGCTATTTAGTCTCTCAATGTCCCAAGGGGTCTTCACCCAAAGGCTGGAGTTGTTGCCACCTACCTACACCAGTTAGTTACAGCGAACTCAGCATAGACAGTTTCCCAGACAAGGCCGCAGCTGACACTGTGGTTGTCCCTGATGGCTCCACACTGTCAGACCACACAGACATGTTTACGTTTTATGTAATATTTAGAATTTCACTGTATGTTCATGATGTAACCAAGCCTGATTCTTTTCAGGTACATGTATATGTAAATTGTAAACTTTCATTCTCGTGTATGTCATGGAAGTGATGTCAAAATTAAAAGAAATGGGACTGGACAAACTTCTTCTCCTGGTTAACTTTACAGCTTTTATTCCAGACATTTGTTTCACACGTACACATATTTGGCAGTTTCAAGTCTGATACGTGTACTTTCCATTTCAATTATAGTTGTAGTGGCGATCGAAGTCACGTTGACAGCTCATTCACGAAGCCTGCTCCAAAACATGCAAGCGGCCTGCCTACATGCATTGTACATGTACATGCAATATATGTACGGTACTTGTACATGTGCACGTACAGGTACATGTACTTAACATGTACATGCACATGTAGTGTGTTCCGCCGGTTAGAGTGCTGTGTGGTTATAATGCTCCATTTCGTGGGGTCCCATTGGGAGCGCTGTAACGGGAATCTACTGTATACATTGTACCTTTTATGTTTATGAAATTTCAAATTTGGAAATAGCCTGTTCCCCTGAGGACTAGCCTGTGCACAAAAGAAAATGAACAGTGGTTCTCTCTTACACTGTGTGCTTCTTGCTAGGTGTAGTTGTTCAGCCGTTATTTTGTAATTGTGGCCATTTTCAAGAATTTCAATGTTGTACATACTTGTATACATGTTTCATGCATTTTTTTTGCATTTGCACACATGCTTCCTAAAAAGTTCCCAGTCACTATTTCAGGAATGATACCACAGTGGATTCTAAATAATGCAGAAAGTGCAACAACATCCAAAGGCTACAAATTGTCTGAATGGAATGTTGAATCTATTCACATTGTTGATCAGACTTCAGGTGGTGGTAAAGGTACATGTACTGGTTGTTGCGGACAGTTCTTTTGCTCCTCTGGAGCTCCGTACTTAGTCTATTGAGGGCGCTGTTTAGAGAGATGATTATGAGGATAACCTAACATTCCAGAAGTTTCCATCGTGTTTTGTTGTTGATTGTCGTGTTGATTGTCATGTTGATTGCTAGTTTGCTCTAATTTTGCTAGTGTATATCATCTTAATTGATCTTCACATCTTAATTCAGTTAATTACCAGGGTTTCAGGAATCAAATCAAGTGCAAACAATCATTATTCCCCCAGCGTAGTATGTATGTACAGTTTAAGTATTTTAGCTTCGTTTTGTGCCATGGAATATAAGTAGGACGAAGGTCACTATATTGCAATTGTTTCATGGCTCATGTCATGTCAAATATCTTATGTGTAATCTTAAGAGTGGTTTCTACGTAAGCTGAAGTTGGTAGTTAATAGTTAAAGCTTCATATTATGAGAAAGAATTATGAGAAAGGCCAATGGCTCTTCTTGATGAAATGTCTGATGATCATTATTATTTACTTAGGGATTTCTATACTTGCAGGGAAACTAGGACTACTGATACGCATACACAGAATGAAGTGAATTTTCGAGATGACCTGAACAGCAAGAAGAGAAGTAGGCATTGCATACAATCAGGTATGACTTATTATTCATAGTAATTTACAATGTTTAACACAGTGTTACTAACTTTTTGCCCCCAAAAGACCTATTTCTCTCTCAAATGTCTACTTTGAAACATTTATGTAACTATGCAAGCCTTTGCTGGCTATAGCACTTTGAAGATATGCAAGCAGTCCCAGCAAGTGAGATTGATGCGAGTCAACAAGAACATTTTTTAACAATCTGAGCATCTCAAGTCGTGACAGGAAGGCAGAAGGAGCAAGATAGGGTTGTGAATTTTCAAATATCAACTTGAGTGCAAAGTGTACCTCTATGAACCCATTGGTTTTATATCAGTCTTATCTCCTCTAGTATGTGTAATAAAAATCACTCCTTTTGAAGATGTCATTGTGACGTCACGAAAACTTCC
>NW_019091658.1:258043-269516 GCF_001949145.1 Acanthaster planci
TTTGTCCGAGTTCGGAGACCCCGGCCACACATATAAGCCATACGGCTCCGATTTCGGAGTCCCCGGCTTGTAGTGGTTAATACCCCTACCAAAATCAGCAGGAACAGCAGATTCTTCAAAATAACAATCCAATTGTGCTCAGAATTATATAAATAGTCAGAATTATATAAATACTTGGCACAACCTTCATTTTTAACACATCCATTATGAAATCGTCATGCCATACATACATGTAAGTCTGAGAAGGAAGTTCCTGTTTTCTGTGTTAGATGTTCTTGGCACTGCATGGAGACTCAAAGTATTCAAGGTTCATGGGTAGGCCCTACTTTCTGCTCAATTTTTCACCTGTTTCAGTGAACTAACTCAGAAATGGAAATGACAAATTGAGCCAAGCATTTCTATAATTGTGAACACAACTGGATAGTTATATAAAAAGGTTTTGGTATCCCTGACCAATTCTGGTGGGGATATTAAAGAAAAACCTGGCTTCCCGGCAGGCCTACATGTATATACAGTCAGCTCTCATTATAACGAGCTCGGTCATAACGATAACCTGGATGCAACGAGCATATTCTCCCAGTCCCGAACAATTTGTGTTCATTGCTATGGAGAAATATTTGGTCATTACATGCACGGACATTGCGAGACTCCGGCTTCAACGATGATTTGTGCCGACCGATGAGCAAAAGTATTGTTCTCAACCCATTTACAGTGACTCTTTTCCAAACCGTATTATCTGCAGCTATCAACGACAAACCTTTTGTCCCGATTCGGGCATCATACGTTTTCCCAGTCTGTCAACGCCTTATCATTGAACCTTTGTGAGAACTTCAGTGTAATGTTGTTTCATCTCGCCGATGTTTAATCAATTAAATGGATGGTGATACAGTACATTTTGAGTTGTCGCTAATCCCCTCCTGCGATTTCCCAACTGTGCACCGTGAATAGACTCACAAGTGCGGCACTCACGGGCCAGGTTTCTTTTTATTCATGCAAACGGACAATAAGGGCATGCAGAACGTAACCCTGTTTCATCTCACCAATCTTCAACCAATTGAATATGTAGATGGTGATGTAGTGCAATGTGAATAGGCCCATGAGTGCAGACATGTGGGCCAGGTTTCTTTTTTCTTTTATTCCTGCAAATGGACAATGGGGGCGCACAGAAAAGTGGGGTTGACATTTTAAATGGTAGGTCCTAGTGTTGCTGCCAGATCACTTGCCTAATTGCTTCCTATTGTTGATTCCTGGCTATTAAAACTAAATACACAAATAAATCACACTGTCTTTTGTTGTTCCGTGTCAATCTGAGCTGGGCAACAAGACAACTGTTAAGATTACTCTGCAATGGCTCCTGTTATCAATAACAAGCGAAAGGGGCATGCCATTGAGACCAAGATGCAAATCATCAGGGCTGTCGATTCTGGATGCAAGAAGGCTGATGTTGCATGCCAGTACGGGATCATTTCAAGTACACTGGCAACAATCCTCAAGAACCGAGAAACAATCACATCAAACTTTGAACCTTCAAAGTTTGAATCTTTACTAAAGAGATTTCGCACTGCCACTTTCGAGGATGTTGAGGAGGCCCTACTCCGCTGGTTTTGAGGTACCCGAACCAAGAATCTTCCCCTCAGTGGCCCACTGTTGCAAGAGAAGGCTGATCAGCTGTCCCAGATGATGGGGCACAGGGCATTCCACGCAAGTTCTGGGTGGCTATCCCGCTTGAAGGAGTGCCACGGCATTTTGCATGAGCAGATCTGCAGGGAAAGCAACAGCGTCGATCAAGACACCATCACAGACGGGCTGAAAGAAACCCTACCCGGCATTTTGCATGGTTTTGCACCAAGAGATGTTTTCAATGCCGATGAGACTGGCCTGTTGTATCAGCTCACACCCGATAAAAACCATTCAAGGGAGAGGAAAGCAAAGCAAGGAGCGTGTCACCATCCTGCTTTGTGCCAACATGGATGGGTCAGAGAAACTGAAACCACTCGTTATCGGCAAGTTCAACAAACCTCGGTGCTTCAAGAACGTAGCTTACCTACAGGTTAGCTACCGGGCCAACCGGAAGTCATGGATGGTATCTGATCTTTTCAGTCAGTGGGTTCGCCGTCTTGGCAAGAAGTTCACCAGGCAGAAACGGAAAGTTCTTCTCTTCGCTGACAACCGCGCTGCCCCTCCAAAAGTGCCCCACCTGAACTCCATCACTCTTCAGTTCCTGCCACCAAACAAAACATCACAACTCCAACCTATGGACCAAGGTGTAATAATGAACATGAAGGTTCATTACCGTTGCAAGCTGCTACAGACTCTTCTGTCTGCCTACGATGCTGGGGAAACACCTCAGCCTGTCAACGTATTGGAAACCATCAACATGGTACACATAGCGTGGGGAGCCGTCAAGCAAGACTGCATTGCAAACTGCTTCCGGAAAGCAGGCGTCATTGAACAAGCACCACACCTCCTTCAAGATCAAGACCAAGCAAGATCAAGACCAAGATGGCCGCCCGGATAATATCTGGGAACATCTTGCCCAACACATCAACTGCCAGTCACATTTCAAGATTATGCATCAGCTGACATGGATCTTCAGGTGACAGACGAGCCAAGTGAGAGAAAGATTGTTGCCGAGATAACATCAGAGAGAGCCGGTGACGATGGAAATGATGACAAGAAGGCCGAGGCAATGGAAGCAGTGGGGGCCCAGACACAGCAACTGACTGTCTAGCAGTGCATTAACATGATGACCCAGGTGCAACACTTCCTTTGCACTCGGGCCAACATGACAAATGAATCTACAACAGCGCAGCTAACATCATGAACTACTTATCCTAGGAGCAGCATGGGGCGACCATCAAGAGAAAGATCATCGACTTTTTCAAGAAGTAATTGTCATCAGCATCTTAAAACAAACGGCTCTTTTCAGAGCCACCACACCTTGCAAAAAGAGATAAAGTTAAAACTGACAGTTGCCCTCAATAAAGAACGACCCCGTCCCTTCCCTAAAAAAGACAAAAAGAAAAAGATCCAAACGTTTATTTCCCTTAGTCCCTTTATAGGCTCCATTACAATCCACTCTGCTTTTCAAAAGTAAAATTCCACGTTCAAGGAAACACCCAAATGTGGAAGTACCAATGACATTGCGCCCTCTCTTGTCCCTTTTCATTAAATGCAAATCTAATGTGAATCGCATCCCCCCTTAAAACAGGTGCGGAAAAATGTGCCCTACAAAAAGCATCGACATAATCCGAAGCTATTATTTGCATGTTAAAAGAAAAATTCCACTAGAAAAATAATCTCATCTACATCTCAACAAAAACCCAGACATACCGGTAATAGTGGTGCCCTCTTTTGACTGGTTTTAGCCAATTCATGACTAAAGCAAAACGTACACTTGGGATGTGTGACATACTGTACTTACCAGCGCAGACTTGAATGTTTCTTCTCACTCGGCTATTCTTTTCAGCTTCTTCTGATCCAGGTTGTCAAATATTTGACTTTTAATGTACATTATTTATATCATTTTATTCATCAACATTAGATTAAAATATCGGTATCGGTGTACCTGTACATTATTACAGCAGACATGTATGTGGCTATAAACTTGTGCAAAATGAGTGTGAAAAATTGCGCTCCGGTTTTAACGACGCTCTGGCTATAACGACAGAATTGTGAAAGTCCGCCGGCCCTCGTAATAACGGGAGCCGACTGTACAAGTTCCAAACGTAACTGTCATCGGTTGATTCCGTACTACCATATGGGCTGACATGCTCAATCTCGAAATATTGGACACAACATTCAGATTGGGGTCTTTTAGTTTTATTTACCAGTGCAAGTCAAGTCTTCTGTCACGTATTGTTTGAAAGAGAAAAGGGGCCATTCCTCTCTTGTGTTCGATGACCATACAAAGCTGCTGTGCTATTAAAGCTCTATAGTGTACTCGTCCCATGTTATGCATGCAGGCCTGCAGGCTGTATTGTACATGTCGGATTGGAGTGTAGATACTGCACATTACAAGCAGTTAACTGAGGGCAAAGGTCACCATGTACAGTCCACAGATACTTACAGTGGCAAAAATTGTTGCAAATTATCGCATGATGCAGACCATGATATAACTTCACACAATTGCATCTGAACCGTGAATTTAACCAACCCTAACGTGGCACCGGAGTCTCTGTGTGGTCTTCAGAAATTCCAAGTATTTGAACTTGAATTGAAAAGACATGCAAATTATTATAAAAATAAATACTAAAAAATCAATAACAAGTCAGTGGATGATATTATGATGATGTGATTTCAGAAATATATCAGGGGGTGACTCTGTATCCACACAAAGTTTTCCAAAGATCCAACACATCTACTAGCCCTACCCAAGGTCTTGGAAAAAGAATTTCCAAAATATTTTTTTTTTGTTCAGAAGATACATTGAAAAGAATGTCAAAAATACTAAAAATAAAAACAAGTAAAAAAAAAATCGCTTGCCGACATCTTCATGACGTCACACCCATTTTCAAATAAAACTCCTTTTGGTTTATGTCTACTAAGTTTCAACCCAGTCAGGCCAATACAATGGGTCTGGAGATAGGGGCCTGCAAAGAAATTGTCTTTAACAGCTTGTCACATGACTTTTGATGACGTCATGCTTTGAGACACATCTACGCTATAGCGTCTTTGATTGAGGCAACTTTGATAAAGATCCAAACTTGCAAAGGGATTAAAGTGCTGCGTAAAAAAATGTGTACAAAAGAAACAGGATTTGGAGAGAAAACAGGGATGAGAAGAAAAAAAATCTTGGCCAAAAAAATACCTTGTCTGCAAATTGCGGAAAAGCAGTGTTGTAGTAGTGTATTGGAGTACTACTACTCGAATACTGTTTTCAGAGTACTCGTGTCTTGTACTCAAATTTCCAAGTACTTGTACTCGAATAATAGTTCTTCCACTCAGGCTGCAAAGTACTCTGAATAAAATTGTACTCGAGCATCGAGGTACTGGTACTCAATTAACGGTACTTGATTTAAGAATCTGTTAAATCCCATAATAGCCATTGAAAGACAGCAGCACAAGAAAATTGATCCTTGCATACTGATATTCAGTGCGACAAACACTAGGCCTACACATTCACTGTCTCAACCAATTACGAACACAAAACGCCAATGTATTTCTAGTCTTGGTTCCAAGATATTCCTGTTTATTCTGCAATATGAACCATCACCACTGCACACTGCAATAACGGATCGCAGCACCGCAAAAGGCATCTTGGATTCAAGACTAGTAACACTCAATCTAGATGTAGCTTGTCTGGTTCCCGCTCCTGACATAGAATCTAGAATATAGAAAAACACGGGCATAGGAATGTAAGTCTAGGAAGCAGACGTCACCCATCCACATTTACGCGTACGTGTTGTGCTTGCATAATTCCTCATGAGTTGAAGTCATACTGCCTACTGATACATGCAGTGTTGTACTGTACATTACCCCATTGTAATGTATATTGTTTCAGAATGTTATTTACATGTTTTGATGTATATTGTTTCAGAATGTTATTTACATGTTTTGGGTTGGCATGACAGTCACAAAGACTTTAGCTGATAACTTTTCATCAACGGCATCAAATGGGCCATTCATCAACGGCATTTGCTTATTCTTGATGCTTTTACATTTTACCTCTGTCTCTGAATAAATATTTTTGCTGTTGGTGCATCAGAACTGATGACCTTTCTCTTGCCATACAAATGTTGCACATACTGATTTCGGAATGCTATGGCAGATTTTAATAGAAACAATCTGTTACAAAAAAAGTTTGTAGATCCATTGTTTATATTCATTTAAACATTTTGACACAGATTTGACTGTTTTGTTCTCTTACTTGTACTCGTAATTAGAAATACTCGTACTCAAAGGTACAAGTACTTGTACTTGAAAATCAGCTCTTAAACTTGGTTGGCAAAGTACTTGGATTTGAGGTACTCGGGAATTTAAGTACTCGGCGGTACTCTGTATTTGAAAAAGTACTCTGCTACAACACTATGAAAAAGCCAATCAGAACTAAAAAGACTTTGCCACAGTGTTTGTAGAACAGCCAAAAACCATTTCCCCAGATAGTTTGGAACTGAATTTTTTATACTCCCCTTTTTCTGGTTCATGCATTGGAGTTTAAATAAACCTTGCAAGTCTACGGCACTCTACCTACCCAAACAGTCACTACATATGCAAATTTCCCATGCACCTATAGTTATTCACTGAAAAGACTCGATCATCTGTAGTGCCCCCAACCTCCAACCATGCTCTTTGGTACCGCCGCCATGTTCATCCTTCTTTTCTCAGTTCCTCACAAATTAAGCAAACGCCTGGCCCTGGAAGACGAACTGAAATCCCTGCTTCAGAGGCAGGCTGTCTGTCATGTCCCACCCGCCCAAGTGAGAAACGGTTTCCTGTCTACCTTCTTTCTCACGTGCAAGAAGGAGACCGGCAACTGGCAATCTATCATCACTCTCAAGCCACTCAACATATTCACCCATCCCAAGAACTTTTGGATGGAAACCATATTAACAGTCATAAGCTCCCTTCCAATTCTGTCTTGGGCATCAGCGCTCGACCTCTGAGACACTTACCTACACATCCCTATTCACAAAGTGGACCACAAGTTTCTTCAATTCATGTACAAGGGAAATGTCTACGAGTTTGGAACCCTGCCATTTGACATCTCCCAAAGTTTTCACTGGGGTAGCAAAGTCTGTGGCCACCCATCTACACCAGCTAGACATGATGATTTTTCAGTACCTGGACAATTTGCTGATCGTAGGCAGCACCTTAGAGGAGGCTGTGATGTCAACCCGCCTAACTTACAACCTTTCTACCCGCCTCAGCTTCATCATCAGTTAAGAGAAGTCAAGGCTGACTCCATCTCAACTTGATACTCAACCTTCGCAGGAGAATTACCACCCCAACGGCCGAGCGCATAGACAACCTACAGGAATGCATCTCTCTTCCACTCAAGTACCACCTGCCATTGTTAGGATCCATCCCCTCAGGCTGATGGCAAGCATGGTCAAGCAAGTACCCTAGTGCAGACTCCAAATGAGACCGCTGCAACTTCATCTACTTTCCCAATACTGGCCCAAAAAGGACCTATTCGGCCATCCAGTCCCCGTAACAGAGGACATCTGCCATCACCTTTTATGGTGGTTAGAGGAAGATCACCTGATGGGCCGGCCTGCCTTTCCTTTCCCAAAACCTCCTGTAGAGATGACGACCGATGCGTCAGCTTGCAGTTGGGGGCCTCCCTTCCTTCTCGTCAGATACCTGCTTCCAAGAAAACCATATCAATGTCATGGAATTTCAAGCAATCCTCAATGCCCTGCAACCCTTCATACCCTACTTCAAAGCGGAGGACGTCTTGGCGCATTTGACAATTCAACAGCGGTGGCTTATATCAATCATCAAGATGGCACACAATCCCCCACATCATGCGTCCTTGCATGGGAGATTCTCCGGTGGGCAAAGTAAACAACCTGCAGGCATTCCACATTGCAGGGCCAGACAACACTGTGGCTAACACACTCTCTCGCAGCAAAATCTGCCCAACGAGTGGACTCCTCACCAAGAAGTGTTCAAGGCTCTCTTCACAGCAAGAGACAATTCACACATCAATCTCTTTGCCTCACGGGACAGTGCCCAACTTCTGGTATTTTGCACGAGAAAGCTGCATCCCTGTGAGTGGGTCACGGATGCTGTCCAAATAGACTGGACAGGCATACTGGGGTATGCCTTCCCTCCCATTTTGTTAATCCCTACAGTTCTCTCCAAAATGAAACACGAACATTACCGGATACTTGTGATTGCTCCATTCTGGCCTCGTCAGCCTTGGTTCCCCAAACTAACGAGACTCCTGTTTCACCAACCATTTGTCTTTCCAGACAGACCAGACATTCTCCGCCAACTCAAGTCGAGAATTCTGCATCCGGCACCCAGGGATCTGGATATAACCTGTTGGACATTTTCCAACGTTCTTTCCACTTGGCAGGACCTTCTGGCGATGCTGCAGCCATGGCCGCACAGGGGCAAGGCTTGTCCACCCACAAGATTTACAATAGCAGATTACGGCATTTCGTTAAATGGTGCAACAAACAGGCTTTTGCTCCAAATGATGCTCCTTTGTATGCCGTTGTAGACTTCTTCATGTAATTTTTTGACTCTGGGCTGCAAGTTTCTACAATTTGTAACCACAAGTCAGCTCCATCTGCCATACATGGTGGTTCCACAATTTCTAACAACGTGGCTCTTCAAAACCTGTTACACGGCATGTTCGTTGAACGTCCCCTCATCAAGAGTCTAATTGCATCATGTGATTTAAGTGAAGTTTTGCATATGCTTACCAGTCCTCCCATTGAACCCTTAAGCCTTGCGGTCCTTATTCACACCAGCATCAAGTTGGCCTTCCTCCTGGTTGTGGTTACCTCTAGAAGAGGCTGTGAGCTAAAGGCCCTCTCTGTTACCGAAGGTCATCTTTGCTTGGAACCACATGATGTTCGTATCATCCCAGCTATTGGTTTCCTGACCAAAACCAGACTCCCTCCTTCAAGCCCCTGATATTTTGTTCCTTCAATTTCTCCTCACTCTGGAGACAACGTAGTTCCTGTTCTGAAGTGGTACCCAGCTAAAACCAAAGTTCTGAGAGGGACAATAACCCAACTGTTCATTACTACTACCAGACTTCATTGCCCAGCAGTGAGAGACACAATCGCCCGCTGGACAGTTTTGGCTATCAAATTTGCTAATCCAGACAGGCCATCACACCCCGATGAACAAGGTAAACACTACATCAGAGTTCACGATGTTAGAGCAGTTTCTACATCCAGGTCTCACTTTTGGGTGTTCCCATTGCAGACATTTGTAAAGCTGCATGCTGGAAGTCATCCTCTACCTTCACTTCCTGTTATCTAAAGGGACATCCTGCATATCTACTCCGTACATGGCAGGACAATCACAATGTCCACAGTGCAGATGTCGGGGGACCCTCTGTGGGACAGACAGATGGCAACACATCCTTGAGAATATATTAGAGTGAGTTATGTTCCTGACCTCTTGTAATTAATATGTTTGCCATCATTGTCAATGCATATATTTTTACTTGTTACCATATGGGTGTATGCCCCCTTTATGACATTTCATATATTGTAGCCAACCCCCACCTAGACCTGTGCTACTTTGCATATGTAGTGACTGTTTGGGTAGGTAGAGTGCCGTAGACTCCTTCCCCACAGTTAGTGTGGGATGAGTCTACTAAAGAATACCTACCCAAACAGTCTCCACCCGCCCGTCCTCCCCACTCTGGCTCCGACATTTTTAGTCACTTTGAAAATAAGGATGAACACGACAGTGGTGCCGCAGTGCATGGTGGGAGCTCGGGGGCACTATAGATGATCAAGTCTTTTCAGCGAATAACTATAGGTGCAGGGGAAATTTGCATTTGTTGTGACTGTTTGAGGAGGTATTCTTTAGTAGACTTCGTCCCATACTAACTATGGGGGAGAAGTTTGTTCTATTACTTAATCATCATGTATAAACTGAATAAACCTGGAATATTTTGTGCATCAACTTCATATTCTTTGTTATTTTTCATTCCTTTTGGGTTTGATATTGGCTTTGCATTCACGTATCTTAAGGTTCACTTCAGAAAACTCACAATAACATTAATCATATCAGGCTGGTTTCTTTTTCGTGTGAGATATACCTAAAACTTATTCTGAGAATGCTTCAAAACTTCACATTCACAGAATCACTCAGGATGGAAGATGCTGAGCCTGAGTTTGAGCTGGGAAACATCAACAGGATATCATCAAGGAGTTCCAGTTGTGCTGTCATTCCATTGCATTCACATATCCGCCAAGCACATAAGCATCAGGCTAGACCGGCACTCTTCCCAGAACTCTCATCTGACCCAGCAGACAGTGAAGAAACTACTCAGGTACCCAGACCAAACCGGACACTACTAGCTAATTTTGAAGAGTGTGAAGTGGGTGAAGATGGTCATGATTCTCAACAGACACATATGGCTTCCGTGGAGCAGGCTGTTGATAAAGCCAGTGTCAGTGATAGTGAGGACTTAGACTTCGTGCCGGGAACTCCTCCCAGTAAAAAGGTACAGTTACCTACTAACTAAAATGTACAGCTTTTCTCCCAATAGTTTCCAGCCATGTCAGAGCTGCAACCATTAGGAATTTTGTGAATGAAAATTTACACCAAAAAATGTAAGTACCTATTTTGTTTATAAATATGAATTTTTCAGATCCGATTATTATTCATATTATGCTGCTTCTGATTCCTTTTGGGGGGGAATGGCATTCCTTCCTTTTATAGCTCAGAAAAAAAATGTGTAAATCCTTGTGTATTTGAGTGCACTGGGGGAAAAGGGCTCCTCATTTCATTGTTTAACCAATATAAAACTGTGTTGCATTTTGTTTGATTATTGATCATGATACAATAAGTAAATTGGTTTTATGCCACATGTAGATGTGTTTTGAGTGCACGTGGTGAAAGTTGTTTCTCTATAAATTTGTTGCATTCAGTAGTACACAGTGCACAATTCTTAAAGTGCTGCACAGTTTGGTGTGCATATCTAAGGTCATTATGCACACTCTTCAAGGCAATCATCGTGAAAGCATGATAAGCAAATTCAAACGTGTGGTACATGTATGTTTATTAAGAATGGGTGAACATGTGCAGCTTGCAGCGTACTAATGCCACCATTTTGGAGCCATATGATACAAGAGTTTCATATTAGTAATTGTACATTTATCATATGTAATTTTGTTTTTAAAAAAGGCAGTTCGGTAAGATACAGATCTTAAAGCATTTGATGAAAAATAAGTTGAAGTGGTACTTCCTTGAAAAACAACAGGGTATGAATGTGATGTTGCTGGAAAAATTAGCTGTGGGTGTATTTTGTACTGCCAAATATGCTCTGTGGCAGTGCATTGGTTGAAAGCTTGAAAGATTTTGTGACATATCTTAAAATGCGAGGAAAATTGGTCTAGTGTATATATTAAAGGCATGTTTTGCTTTCTGAATACTGAAATGAGTTATATTTTACAGTGTGTCCTAAGGCCAACAGATTTTGGGATGAAATGCTTTGTTACTGTTGAACGTTTTCCAAAACAATACACCTTTTCTGTTAATTATATATAACAGGTTTGCCCTTACCCAACGTATATAATAAGCACTGTATGCTCAGTGCTTGTCCGAGAGCTTGCGAAAAAACCTCACAAGCTTACTCGGGTGGGACATGAACCCACGACCTCCTGCTTACTAGTGCAGATGTCTTAACCACTCGACCACCAAGCTTGCTGGGGTCAGCTGGCTGGTCCGAGTCAAATGAAGCAGCGGGTACCGTGAACTATTTTCAAGATGTATTTTCAAGACATCTGCACTAGTAAGCAGGAGGTCGTGGGTTCGAGTCCCACCCGAGTAA
>NW_019091659.1:3633-28601 GCF_001949145.1 Acanthaster planci
GCAGCCATAGCTCAAGCCGAACGCACTATGTATTGCGAATGTGCTTTGTCGCGGTACGCGTGGACATGGCGGACGATCGCGATCGTTATTTTTTTCCAGCATTTTTCCATGTCTTGACGCATGAATTAAATAAAATCAATCTTGAAAAAGGCATGTTATTCACTTAATTGTGAGTATGAATATTTCATCGAAAACTGCGTGATTTGGAACTAAATCTCTTAAATGAGAGAGGGGGGGAAAAATCCCGCCCGCCCCTAAAAAATGAAATGCCATGGACGCTAACCAACTATTTTTTAATATGGCCTAATTCTGAAGAAAAATGTTCACAACACAATTATGCACTGCATATGTGTGTAATGGGGAGCCATTGTGTGAGAATTAGCGCTCTGCCTGGCTGACAATAGAGCCTTTTATGTAAAAGATCATGCAGTGAGCTTCTGGAACCCTCGCGTGTTTTTTTGTAAGAATAATGCTTAACTGAAACGACCCCGGCATGAAACACTCATGTTGGAATTTTACCTCTGTCTTCCTCAAAGTAACACCCAAATAGACAAAGCAGCACTTTCATCGGAATGATTTTTGTAAAGAATTTGGAAATTACTTTGTAAAGAAATCGGTCATCAGAAAAGATAACATCCGGCTATGAGCTACATTATATTCGCTGCCGTCAAAATCACAAAGGGTTTCAGCTTTCTAAGTTAAGTTACAGTATTTTCTCCCTTTAATTTCAATTTTTTATTCTAATTTCAACTGTAAAGTTGTGATAAATTGTTCTTTATTTCGATAATGATGATCGTTGCTGTCATTTTACAGAACATCAACTCGTGACAAAAGACACCATGTAGAACTTGGTTGATTGGCCTGATACGTTTTAGTTCCAATTCAGCACGGAAAGTGTTTTTAGCCACATTCTATGCAGGTGTGGCGTGGTGGGAAAATACCAGCGCCTGTCTCCGCAGTTTATACCGGAGTTCGCACATCTCTTAACTCTGGCTGTACTTTTACCAGTATGCAAACCAGTGTTGGACTTTGATGCTCTATTTTCAACAGAACTGTAGCTCTGCATCTGCAGTATTTGTCATTCAGTGATTGCAGCAACTCGAGGCACAATGGCGTTTTTTACTCAGCTCTGGCTACTGACGTGGAAAAACCTGACATTACGCCGGAGGCAAAAGGTAAGAATTGGTTTATTATATTTTGAAGTGTATCAGGTCATTTTTAACAGATGACGAATTGGTG
Source organism: Acanthaster planci (assembly GCF_001949145.1). Next base: position 4,873 of record NW_019091659.1, read on the forward strand.
TGGAGCGACCAAAATACTGCATGTTAAATGACAATTTTTACAGAACTTAAAGTTTTTAGAAAAATAGTGAAGATGCCATTGTAATGGAGCTGATTTGCTTTCAAAATTCTGGCACTTATTTATACTAGTATCATGTAAGCTATTTTATTGATAAAAGTGGTTTCATATTTAATACCAAAAGGACTTTAAAATTGGCTAATATTTATTTGATTGCTGGGCTGAAGCCAATTGTTTGGTTCAAGTTCAAAATAAGTGTTAGTACGTTCAAAGGAAGAGCTCAAACTTGGGCCCTTTACGGGAGGGTTTATCAGAAACCACTTAGTAGTATGTAATAGATACTTAAGAAGTACATGAAATTTGAGAGAAATACATTCCTCAAACACAATGTACAGTCATTCCTTATCCAAGTAGAAAATGTACTTCTGATTGCATTACATATCACCAGGGTTTCATAAATTTCCAAAGGTAGATTAATAACTGGATTAGATGATGAAGTCACTGGCTTTTCACATATGTAACATGGCCAATTTAGGAAATACAGATTGATCAGCGAAAACTCTGGAAGGTTGATTCACCACACACACAAGTCCAAGTGGTATATTTGCTGAGTGATATACATGTACGTTGCTTCTGTGATGATCGTCTTTGAAATGGTTTTATTTGCAGATTCGACTTCTCAGTGAGTTGATATGGCCTGTACTGTTGTTTGCGATTGTTGCCGTGGTGAGACAAAATCAGATGCCTATTTCCATAGATGAATGTGAGTATTTGTCATTGCTTGAATTTTAAAAGGCAGCAACTTACCTTAATTAATTCTGTATGTATGGTCCCTAATTGGAAAATGGTCTTTAAGTGTCCGTATCTTTTGGGTTTTTTTAATTCAGTCCTTAATTAAAATTGCACCTTCATGTTTCAGTTAACCTTATTTTCAGTTTTTGTTTTGCTATTTGAAGAGGTATCCCAATTCGTGCCTTTTTGGTTTGTAAGTGAATGAAATTTTCTTGAGTCATACATGAGTCATTTCAGAGAGAAAATCTGGATGTTGCATTGATTTATGCACAAAATTTGTAAGCACATGGCAATAAGCCAGTGAGCACTTTTTATGTCGTGGGTGAGCAACTGGAAGGTTCACGTTTTGAATTGAAACATATTTTTAAATCTTTTTTCGAAGTGAGGTCAGTTTCATTTTGGAATGTAGGCTATCAATATATCTTTTTAAATCTCTACAGCTTAGGGTACTAGTTAATGCAAAAACCATTTGTTAACCACTTGTCGACTTTTTGCCTGGTACCCAGGACATACTTTGTTCACGGTTTACCAGGTAAACTCGACCATTGGTCTGTGGTTGCTCTCTAAATCGGAAAGAGTGAAATTAGGGACGAGACATTTAAGAGTGAAAATCACTGTGAATTTAGACTGAAAAAGGCTGAAAGTAGCCCCTTCCAGTGGAAGCTCAAGTGAAATTTCAGTCTTTTGGAGTGAAAAAAATTCACTCCAATTCGTCTGTTCCTTAATTTCAATCTGAGGGATTGAATTTTCACTCAATTGCAGTGAATTTTCACTCTTTGGAATTTAGAGAGTGCCGCTTGAACTTCCCGTGGGTAGTATTTTAAGACACAGAGAGCTGGAGGGAAGTTTAAAAATACAAAAATATGTAACCAGAACTTCTACGCCAACAGTGTATACTTAGTTTTGTCATATCTCCAAGACTAAAGCAGGCATACTGTTTCCCTTCCTCCATTTTGACAGTTGACATACAGAAAGCAAATGACAGTGTATGAGGTGTGGCCAAGAAGGCTTTGTTGTGTAAAAAGACGTGCACGTTTTGCATTTACTATTGTTTTTCTCAGGTCATTTTCTTGGCAAGGCACTTCCCTCGGGAGGCCTCCTGCCTTTCTTCCAGTCATTCATGTGTGACTTTGAAAGCAAGTGTCAACCAAACGAAACCTATGGCGAGGGCAGTGGAAACGTCAACAACTTTAGAGATGCGGGGTATGTACCTGATCCCTTTTTTCCAAGTTTGCTTGGATGTGAATTCAATCAAATATTGTGGAGTCACCAACTCATTGAAGCAGGTCGAGGGTATTGTTAGGCCAAGAGGAGTTCTGCTTCCAATGGGAGGCAGAAATACTGATTCAGTGCACATCCAAGTCCTAGCTGGTTGTAAAAAGAACAAAAGCAAGAGTTGTCAGGTTACTTTTGTTTCAAATGGATTGAACAACACTGTAAAGGACACCACAAACTTTGTATACATGAATAAGCCTATTGATCCTTTATGCACCACAAACTGCAATAGACATGTTTTTAAACTTTTTTGTTTCCAATGTCACATTTTTCCACACTTTTCTCCCCCCAAGCTCTTACAGGGTCACACCGTCAAAATAGGGTACATGTTGGCCAGAAAATAGGAATTGCATTTTTTCTTCTTTTTTTTGGGGGGGGGTCAAATGCTACTTTTTCCGTAATAAAAGTGTTTTCTGTTTACAGAAGACAAACATTTACAGCTGTATTTGCCAACAGAGTCCCTATTGTCTCCTGTGACTGAAGCAAATGATCTTACTCACGAGTGATACCTCGAAGTGTTTCACCAATGAGGCTGGTAGAAGAAGCAGAGAATATCATTAAAAAACAATGTGCATGTAGGTGCTCTGGTGATGCAAGGTTCCTGTTTTATATGTTTCATTGCTGATTCTGTCATTGAATGTCTGGTAATACAGTGTCATTCACTTTACTCTCCCTTCTTGGAAAAGCAACTCAAATGAAGACCATGCTCGAGGAGAAATGGGACATTTACTGCTTTTGGTATTTCAGACATTGCAAACATGTGGCATTAGTGTTCTCGTTCAGTCTTCAAAAAATTATTAATTGTGTGTGTACTCACATGGATCATGATTTTTGTCTTTAGGTACCCCATGCTCAAAAAATAGAAAAGTTGATTTTTGGAAAACTGGATTATAGTTGACCAAAATAGGGCAACCATTTAAATGATTGGTTAACTGTGTAGATGTTTCCAGACTGCAGCCTCAAGATGTACTGTGCCAGAGATTGCTTAGTCAGCTTTCCATTCATGATATTAAATGACTGAGGCCTACATCTTGTGTCCCCCTCTTCCCCAGACTAACAAGATTACTAGAAGATATAGAGATAATCATGACAAACAGGACAGTCCTGGAGGCTGTGAAGACTCTCCTCATCCAAGTTAGTGAACTGAACAAACTGCTTCCTTACTTGAAGAATCTGGATAAGTTTCCAAACGCAGGTAGGCCCTATCTCCATGCCTGGGGGAAATTAAGGTCTCTTTACAGGGAACTGTCATCATCACTTATTCTAAGTAGGCAGTATTTTACAGTTTATCCTCTCGTAGCCTTTTCCATTCTTGACGAAAGCTTTATTAGGCAAATTTCATTCCCATTTGTTCATCAACATCTGTTTTTATGAAAATTATATAAGTGCCTCCAATTTATATGTAGAGAAATCTTTTTGATGAAATTCTAAATATTTGCTAGGTGTCATGGTGGGCACTTTAAGTTTTTCAACTGGTAGTAAGATCAAAGATACAAAAAGTCGCACATGTATATTTCTTGAAAGGGCTCGTCAGTTGATGTAAAATTGTAAATCTACATTTACATCCACAGAAAACTTACTGTGCAGTAATAGACATTTAATTCATGTACTCCTGCACATATACATGTAAGGTGGTGATGAAAGGTTAACATTTGAGGTCAAAAAACTTTCTTTTCAAATGCAAACTTATACCACTGTTTGAGATTTTAATCCAAGCTCGGAGGAAAAATCTTTCCATTTCACATAGGCATGAATAAAAATTCCGAAGTACCACAGAGGCCTGTCAAATATTGATGTCCGTTACGCCTTTGTCAAGGCGGGTTGATTTGGGATGAATCATTCTCTCATGATAATCGAGGCTGGCCAATCATTAACTGGATGACCCAGCTTTCCACTGGAGGGTTACCTGTGCAGAGACGAAATAATTAAACAAGCTAAACTGCAAGATGTGATGGTGTATCGTACTGGTGTGCTGTTGTGTGCTATTGCAACAGTTAACATAAATGATGTCTTTGTATAAATATATCATCTGGCCTGATATATCATCAGTCTGCTGCTTTGAGTTGTAAATGTCAAAGTACACAAGTACACGGTACTAGCTATCAAAATTGGCCACTGCAAAGCAAATGAAACAGCAATTCATTTTGAGGGTGTAAACTTGACATTGCAGTAGTTGAAGGGTCCCAAGTGTGTTATAAGGTGTAAATATGGTTACATTACGTATGGTACATGCTGTTGTGTTGTTGTTCGAAGCAATTGAACAATTTTAAGGAATGATATCATTTGCATTTCAAGAGTGCTAAAAATGCCCCTGCCCAATTTCTTTTGTTACAAAAATACTTTTCATTGGAAATAATTAAGTCCACCTCAAACTGGGAAACAAGAAAAATATGTCAGTTTGCATTTTGTTAATTTTGCTGTGTACAGTGTTGGTAATGGACTCTGTTCCCTTGTAATGCAGCAGTATTGATTTGTATCATGACTTGTGGGAGTGATCTACAGCTGTGTGCCACATACACTTACACATGAATGGCCAGTATAACAGTGACTTTGAAAACAATGCTCTGAATCCTTAACTGGAAGACAGCATTGGTAACACTCATGTAGAGCTATGTAGAAATTTGTAAAGTGCAGTGTCCCAGAGGTTGCAATTTCAAATTCTTCTCTACTTGAATACTTTTGTCGACTTTAAAAAAGGCGAATTCTGAAAATCTGACAACAATGTTGAAAAGCTACCATCAACTGTATGCTATCTGAGATTGACAAACCTAGGAAGAGTTAATTGGCATGGTTTTTTTTATCATAATATGTCTTTTCAATTTGTGTTTAGTTCAATTCAGTAACACAGCCCATTCAGAAAGCTCTATGACTGGTACATGTAGGTCTATCCGTTTTGTGCGAAAGAAGAGAAGTAACGTACGTGCCTAAAGCCGAGCAAAATTCTTCAACATAATCTGAGGGCTTTCAACAATGCATGAAGTAAAGGTTACCTAAGTGGATTTAGTTTTAGTTTGTAATATTGATCATTTGTAGTTGTTACTACTGTGTATATGTACCCTCCAACATCAGAAGTGTATTTCTCAGTGTGTTGTTCATTTAGTCAAGGTTTATGATATTGCAGTTAACAACCAAAGTTTAAAATAAATAAAAATGCAAGTATTTACATGTGAAAAGATCCTCCCATACATCTAACAGAAAGACTTGTGTAATGGTTCAGGGTATTCATAATTGCTTATCCATATCTCTTGACAAACTAATTATTTGTAATTCAGTAATCAGTTCGTTAAAAAGCATAGTCCTAGCTATCCTTCAGTGCTTTGACAAGAAAAAAAGTATCCGTTTGACTGTATTTTAAGCAAATGAAAATGAAAATTTGGTCCTCTGTGTTAACTGCATGTATGTGCCATTTTCATCTGAGGTCTTTTACGTTACTATTTACACTTGGCACTGTGCATGCAGAGCATAAATCAAACATGTGTCAGCCCTCCATTAATATTGCTTGATATAAGCACATTGGAATCACATGTCATCTTGACATTGCCAATACACATCAAGGCACTTATCTTTCCAAATTATGTAGTCATGGCATGTTTACTGGTTGAAATGGAAACATGCACCTTGTACCTCCAGAAAAAAATATTACAAACACTAACTGTACATCTGGGTCAAGTTGGGTGTTTGGGTGTCGATGCCAGCATAATACAGGAATTGTGAACTTGGATTATGAACATACAAACTGCAGATCAAAAGAGAAGTAGATATATGTTCACTGGAAATTAGTCAAATTAAAATTGACCACATGTTATTGGTGCATATTGAAATTAATTGCAACATATAAAGTACATGATTTTTTTTAAAACAGAATCAAAGTCCCTCATGGATTATCTCAAGGACCCAGATAAGGTGAAGAGATTTCTAACAGAGGACCTTCAACTATCACCGGCAGTGGCAGATGCAATCCTGAATGCAAAAATGACTCCAGAACAGGTATCAGGGGCGGGGCATAAATAAATTGGAGGGATGTTCCCTTAAAGGAGCAGTCAAGTCATTCTGTAAATTTAGGTCCCAATTATTTTTTGTGCCGTTACATCTAACAAATGATTCTGTAATATTCGGAATTCATTCTTTACGTGGCAAGAGGGGTTCAGTAACGCCAATTATTTGCCAAACAAATAAACACAGAAAACAATTTCAGTGATATTTCCACTTCAACTTACACAGGTCAAAGTCACATGGGTAATAGGACACAACATGTCACACTTTTAGACCCCAAATTTATAGAATGACCCACTGAGCCCACATAATCTGTCAAATTGAAAATTGCATGACAACCATTTGCTCTAGAGTTACCCATTTCAAAATGAGTAACATTCGTCTCAGTTTTGTTCTTGCCTCATTGGCAAATAAGTTAAGCCTGTTTTTGAAAATAAATAGTTCATTATTAGGGCTGTCTGTTCAGCGGTAGTTAAGCAGTTAGATACACAAAACATGTTAGACATGTTAAATATTAGTGTTACTATGGACAGATGCTGGATGCGTGATGTGATCTCAGGATAGAATTGGGATTTAACAAATCGCAAGGCTCTCTCCATTAATAGAGTGAAGCAAAATAGATAGGCTACATTAATTTAAGACAGAAAGATCCTCAAAATACAAGGGTTGAGCCAGAATTGAAGATTTGTACTGAGTGTATGACATACTTTATTTCAGGAGTGGAGTCTCTCTTTTAGTAAATTAAAAATAAAATTGAGGCAGGGACTTAAATTGCACCAGTGCCTTCCACCCTTCAACCAATTGTGGATGGTATTATTTTGGCTGAAATTTCAACTGTCAAGAAAGCAAGATATAGCAGTCAAGTTTTGATAGGCCAAATGCCACATATCATTATAGTCTTTCTTTTTTTTTCTACAATATTTGTACAGATTTTTTTTTTACTGCAACACTCCTCCGGGTTACTAGTGTGCCCACTAGCCATTTATGGTCTAATTCACAAATTCAACATGTTTGCTTCCATAGACTTCAAGTCCCAGACCTTACATGTGTATTGAATGAACGGGGGATTGAAATACATTGACATCAACCATGAGGCAGGGCAAGGCACCTAGCTAATTAAGCCATGCCTGTCCACATACAGATGGCCTGATAGTGTTAACATAGCTCCTGGTATGAAGGCTGGTGGTTTGGGGAGTCTGAACTACCCTGCTGAATTTTTAGACTGTCTTGGGATCACACATGAGCAAAGTTGAAGATTTTCAAAGCAGTCACAAGTCATCAGTCCACAAGTCAACTCTCCTACAAGTCATTTCCCAAGTCATTTCACAAGTCAAGGCGGAACTAAAGAGATGAACTATAACAAAGGAATAGCTTTTGAGTAAATTGACTTATGACTTGCAGTGACTTGTGACTGACTTGGTTACAACTCTGCACATAAGTGCTTTCCGGTCAGCCCCCTTTGACCCTTGACCTCTCTGTGAACCTCCCTCTCCAGGTTCTTTCCCTACTGAACACCGAGACCTTCCAGGATGTGTCCTGTGATAAAGAAGAGCTGCAGAAATTGTTTGGCGTGGAGAATCAGACCACACTGGACACGATGCAGAGGGAGCTGTGCAACCTGACTGCAGATGACCTTGCCAGTCTGAGCAAAATGCTGGCCGGCCAGGTCGATATTGACAAACTCATTTCCCTCTCAGCGGTAAGTCAGACTTCCGTGCCCCACACTATTAAGTTCAAAACACCTTTTAACCTTCCAAACCATCATTGTTCAGTTTCCTCTAATCACAATAGACATGTATATAAGTTGTTAATTTGTGATATTTAATCGGCTCCCCAAATCACATTATATAGATTATAGCCACATCGTTGTGTGCCTGGAAGAAGGATGTAAGCGCTTACACCCTTTTGCCAGGAAGCATGATCACTGCAAAAAAACTTTTCCCAGCAAAAGGACGTATGCCCGCAACTGTTTATTTTAATGAAATATAAAGATTTCTTTGCAAAAAATTTTTAAACAATTTCCCACGTCATTTAATAAGTTATTCAAAGGTTGCTCTTTGTACAACCTGTGTTGATTTTGTAGTAAATTTTATCCTTGTTTTTTACTGAATAAAGAGAGTGTGCTTCTTACACCCCTCTGCCAGGAACATTTTTTCTGCTGTGATCATGCTTCCCGGCAAAAGGGCATAAGTGTGCTTACGCCCTTTCGCCGAGCCCACGACGACATTGAAATCAACTCCTGACTTGACATTTTCTTCACCCGTTGATGTTTTCTGAATTGCTCAAGGGCATTCAGTGTGAGCTTCCTCTTTTTGGAGTTTTTTGGGGGGGAGGGTCATATGCAGGTCTGCTGCTTACTGGAATAATTTGTTGCTAATAGGAATTAATAATTTATTGTGATTTTGGGATTCTGATAAATTCGATGCAAGATTATGAGAAAAAAAAGTATTTGTAAATATTTGACTACCAGTGCAATTCCATTTCAATTTTTTGGAAATTTCTTAATTTTACATAAACTTCATATACTCAAGCAATTGTATTCCTCCTGATTCAGTTTAAGTGCTTTACAGTGTAATTGGCCGACTGGTATTAGAAGCCATAACTGTGGTGGCCTAATGCTTTAGGGCAGGTGGTACGTACATGTTATGCATGTCGTGATTTGCCAAATACATGTATAAAGTGCGTCAAGTTAAAGAATGCACTTGTGAGTGTTGTGCCACGTCAGTTATGGTGTCTTCTCAAATTAGTCTTCGTACTAACATAAGGCTTCTTTCTTCCTACATATCACCTGTGCAAGAAGACAGACCTCTAGAACTTTAAATGTATGGGAGAGTGGAGCAAGGGGGACTTAGTAATGAACTCAGGCACCGTCCTCCAAACACAAGTTTTTGTTTGTGAGGCTTGATATCATCGGTGGCTCATGGCTTAACTAATTTCATCTGGATATGTAGCCTAGATAGTGCAAGCAAGAAGAAGACAGTGAATATGGGCTGGTGTTTGGAAGTGTAAATTTCAATCAAAATTCTATTCAAAATAGCCCTGAAGAGGGCTCACCAACTGCATCTCACATACAGGTATGTAGTATTCCCTGATGATGAAGTGTAATGTGAGTGACAAGTTTTTCTTGTATATGTGCAGCTTCGTGCTGGAGGCATTCCAGGCCGTGTTGGCAATGGGGGTGGAATCCAACAGTACACCGGTATGTATCTTCACACAGCTCTTGTTTGCTTAATTTTGGATGGGAATTTTACAGCATCCTACAAGCTTATCCTCTGATTCAGTATTTCAAGCATATCGATCATATCCACTTTAAGTAATGCTGGGGACATTGCCTGCCACTGTAGTATTTGAGTTTTTGTTGAGTAACAAAACTGGTATCTGTTTTAATCATTGAAATTAAGTTTGTGCACAATTATTAAGTTTCATATTTTATGTATATGAATCAAATGGGGCCTACTGTAAGGAGGGTTATCTGGCTCCTGTGGTTTTGCATATTGTTTGACTGAGTTAAGCAGACATTATCAGCTTAGGCTGAGTCAAATGCAAACAATGAAGTCCTGGTATCAAAAAAGAATCACATGTAAAAGGGAAAAATCACTTCATACTCGGGTGCCATATAAAGTGCTGCTCATGCTATCGTTCAAGCACATGAAACTCAGAAGTTTGCATGTCTACTCTGTAGCTGTACTTTATGCTGGTACTCCTGTTAGTTTACTTTAGATTTATGTCCTTGTTAAGGAGTGTGATAGGTGCAAGTAGTGTAAGTCCTGCTCCATGTTGTCAGTATTATTGTCAAGAGTAGAGACCTAGTTCCCAACATTGCCAGATACAGAAATGATTGGACAGGAATGTCACTTTTGTTTGGAGCTTGAAATGTCGCTTTTTATTCCTTCTTCCTTCTCCTTTCTCTGTGCCCCCGCCATCATCTTTTCCTCCAAAATTGCGTAGAAGGTCTCAAACTTCTCCTTAACCGCATAACCCATGCCGAATGGCCCATATGTGGTTTGTTTTTATCTGCAAGCTATGTTACATGAATCCATGATAAACCTGATCCCTTGGCCCCTGCTAGCCCATCCAGATACAAGGTCTACTGACCTAATCACTTTATAGAGGGATCCCAGTACAACGCTTTTAGTGTTGATCTGCGCATTTCCGCGTTTGAAAACGAGGCTGTATGTGTTAGCTTCAATTCTTAATATGATCAGACGATGGAAAGTAAGGAGTCAAGACACAAAATACATAAAGGAATGTTAAATTAAGACTTGCCAGCCTTCTTTCAACATTTTGTGGAAGAATCTTTCAGGATGACTCAACACGTAAAATCAAAAGAAAAAATAACGGCAATTTACCACAAACTAACGTACCTGCGATGGTCGTGTATCTTGTGTAGTGGGCGTGGTTTAAACCGAAGTGGTGCCACACTTATGAACCGGATACTGCATGTACTGTGTCGACTCCACGGGCGCGCGACAAAGTTCAACACAGAGAGCCTCGATTTCGATGCGGATATGCGCAGATGGAGCTAATGTGAAATCCTTCTATACAATGTATGTGACTTTTTTTTAAATGAACAATCCCAGGGATCCCAGTTGAGGATCTGCTGCTCAATAAGACAGCACTGATTGACTTCCTGCAAGAGGAGTACGGTGTGTCGGAACAGGATGCAGAGCTCCTGGTTGATTCCATCGACAATCCCAAAATAGTATGTATGCCATCTTTAGTGAGTTTTTATGACACAAAATTGGCATGTTTGATTGCTTTGATTACGTTTGTTGCAAGCAGAGCTTTGTTTGATTTGACATGGTTTCTCTTGCCTGAGTGGCTTCTTGCGACCTTAGTAACTTAGCCACCGAGGGAAAATATCCCACAATACAATGCAAAAAATTGGTGATTTAGTCAAAATTGCAAAGGAAAGTTGACTTTGTTCTGCAGAGTTTTAAAAATGGTTGAACGTAATGGCAAATTGGCTTAATTCGACTAATAAGCTCTGTGAAAGAAAAATAGTGAATTTGCATGTCTGTTGCTTTTGACTGTTCAGTTTCATTTTGGCAATGTAATCGATGGTGTAACTTCTTGACCTGGTCAGGAGCACTTTAGCCAGTTAATGTTGGGTTTTTTTCCTTGAAAAAGCTGCTGCATGGGGCAGGTTTTTTTTGCAAATTATTTCTGGCACTCATAACATATATAGGAAGGCACAACTCTTGACTTAGGGCATCAGTATTTTCATTCTTTCCCCGAGTTGTTCTGTTCAGCTGTTTTTCAACTGCCCTGGTAAAAATTGTGGCACATGTCCAGACATTAACCGGTTCACGTACAAAAGGTTCACAGCATATACAGGCATCACCCATGGCCATGTGAGTTTTTGGGGGGAACTATTTGGATACACAGTTGCTAGTTGGGATTTTGTACCCTGATCTCTTTTGTAAGTGAGGTTTCGCTCCCTGGCAAATTGGTTTACCTAAACAAAGGAGGTGTTTAATCCCCTTAGTTTTTTGTGTATGGTGTAGGCTCCCTAATCCAATTCTCATTACTCAAGAAAGGCATTTCCGTTTTATTGTCAGTTGGGGGTTGGTCCACTTATTAATCATGTCCGCTTGTAGCATCGCCTTCCGCACTTTGACCCAACCAAGCTCGACGATTAATGTGTTATAATCCCAGAAATGAAAAAAAATTCTTAAACAACTGTACACTTCCTCTGTTGAACAAAAAAGGAAAATGATGTGCACTTACACGTCATCCAGTAACAAGTGGTTAAGTAGTTGAGCTTGTTTATTATAAGTGTCCATCTAAGTGTTAGGGAAATAATTGAAGGTTTTGAAACGATAAAAGTTTTGCTGTTACTTAAACTTCCTAAAAAACTGTGGACAGTGGCGTAGCCATGGAAGGGGCCTGGGGGCACGTCCCCCTCCCACAAAGTCCCAGTGTCCCCCCCCCCGGTGCCTCCCACTGAACAAAAATGGATGAATGGATATTGAACAAAGCTAACAAAAACTCGCCCCCCCCCCGAAAAAAAACACACCACTGATCATGAAAGCTGATGTCCCCCCATAAGATGCTGGTGTCCCCTTTGTGCCCCCCAATAGTAAATCCTAGCTACGCCACTGACTGTGGAAGGTAATGTATTGGCTATAACGACAATAACACTAAAGTGTGTTTTTTTACACTTTGAATAAACAGTGGTTTCCCATTTGTAGTTAAAAAAAAATTTATTGCTTTTTAATGCAAAAGGGGCGAAGATTGATTTAAAGCAGAAAATACTCTTTGGTTTCTTTCCAGTGAAATTGTTGGGCCCTTGAACATGCAAAGCAGGTTATATGAGATTCAAGTAACAGGATATATTTAGTTGCTAATGTGCTGATGCCTATAAAAGTGTTCTTTGTCACATTCCTAAGGATTCCTCTTATCTCATTGTATCTTCTTCAGCTTTTGCTTTTGCTTCAAGGACGCAACATGCGCGACACCGTTTGCAACACAACCCTTCTTGATGACTATGTCACAACCACAGACCCCGATCAGATAGAGGAAATGAGCGAGACACTCTGCAACCTGACCGACATTGATTTGGACCGATTGTCCCGTGAGGTCCAGTCTGTTATTAATTACCCTGCTCTGTGGAAAGCCGTAAGTCAGTTTTGACATTTGAAGGGATTCCTGCCATGGAGACCGTATAGTAGTAAAAAGTATAATTTATCAGAAACATGTGATTGAAAAAGTAGTGTGAATTTATTTCAGAAACAGGATATATGGTGCCATGTTCCCAGTAGAATCACAAGAAACAGTGATTTAAAGACATGGTTCCGGTCCTGCCTGCCTACTTGTGCACATGTATGACAAATTTTCGTTTAAATGCACACAAACTTGCAGCACGTTGCCATCACGTTCGGGTTTGCCAGGTCAGAGAAGCCATTTTGTCGGTACGCTATTGATATTTTGCCATTATTAATTTTTTTTTTGAGGAATTGAAAGCAACAATATACTTGTCCACAATGAAAACACGTGATGATCCATTACAATACCCAATGTAGGTTCTAGAAGTTATTTTTTTGTAACAGGATTTATAACTTTCACACATTTCTGCACTTGTCTTGTCTCATTACAGCTGAACGGAACTGATGTGAATGAATGGTACAAGAACTCCCTGACACTACTGATTTCCCTCGCACGTAAGGTGAGATCCGGTACAGATTTGACATAAGAGTCCCAGTGCTGTTTTAATTGTAATTGCGTTTCAAATGTGGGAGGACATAGCCTTGATTAGAACTAATGCGAGTGGGAAGCATGATGAAGCCTTAACCACCTGCGGCCAGGGTGTCCGGCACTGGACAAATATTTTTTATACGTATGGCTGCGGTCTCCGAAATCGGACAAAGGGAACTAGGCCTTGTAACAAAAGATCGTACTCGTAACAAAAGACCAGCCAGCTGGGCATTACCAACATTTTTTCACTCTCAATAGTGGAGATAATCTACCTTGTTTTGAAACAGTGTACCACAGTTTTGGGGATTTAGCGCAACCGGATTACCACTGGGGACAAATTTAAAAGTGCTCCACCACCACAGCAATGAGCCACACAGTACTGCTATACGCTAATCTGGCCCCTATTGAAAAGAGGTCTTTTTACAAGGCAGCAGGCCTGGCTGAAATATTCCAGTGTCAGTAGATGTTGTCTGTCAGATTAGAGTAGACCAGACTGTCCTTCATGTGGGTGTAAGTGTCCAGTAAATGAAGATAATTTTTAGCAACTGCTTTGGCACTATTTGTTTCATTTTGAATTTTTTTTAATCTGAAATATGAATAAAATGCAGTCTTAATTCCCCTCCATTTTTTTATTTATGGTCCTGAAAAAAGTGAAGGGCACAAATTTTATGATATCCCTCACTCCATAAATAATTGCCCATGATTGCTAGCAACAGTACAGTCTCCACTGTGATGAAGGGGTGTAGGGGTGCGACACCTGCTTAATAATAATTAATTCCAGTTGGCAAATGGAGCTTCTGTAAGCAAATGAATCCAAACTGAGTACATAAACATGTTGGCCATCGGCATTTCCACTGATGCATGAAATGTAACGTACCAAAGATCACTCTGAATTTCACACTGTCAAGGTATAATACTTTGGTGTGGAGAAGATACTTGACATCCCTTGGTCTGTACTTTGGTGTGGAGAACATACTTGACATCCCTTGGTCTGTATCTTGGTGTGGAGAAGATACTTGACATCCCCGGGTCTGTACTTTGGTGTGGAGAAGATACTTGACATCCCCGGGTCTGTACTTTGGTGTGGAGAAGATACTTGACATCCCTTGGTCTGTACTTTGGTGTGGAGAAGATACTTGACATCCCTTGGTCTGTACTTTGGTGTTGAGAAGATACTTGACATCCCTGGGTCTGTACTTTGGTGTGGAGAAGATACTTGACATCCCTGGGTCTGTACTTTGGTGTGGAGAAGATATCCTATTTAATCTGAAGTCATAGAAATTGTCTTATTTCAGCTGTGGAAAAGTCCTGGAATCTGGTTTCCAGATTTCTGTGGAAACCATGTGAAAAAAATTAGAACTTGGTGCTGATGTGGAAGGGGCAGTTGCGACTAATTTCACGACAGGATAAAATTTCAAGCAATAACAATCAATGAGACCAACCATGCCATTTTCTCTCAGATTTAGAATTTTTTGTACTTGTTTGGGACAGTTATGCATCTCATAGAAACAAATTAAACATTGCAAACAATGAGAGTAAATTTCAATATACATAAGAATGAGCGTGAAAACTTTGTGCCACAGTTTTATGCCAGACAGAGAAAGCAAAACGGCAGTATGCACACAAAGAGATTTTATTCAGGTGTTGTAGAAAAACAAATAAAAGTTACACATTTGTCCACTGGAAAAAAATTATTCAGTCGCAAATCAAATGCACCATTTTTGCTTTGTGGATTAGAACATGCAGTCTGTCACTTCAGGGAATTATTCTTACCACTAGTGCAATGATAAACATTATCTGTGTGCTTATCATATGGCTGTTCTACGTACATTTCTTAGTTGTGTTTGCAATCTCTCTGAGTAAGGTGGCCAAAGAAGAATTTCCCAGATTGCGTATTTGTTATGCCATCTTGTTGAAGTGTACACTGGTTGATGCATGTGTGATTGTGCTTTCACTTTAACCACAATGCATATCCAGTTATTGAATGCTACCCTGAATGTGCTACATTCGGAGTGCTACTTGGATTATGCAGAAACCTTGAAACTGAATCTTAGGGTCCTATGTAACCTAGCTCTGTTATTTTCAAAAAATAATTCCGTACACTTTTAAATTGTTAACATATAAGGCAAATTTATTAGAAGTAGCTTTATAATAAACAAGCATGTTGCTGCTTCACTCAAAACTACCTTGTAAGGTCCTAGGCTGAGTCGGTCCACAATGAAATAATTTGCAACATTACAACAAATGGTTTGGTTATTGTTCAGCCGTTTGCTTGTTGGCTTGTATACTCCCCAAGGAGCTGAGATGGTTTCAGGAATGTTTAGATGTTGTGAGCCCAATGTGCGAGGATAATGACTTTCAGAGCATTGAGACTTATAGTGTTATTCCCTTTATAAGAACCGTTCATTGATATAATTTTTATCGCTTCTGCATTGATTGTAACAATTTGGCCTGGAACATGGGTAATTCCAGAAATTAGGGGTCCATTATTTTCTTGTCCCTGTCACATCTGACATATGGTTTTGTAAGTTCAGAACACATGTTGTAGTTTCCAAGAGTGATGAATTAATGCAAATTACCTGCCAAACGAATAGTAATAGTTTGAAATCAATTCCGGCGATATTTTCATGTCGAATTACAAACGTCAGATGTAACAGGCACACAAAAATGGCATACTTTTGGACCCCACATCTCTTACAAATTAATACAGTGCCTAATCCGTACCATTTTTTTAAAGTGAAGTCTGTTCGGAAACTTTCTCTTTGAACATCAAAAAGACATGTGCAGTCATTTTCAAAAGTTCCAGACCACCCGGAAGTGTCACTGGTCCTGCATTACATTTTCTCACCGAACGATTAAATGACTTTTTTTTTTACAGTAGCCCACAACATCAGAGAAGCATTTTGAGCCCATTTGGATGAATGCTTTTTGCAAAAGACTGGATGAGAGTTTAATTTTCAGATGAGGTGCAACAATCTTTATGACACAAAGTGTATGTCTGAAGACCTAGCAGAAAAAGATTGATGTATGGTTCAGTCATTGTGACCATGAAATGCCCCCCCCCACCAATCCAGATGAAAATTTGTGGAGGTTGTGAAAGCCATCAAATGCCAAGGCACACACACGTCTGGGAAAAGGAAATTTCTGCGGACTGCTGCCAATCCTCATCTCCAGCATGCCACGTTGCATTCAAGAAGTCAACAGAAATGGAAGCGGGCACACTAAATATGAGAGTGTTAACATTTCAAATCATGGAAATGTAATCAAATAGGTGTTTGACCATGACACTAAGATTACACATAGAAAAAATTTTAAGTTGTCATAATTGATTGGTTTAAATTTGTCTTTTCTTCAGGTCAATTTATTCTGTATAGATGGTCCTAAACTTTTGCCAATGACTGTATGTCCCCAAGAAACTTTGTGTGAGGTGTGCACTGGGCTGAATTGACTGTAAGAAATCTCACACAGTTGATTATCAAATGCATATGACACATTTTAATTCCTATTGTAGATTTCACAATTGGACAGCTTCAATGAGCTGGTCGACGAGATCAATCTGTTGTTCTATGATAACAACACCAACGAGCTCATCTGCGGCAGTGTCGGCGAGCTGATCAACTTCAACAACATCAGCTTCGGCGGGGCAGGTGCAGACAAAGGCTTTGGGAACTTTGGGGACTTAAAGCGATTGAGCAGTGGGATGCAGAGTCTGATGGATGGAAGTGCCAGGAGAGGGAGACGATCGACAGACGACTTGCAGGCGCCGGAAGGTAGGCATGCTCTGAGCTTAGTACCCCAGAAGCCAAAAAAATGCAAATCAGTTGCCATAGACAAATCCAGTGACTGTGGTCATGCTGTCAGTGGTTATTTGCAGAGAGGCCCCTAGTAATGATGGTAATAAGCGTACTGAACCAGCGTCATTGTGTGACAGTTGCTCTGTAAAAAACTCAACACAGTGCTTCCTCCCCCCATTAACCCTCACCCTGTTACATCCTCACAGTCACTTCTGTATTCACTTCACACTAGTGCCTTGAAAATGAAATCCACTGCAGTTTTGTGCTTGAATGAAACCTTTTGCAGAGGACTGTGATTGGGTGCAGCAGATTGCATCCACAGAGATTGGGGAAATCATGTGGGACCGAATCAAGCCGATGATACAAGGGTTCATTCTCTACACTCCTGACACCAAAGCCACCAGACGGATTATGAAGGAGGTAGGTTAATGTTGGAGCCAATTTGTATTTGTCTTTTTACAGTTGCATCTCACAGGTTTTCCTGAATTGGAATTTGAGGCTTGATGAAGTTTTGGTGAAACACTGCTTCAGAAGACTTTCCAACAAACTCTTTATTCTAGTGGTGAATAATATCTCTCTGGTGTTTTCCCAAACTTTTTGTGAATATTGAAAAACGTCACACTTTTTTTCTTGTAGACTCACGCATTTTGCCTTCTTAGTGAAACGTCTCTAAGTTAACAGTTTCTGGGTACATTTTTTTACCCAATAAGTACATGGATGGAGTGAAATGAATGTGAAACCCTTTAATTAAAGCATTATTCTCAGAAAGTTATATTTATTACATTGCTTGCATATCGGTCGGTAAAGACCAAACTTATCTATAGTGCCTTGGTTTTTCATTTCTTGAAACGTAAATTGTTTATAACAGGGTTTGAAAATGGTAATGATTTAATTGACCAGAATGGAGGAAAAAAATTCTTGAGTGCTGGAATGAATGAGCCTTTATGATGAACATTGAGATCAGGACTCCCATATCAAAGAATACAGGTGATTCACAATAGTGCACCACCAAGAGTATCCAATACGTTGGCCAATCACAAGGCGCGAAATCTGCCGACCCTTTCCAGACGTGCATTGGGTCGACAGATTTTGCACATTGTGATTGACCAACGTGGTGGAATTAGCTCTTGGTGGCGCACTATTGTGAATCGCCCGTATTATCTTAAGCCATCAGTGAGGCCTTCATGCCTTGTCTTATTAGTGAGTTTACTAATATACTTATTTTCCCGTTATGATAAAGGCTGAGCAACCCTTTGCCTCCATGCGACTATTCAGGGATCTACTTTTGAAATGGCGGCAGTACTCCCCATTGCTCCGACAATTCATAGAAACTAACCCAGCTCTGGATGTAGTCAATGTAAGTACATTTTATGGCTTTTCTACCCCAAAACAGTCATACTTTTCTGCAAGGTTAAAGGGTCCATGCATTGCAGTTTAATGTTACTATAACCTGCATTTCCATTTTTTTTGGAAAAGCAATTTTAATCGTACATGTCTTTGGTGTCTGTTTGGTTGTATAATAATAAAAAGTTCCATCATTTATGCCAAGGAGAACACCTGAAAGGTGTATTGATTTGTGCACAAAAACCTGCTGGAAGTTTCAGTATATTGCTGTCCAAGATTTTCTTTTCTGTGGTGATTTATTGCAGTGTAAGTACATGGCAATTACCAAGTTTCTCAGAAACCTCTTCTATTATTATATTTGGGTTTAACAAGTTGAACAGAAAAACATAAACTTTAGCTCTGTAAAAAAGAAAAAAAAATTTAAATGCTAAAAAAATGCAAAATTCAGTACATTTAACCTCCCTAGGATATGAGATAGAAAAGAAGAATATAAAGATGCGCAAAAAACATGTCTAATTAAAATATTCTGCATATTTTCTGTCCATTGGGACCCTTGTATGCATTCCTAATGGCACTAGAAAGTAGGCAAAGGACTGCAGCTGTTGGGATTTTGTTTGGCAGCTGACCCCTCCCCTGTACTGTCTAAAATAATTATTGGAGTCCTGCTGGGAAATCCCCCTCATTCCATTTCCAATATGACATCAAACAGCATGTTGAAAATTTAAGTTCACTGTTCTGGAATGTCCTGTATGCATCCATTGACTCCCAACACCTCAGCCACTCCCTTCCCTTTGAGAAATTCTGAACCCAGCTTTTTGCAAGAAATAATTTCAGAGATTTATTTTGCATGTTCTTTCTTGTTTTGGTTTAAGTAATTATGAAATTTGTAAAAATGAGTCTGAAACTGGGAAAACAACCTTTGAGTTAACATCTTTTCGTATTAGAAGAATTACAAGATAATAGGATCAACTTTGTCTATTGTTACACTTATCAGATGTTTCAGGCTTTGGAATGTGTTTGTCATTTTCATAGTACGGGCCTCCAACATTGAAATTAGTTTGCACTTTAAATTAACTTAATGAGCTTTTTTAACCATACAGCAATTTCAAGAAAACCCAGACTTGATTCCACAATTGGAGAAATTACTCCAAACCAACTCCACTCCGGATTTCCTCTGGTTAAAGAAAGTTCTTCTGGATGCAGAGAACGACAAGAGAGAAAACAACATTACTGACTCCTGGCTGGCAGCGATAGATGCCATTGACGAATTTGCCAACTCAACCCTAGAGATTCTGAAAGTGAGTTGCTTTTCCTTTGGGAGTAAAGAACATTTTAAAAGATTTAAAAGATGTTTAAACAGTTTAAGGGAAGAGATGGATTAGAATTGTGGGGTTTCGTTGATTGAAAGGTTTGTTCTCCTGAACTTTAGGCTAGAAATTTTAGAAATCTTTGGGTGACATCTTCACAAAAATGAAAGTGCCCAATATGTTTTTGCAAAAAGATCAAGAAGTATCATTTCTGGCAGTGTTTTTGGAAAGTAGTCTTGATACTGATGGTCAAGCATCGAATGTAAGCAATTGTGCATGCTTACAGGAGTAGCACTGCCTGACTTCTGGAAACCCTAGGATGGGGGGAAACATGGTACTGGCATATGCATTGCATAGGTTTACCCATGTAACATGGCATGGGTACCTACAGTTAATGAGTTCAATGGTGCACAGTTGAAACCCATAGAATTTTCAGATATCACTTGGTGGACAGGTACATTGCAGTGATGTGCTCGAATCCACCTCATCAGTTCCCAGTCTGGGCCATGGTCAGACTCCAAGAAGGCTTGATTTCTTATCAAGTCCAAGTCCCTTGGTTGGCTCAAGTCCGGCCCCACTGCACCCCAATAATGTAACATGTCAGTTATCAGTTATCAGGGTATCGAAAAAAATTTACCACAGAGCAAACTCATGCCATAAAAATATAACAAAAAAATTGAGAGTGCAAGAAATGCCTATCCTATCTTGACCAAGCTCATACCAAAGAATTTACATAGTTTGAGTGCCATTACTGAATAGCCTCGTAGAGTCCAGGAAAGATTTCAAAAGGCAAGAATCAAAAGCTTTCAACGACAAGGGACTATTTAAAGGAAAGATGTTGACTTCCTTCTCGTGCTTCCGCACAGTTTTTACATGCGCTTGATTCCAGCCCATAAAAATGGGCTTAAAAAGGCCAGAACTCAGGGCCAGGTTACAAATCGAGAAATAACATCTGGACCCAAGTCCAACGTCATAGCACAACTACAGTGAGGGTAATAATTTTGGGGCTGATGATCTCATTAGATTAGTTATTGGTAGATCCGAAGGAGGAGCTCAAATGGGGCCATGGAAATCTTTTTTTTTCTGTTTGAAATCTAACAAAAGACAAGCAACTTCTAGGCCAGTGTGATTTACCTTTTGTTGCAAAGAGTGTTAAAAACCCCAAATTCAGTCTCACTTCTCAGAAAGGCCGTTAAAGGTTACAAAGTGAGATCTTCAAATTCCTTCCTCCCCCCCCAAAAAATGGCTCTGTTCCCCCTCCAAAGTTTGATTCTTTATCCACCCTTGCCAATATTAATTATCTGCTTAATTTGTTAATCCATTTACTCCTTTTTTTGTCCCAACAGTGTGTGAATCTTGATAAAGTTCGAGGATTTGACACTGAAGATGAATTCAAAGAAGCTGCCAGAGTTTTACAAGGAAATCATACATTCTGGGGAGGTATAAATATAGTGTTATTTCATTTTTCATCCTATTTTTCACACCCTTCAACCATTGTGAAGAATTGATCAACCTTTATGTACATTTCTAAAAACATACATTCAGAATAGTTTTCCATTTTACTCAAATGGATGCCTAGAATCAAAGGGTCTCTTCAAAATGCACCTTTGTGCACCGAGGAAGGTCATTTTCAATTTGTATTTCATTAGTGCTTTTTATGCTCATGAGTTTTTCAATATTTATGTCCATGAGTATTTCTATATTTATGAGGAAAATTGTGATGTCATCCCTGGAAGGGATGTGCACAAAAAACGTTTCCACTTTTTGCAGTTTGTTAGTACATTGCAAGAAGCCAGTGAGCCATTTTTCAGAAATGTTTTCATTGAGTAAATTCTTGGGTCATAGTTTGAACAGAAAAACCTATCTGCAGTGGACCGTGTCATCACCCCTGAATGACATCACAGCAATTGTGCCCTCATTTGTCCAAAGAAAGCGTGGACAATGTTACAATTAATGTTTCAAAAAAGTGCACTTCTTAAGATATCTTACATGAAATTAAAGTCAAATAGCTTTCATACATCAAAGAAAAAAAAATAAAGTTTCATATAAAGCCTTTTAAAAGTCACTGCCTGGCCCATTAATGCCCAAATCCTCATACTGAACTGTGAAGTGTTTTCCAGGCATCATTCCTTCAGTGATGTACAGTTGGGACAACAAGTTTACATACACCTGGTAGAACAAAAACAGTTTTCCGTGTACTTCACAACTTCACTCATTCCTACCGACCTTTCTTTTCAAGAGGATAGACAAGATGGGTCTGTCTTTAATGTACATGGTGTTTGTGTCGAACAAAAATACCCGGAGACATATATCTGATTCCTATTTATATTTACCCCAAAAATAATGTTACATACTCCAACTCTAATATTTAGTGCCACTTTCTGTATTTTTGTCACATCTCACAGTTGCAGTGGACCACTTTCTGAAGTTTTATTGAATGACAATAAGGGGGTAGATGTAACTTTTCACAAAATGATACTTCAAAAAT
The DNA here is from genome assembly GCF_001949145.1 of Acanthaster planci. The sequence goes on from NW_019091659.1 coordinate 27,060, forward strand.
GTATATTTTGAACCATAATAAATGTCTGCGAGTATTTTCAATTGAAGTCCCAGTACACATGATGGACATTTAAGTGAGGATACAGTTGGTCTGACCCCCATAAAGAAAAAGTTGGCAAAACTATTTCAAACAGCTAAAAATTGAGGAAAAATGTTTTCTACCGAGTGTATGTGAACATTTTGCCCTAATATGTCCTTTTCATCCTTTTTCATTTCAATGTGCTCAGTTTGAAATTTGTCCCTCAGAAGCCACTTCATTGGTGTGTCTGACTGAGAGTTGACAACTACTTGACACATTTTCAAACAGGCGTCTTCCTATCAGGGATTTCAGGATTGCTCTGAGTCTTTCTTATATTCCTGATGTTCCCATTAAAGCATCAGCCAGGGACTGCATTTTCAGAAAATGCAGACTTTTACAGCATGTACAGGCTAAAAATGTTGAATCCAACACAGAAATGTGTGCGGTCATTACTACACTTTCAAAGCTGTTCAATCTAGCATTTTCAATGTTTAATCCAGCATTTCACATATTAAATCCAAGATTGAAAGATTTTAATTCCTTGGAATTGTTGAATCAGCATTTAATAAGATGTACTGACAGTTGAAATGCTGGATTCAATTTTGCTGGATTTTAAAGTGTGAAATACTAGATTTAACATTTAAAAGGTTGGATTAAACACTATGAAAGTGTAGTTACTGATGGCACTCACGAACATGTAGGTAAAAATGGAGAAATAACAGTTGTCAGCAGAAGTTAGATGCTTAGAAGCTGCTATAGCAGGCTGTGCTATCAAACAAAACAGTGCTCTGACGAATTTCTACCATTCTCATTAACATTGCTAGGCAGTCTGGTTTTTCTCATGTGATTAGGTGTTAGATTCAAAAGTTCAGATTTCAAGGTGCATATGTAGTATTGGAGCACTGTCAAGATTCTGAGACATGGTGAAATTGAATGTAATTGCTCCACTCATGCAGGTGCTGTGTTTATGGACTTCAACCAATCTGCCAGTAACAAGACCATCCCACCCCATGTCAAGTATGAGCTGCGCATGGACAGCAGTATGGTGCGTAGCACCAACAGATACAAGCAGAAGTAAGTCCAGACAGATCTACACCACCGTCACAAATTCAAATGATGCCTTATTTTCAGTATCACCTGGTCGGGGCAAGAATTGTAAGAGGTTTTTCTTTTTCAAGTATGTGTTAATGTATTCTCGTTTGCCTGCTTGACGACATGTATTACTGTTTTTGAGAGCAAATGGTTTGTCATCTTCAAATAATGTCAGTTTTGCATCTGAGGTACAGTAAATTCTCAATTCAGCATTGGATAACTCAAAAGTCTGTTTACCTTGAAGTCACGCTTTATTTTTGTCGGGAGTGGGATATTGCATATAAACATGCATGAAAATGCCTCTGTACCTTGAAATACCCACAGAGCAGGTTAGACAGAAACCGTACTACAGCTAACCATTTTGATCAGACTTAATTGCTGAAAAAGTTAGGAACCTTCCTTAACTCAGAATCCTGACACCTCAAAAGATTT
>NW_019091659.1:29325-75045 GCF_001949145.1 Acanthaster planci
GGTACTATACATATAGAGTACGTGGGAGCTTGTTCAAATACCATCCGTATTTCGACACTGGGAGTCCCTGTGTGTATAGACGTCATCTGGCATGAAGTGGTTCATTAATTTTTGTGGTCTGTTCTTTCAGTTTCTGGTATCCATCCCCCATGAGCGACGTCTTCTCTTACGGACAGTACATCACTGGAGGATTTGTGTTTCTCCAAGACATGCTTGACCAAGGGATTATCAAGGCCTCTCTCGGGAAGAAAGATGCTGGTGCAGGCACCTACATCCAGGAAATGCCCTACCCATGCTACACGGATGACTTGTGAGTCTATGGTGTGATAAAAATCTTAAAGGTCAGTCAGAGCTTGACCATCGCTAGGAGAGAATGAGTCATCAAGGTTGCTGTGTCAGGGTGAATAAACAAACAAAAGCCAGCACAATTGAAACTTGTAAATGCTAAAATGTGTACAACATCGAGGGCTTAGTGTTGGAATTTGGTGATTGCAGAAAATGATTGGTTAGAAGTAGGAAATTAATTACCAACAGAAAAGGTTATGATTTGTGAATTGCTTGTGAATGGTGCCCTGCTTATGCTTACTCAGCACGCAAAATTGCTGAGCAGTATTTTTGGAAAATAGAAGCAGGCATTACAATTGGATCCTGTGCTCAGTTGTGCATGTCCTGCTTAATATATGATGCCCAGTAGATCAAATTGGGAGGTTATATTTAAGCCACACCACTCAAAAGCAGTCATGGATATAGCATGCATGAGCACTTCTTTAAATTTCACAGCTTCATTAACACCTTGGGAGCCGCTCTGCCACTCTTCATGGTCCTGGCCTGGGTCTTCTCAGTGGCCATGAACATCAAGGACATCGTCCTGGAGAAGGAGCTGCGGCTCAAGGAGGTGATGAAGGTGATGGGCATGGGCAACGCCGTGCACTGGGTGGCCTGGTTCCTCAACAGCTTCGCCGTCATGCTTGTTAGCAGCAGCTTGCTGGTCCTGGTGTTGAAGGTGAGTGTGCACTGGTGTGATGTCTGTTTCCCACCCTGTTGGAGTTGATTCATCTTGGCTTTGGGCAAGGATTCCGGCTGGCATGAATGGCAGAATGAGGCTGTGCATCAGATTGATGATTAAACAGGCCAAACCACACTGAAACATTTTATCAGATATTAACTGAATCTGATCTGAACCTAGCTGAGCTCCCTAAAGCCAATCCGAAAAAAGTGAGGTGAATCTGACCCAAATTGACATAAAACCAAACCCAAAAAGCAAAGCCTGAATACCTGACTTGGACAAATCCTCCTATAATTGTCTGCCTCTTGTTCCTGATCTTATAATTTTCCTCATTTTAGGAATTCTTCTTGGAAAAAGAATTGCCAGAACTCAAAGCTGTTTTATTGTACCTCTGTAACAGTTTCAGCTGGCGTGTAGAAATTAATACTGTGGGAAATTAAAACTCATGATCTTGGCCAAACCAGCACTGTGACACTGGCGTAATAATAACTATTTTATTTAACCAAGATGGCTTAACTGAACCAATCCAACCCAAAAATGGCAACTGGAAAGCCGAGATGAACCTAGCCAACTGAAGTAAGGTGGAAAAACCGGACCTGACCTAAAGTTGGTTTCGAGTCTGGTCATTTTCAAGTTCTGGTTGGATTGGCACAATATTAATGGAGAAATTAGGATAGGAAAAGGCTGACTTTTTGTATACATCTAGTTTCCTTGATGCAGAGGGCATCACCAAACAGTCCCTGATGGTGCACAGTCATACAGGAATGCTTTAGCGATACTGTTGTGGACATAGATACAGTCATCAAAGTTGGATCATGTTCAACTTTGCTAACTGTCATTACAATAGGCCCATACAAGTACACATGGTGGCATGGTGGGTGTACAACAATGCCCATCTCACTTGAGTGCCATGCATTGGTCCCATTTTTCTTATTATGGGCAACAAAAGAAACGCGGTTGTGAACACTATAGCTAAATGTGATTGTAATATTTCCAATTAAAGTGCAAATTTAGCTTCTAAAAACAGTCTAGCCACCTTAACAAGGCATTTTGCATGAAAAGTGTCAGAGTTATGGGTGCTATAATGCATTCGTTTTATTTTCCGTGTCAAATGACATCACACACCAGCTGTTCCATAACTGTTGTGATCTTGTCATTGTGCAGAGGTTTTCCACTGCAGTTAAAGACCCTGAGCCCAAAGTTCTGTTACCATTTGGTTCTTGTATGTATTTGGAGGAAAGCTAACACTTGCTAGCTTATGGACCAACAAAAATGATATCAATGCTGTACTGAACCGTGTATCTTGTGGAATGTATTTTGGGCTGTTGTTCAACCTGACTTCCCAAAGTCAATCACCTGACTTTTCAATATGTATATTACATTTCAGGTGGGCAACATCATCATCAACACCGACACGTCCATCCTCCTCTTGACGATGGTGTCCTTCAGTTTCTCCTCCATCGCCCTCTGCTTTCTGATCAGCACGTTCTTCTCCAAGGCCAACCTGGCGGCAGCGTGCGGTGCTGTGATTTTCTTCCTGACCTACATCCCCTACAGCATGGCCTATGCCTGGGATTCTAGGTTGCCCCTCCCTGCAAAGTTTGCCCTAGTAAGAAACCCAAATAAAGTACCCCGCTTACCTGGTTTCATGCTATCCTTGTACCTAACAGCATCATGTGGATGCTTATAGGCATAACTAAGGTGTAGAATGTTTGAATTTTCAGTAAAAAAGAAAACTCTAGAAAACATCTTGTACATTGCGCCATGTACACCACCTGGGAAGATTGCGCGCAGTTTGAATGAAGCAGTAGATAGAGTACTTATGTTCTTAGAAAGCTGGAGGAAAAAAATGGGCCAAACAAAGTTTGCCTGTCAGTTAAAAACTAAAACGGACATTTATTTTTCTTTCAAATCATTCTCTGTTCTCAAGTTACAGCTTTCCACTCTGGTTCACATGAAGAACAGTTTGTAAAGTGCTCAAGGCAGAGCACACACATTTAAAAATCATCAGGGAACACTGCTGACATCATGTGACAATCCAAAAACTTCGTTGTGTGCCATGTACTAGTTGGGCCTGTTTAACATTGAATGATGGTATATCATATATCTTGCAGAGCCTATCTAACACCATGGCATTCGGGTATAGCTGTCAGTATTTGAGCCTGTTTGAGACCCAGTCCACAGGGGTGCAGTGGGGGAACATCAATGACATGCCTCAAACCTCGGCAGAATCCATGACCTTCTTACAAGTCTTGGCTATGATGTGGGTGGACACCTTCATCTATATGCTGCTGACGTGGTACATTGAGGGGGTCTTTCCAGGTATGTCTGAGGATAGGAATTAAGAAATAAATTACTAAAAACGAGTGCACTTTACAACACATAACGTGATTTGTGAAAACCCATGACATTTTTTATTCTCAAAAGTTTTTGTATCTCACAAAAAACATAGCCTGCAGAGCTCTTACCTAGCATACATGTAGGCCTAGTTAGTTTAACAATTATTCATGGACTCGCCATCAAAAGAATGAACCAGGGATGATGAGATTTCAAGGTGCCATAAATAAGATGCAACTTAGATGTCAAGACCATCTTCTGCCGTCTGACATTTACACATTGTGAATCGTTTTACCAGTATTGGGGGTCTGGAGGCCGGATTTTCAAAGCCTTGGCCTGGGCCTCGGTCTCGCTCCCCAATGACTCGGTCTTGGTCTTGGCCTCAGAGACCCTTGACTCAAGACTCAGCCTTGGCCTCAAAGATTGTGGACTCGACTCCAACACTGGTTTTTACAGATTTCTTCTTCTTGAAGCTACCTTCAATTGTTAAATTCCCTGATTGTAAAGCATTTTCCGTGTCAGCACTCCACATGCTATGCCGAGTCACAGTGATTCTTAGGCTCAAGTCCATTTTTTCTACATACATTACATATTTCTGCAGGTGCCTATGGCATACCTCGTCCCTTCTACTTCCCATTTCAACGATCCTATTGGTGTGGTTCTCGGACAACTGATGCTCTCGATGAGGAGGTTTTAACATCTAGCAATGACCTGCTGACAGGTAACTTGGCCATGGCATACAAAGCACTGCGAAATGCTTTGCGTTGACTGGCTCACAGTTTGTCTCCTAGTGAACATCCAAGAAATATTGTTTTGTCTTTTTTTCTCTGGAAAGTGCAACTCTGCTGTGAAAAGATGTCAGATATCTGTATGGCTGGAGAAAAGGTTTAAAATTTGCTTTGATGCTATATACACACTTTCAGATTCGAAAGTATTTGTGAACTGCACAATACCTGAAATCACTTCCTTTTGGAGAGTTACTTAAATTTTGGTTTTATGGCAAAATTGATTCTCAAGACCTGTGTCACATCATTCATTGCTTTCCTGGTGTCTTATTGTTTCAGATAATGCAGACTTTGAGGCGGAGCCAACCCATCTGAAGCTGGGAGCCTCAATCTGCAACTTGTACAAGATCTACAAGACGGGCAAGAAGCTGGCTGTCAACAATCTCAGTGTCAACTTCTACGAGGGGCAGATCACCTCGTTCCTTGGCCACAACGGTGCAGGCAAGACAACAACAATGTAAGTAGGGAGGCAGGGACACCACTCACTCCCAATGCAGTCGATACTGTAAACTCTTATTAAGTCGAACGTCAGTAAGAACAAATGACAAAAATTGGGGTGTTCTGATTTCAAGTCAAGTAACACTCCAGATTTTCTCCATGGTGAAACCTAATTATCAGCACATTCATCAGGAAAATGTTTTCACTGTTACTGGCTCTGCCACGCTGGATTGTCACAATGGATACATTTGTTCATCCTTTTATTGATTTTGATAGTGTTTTTGTTTTGAAAATATTTTTATAAGATTTGATATTGTTCTCACAGAAAGATGTCTGATTAATGAACATAACAAAAGAGCCAAATTGTTGGTGGCAAATCTTTATTTTTTGCCATTTTTCACTGATGCCTGAGCATCCACTGCCCCACACATGCCACAAACTACATCTGGGCCAGCAGTAGTAATTAGGTTAACTTGAAAGCCAGGTGCACACCGTGTTGTGGACTTACTTTTGGAAACCACCAAAAAGAACCAGTGATCAGTTGTGATCGGGCAAACTCATTGTTGCAAAATTCACGTTGTGACTTGTCCAATCACAGAGGTAGAATGGATGTCTGGTCGCATCCTGAAAAGACGAAGTGCTTTTGAGGAGTGATGATTCATTGAAAAGTTTTACACTGTTTACACTTGCTAATGACTGTTTTGGCAGTGGTCTCTTCATATTAGCTGCAGGTACTGGTGTAGGCAGTTTGAGTCGCAAATGCATTCGTGTACATGATATCCTATTCTCCTAATGAAAATGGAGAGTGACATTGAGATAAATGGAGTTTAGTCAAGTCTTCCAAAAGTGTACTGTGACACATTACTAAGGTCACAGTAACACCGGACATTGATGGTTTATGGACGTACCACTAGAAGCAAATTTGTGAGTTAGAGGGTTGTTGACTAGAACATTCGGAGGGCAAGGTAGAAGTATGCTGACTTGTCTAGCCTTTGAGCATAATGCAAATTGATGAATTCCGTACTGTGCACTGTGCAGGTCCATTTTGACGGGGCTTTTCCCTCCTACGGCCGGCACAGCCTACATCTATGGCAAGGACATCCTGAGAGACATCAGTCGAATCCGCAAGAGCCTTGGCATGTGCCCTCAGCACAATGTGCTCTTTGACTAGTAAGAAGCATACTGGTTATATTAACCACCTCCCCCTTTCAAAATGCAACGATTTGTTGGTGTTTGCTGAATTTTTGAAGAATTCCCTTTGCTGAAAGGTTCAGCTAAGGCTGCATATGCATCATCAAAAAACTTTTGAAATAATTCATTTAATTATTGCACATTGTTTGTTTACGCATCGGGTGATTTAAACATTTTGACAACATTTTATTGCATTCCATGGAGGAAACTGCATCATTAACTTTTTTATCCATATTTAACAGTCCATTTTCTTAAATAAAACTTTATCCCTTGCGTGATCTTGTTTTAGCCTGACAGTAGCAGAGCACCTCTGGTTTTATGCCAGGGTGAAGGGTGCAACAAATCAGGAAATCCACATTGAAATGGAGGAGATGCTGAAGCACCTGCGGCTACAGCAGAAGAGGAACGAATTGGTGAACAACCTGTCTGGTAATAAACCCATCGTTAGATCAGAGTTTCAAGTGCACTGCACACATCAAAGCATTCCATCCAAAGATCTCAGCAATTTTCATCTGAAAAATGGTAAAGGTGTTTCACCACACTGAACTACCACATGGTAACAATGATAGCTCTGTTTTTGAAGTTTTGCAGCTGTATCCATAATAATAGACATTTTTGACATTTGCAGTGCAGATCATGTGATCAGATTTCAAACAAGCAGCACATTTTACGCACAACACTATGGAAAGTGCCCCAGTTTCCACCACATCTAATACTTGAAAAATGAAGTCCTTCTCTTTCCCCAGAGTGTGGTATTGAAGATGGAGACTAAAGTTATCCACAAAAATCAGATTTGGAGCCCGACCAGAAAAAAAAATTGGGGGGAATCCCCTCCATGATTCCATTGGACTATGATCATGTATTGGCCAATCAGAATCAGGGTTTATGAAGCTCATTCATCAGGCACTGACCAATCATGTTCATTTTCAGCCTGCAGTGACTCGTGCCATACTGGCAAACAAGACACTTGAGGGTGACTTGTTTCTTCTTGTGAGCTTTTGAAACATTGTGTTTTTTTACTTTAAAAATATTTCTAATGTATCTTACCTCTCTCTGTGTCTTAATGGAGGAAGTCTTTCCCCCCTCCCTTATTTAAGGTTCTCTGCTAGTTTCTGTGCTGGCATTTAATATAATGTTCAAAATCCATTCTGATGCACAGCTTCATTTTTGTTTTGTAACGGAACTTCTTTTTTTCAGGTGGAATGAAACGCAAGCTGTCCATTGCCATAGCCTTTGTGGCTGGGTCCAAGATGGTCATTTTGGATGAGCCGACGGCAGGAGTGGATCCCTATGCGAGGAGGGAGATCTGGGAGCTACTTGGCAAATACAAGGAAGGTCAGTTCCATACCTGTGCCTTAGCTTTCTGCTGTAGATTGTTTAGATTGTTAGCGTCGCATTACCAGACCAAAAGGTTTGAACAGAGGTGTGAGTGAAGTACATGAAAAGTCAGACATTTGGAACAAGTGGGAGCACAGTAGGAGCAAATATATACTTGTTCCAATGTTGTGGAGACTGGAAATAGTATAGGGAGCAAATTTATTTTGATGGAATTCAGACCGTGCATTAGGATGCTTAGGGAGTTGTAGCTCAGACATTGTTTTGTCATACTGTACGGCACAGGCCGCACTATCATCATGTCCACCCACCACATGGATGAGGCAGACGTCCTAGGTGATCGCATCGCCATCATCTCCGCCGGCCAGCTGAGATGCTCCGGATCCTCCTTGTTCCTCAAGGGCCGCTTCGGCAATGGCTACTACCTGGTCCTCAACAAGTGCATACCGGGCAGTGACATCCCGCTCTCTGCCCAGCCCATTGGCGACCTGGCCTACAACACTGCCCTGAGCAAGGGTCCGGATGTCGTCACAGAGGCGATAATGAATCGCCAGGAGGAAGACAAGAAGAGGGGGATGGACTTGGATGTTGTTGAGCCAACTGAGGCAGGCTTTAATGCATTGACTAACAATTACCCTGTCCAACCCAGAGTTGGTGGATCTCCTAACTTACCGATATTTTTGAGATAAGATGTGCTTTTAAATAGTTTTACAAATACTAGCATATTGAAATGGAACTATGTCTAATTTTTTCCACGGATGAACATATTTCTAGCCATGCTTACTTTGAAACTTTGATTCAATCTGAGCTGCCCAATTTCCCCAGGCTGTGTATCAGAATTTTTATCTTCATGTGGATATCTGCATAATTAATTTTAAGCAGGTTTTTTATGACTAATCTAACGTTTGATGAACAGATGAAAGTTGCCCTTGAGCTGGAGGAGAATGATCTGCAGCCCAAGAAAGCAAAGCCACCTATTGACATACCAGGTAACAGGCTAAAGAGTGAAGTTGATCTTCACAGTACATTCACATGGAGTATAAGCAACCAGATGGAATATTTAGGGTGGCTAAAATATTGCATCTTTATTCTGTGCTGCTTTGATGCTCATGTTCCTACATATTTCAATCATTTAGAATGCTGTCAGCTAAAATGTGGAGTGGGGGTTGAAAAAAAAACACAACAGAGCAGTCAAAATGTCACCTAGACTGGCCCCTGTGACATCTCGTATGGTACCTCATACGGAGAATAACTGATAAGATCAATGTGAACGTTTTAAGTGAAAAACATGAAGTCTTCCAATTGTTGTTGGCCCACCAGATGGAGGCTCTTGTCAGGAGTCGGTTGTGACCCGCTTCATCCAGAGCTACCTCCCCTCAGCAACACTGTGTGAGAACCTCGGCACGGAGCTGAGCTACATACTGCCCTCATCAGCCACAGAGGTAGGCTGTCTGGAGTTCCTCTTCAAAGAGCTGGAGATGTTCAAGGATCAGCTCTACATCACCAATTTTGGCATCTCGGACACCTCCTTGGAAGAGGTAGGTTTCCTTTTCAATGAAGCGCTAGACAGGTATCTTTTTTTGCCTTCAGTGAACCATAAACTGTTGCACATTTAAACTTTCTCACAGCTGAGGGTTTCCCCTTCTCCAGTTTTGTTAACTCATACATATTCATGATCAGGAGCTGAATTCTCACTGGTCCATGCATCAACACTTGCCAGTCACTATTTTTGCTGTTTATACCAGGCACACATGCGAGGAGCCACGCACAAGTTGAATATGCTGGTGTACTGAACAGTTCAGTGGTACTGTGGCATGGGCTGTTGAGAACTAAAACCATGCGCAAACACTTTTCCATTTGCAGTTGGGAAAAAGGTTTTTTGCTATTTACCCTTCATTCAAAATTTGGACTTTTGCAAGAGGAATGTATCAAACATTTATGCAAGATGTCTGCCGAAAAGTTATGGAGGCTCACTGTGAGGGAAACTGCATCACACTGGTAAAGTGTACAGTTATGTGTAGGTACATAAATGCAGACTAAGATGTGGGTAATTCCAGAAATTAGGGGTCCAAAAGTGTGACATTTTTGTGTCCTTGTTACATCTGTCTTTTGTTTGACAGATTTTATTTCAAACTGTTACTATTTGTTTGGCAGGTAATTTGCATTAATTCATCGGTCTTGGAAATTAGAAAATGTGTTCTGAACTTACAAAATCATACGTCAGATGTGACAGGGACACGAAAACAAATAGACCCCTAATTTCTGGAATTACCCATTTTACTTGTGGAGCCTCCCTGATCAACACAGTGTGCCATCCGTTGTAGGTCTTCCTGTCTGTCACCGATGACATAGGAGTCTTTAACCAAGGTGAAACCACCCAGGGGACAGACGACGGTGCCCTGCCACGTCCCTTTATGGGGCGGGGCAGTCTGAAGAGGCGGAGTTACCAACTCCCGGCCCAGAGCACCAGCATCAAGGAACGGCGCAGACGCAGTGTCAAAGTGCGACGCAACCAGGGAGTCCAGCCCACTGAATCTGCCAATGGGGAGGCTGTCCTCGGTGACGATGGTAAGATTGGATGGAGATAAAAATAATAACAAAAATTGTAAAATTTTTATTGCAACTTTTACATGAAGAATGATTGAATTGTCAAACAAACCATATAGGAAAACTGACTAGGTGCTTTAAAAGTTATGAAGATGAGCAAAGAAATTGATTGGAGCTGGATTTGAACCCACGACCTCTGGAACACCAGTCTGGTGCTCTACCAACTGAGCTATCCAGCCCTATTTGGCGTTTCTTCCCATTTGTTCTTACCACTGTTCAGGGGTCATTAGTCAGAAGCCATAAAACCCGAAACAGAACACAGCCAGGTATCACACCCTAAATACATAATACAACTTGGGAAATTGCAGTACGGGGGATACGTCTGTCCAGCTAGCAGGGACTAATTATTGTGTAAGCCTACCACCCTGCTGACATAAGTAAGGTCCCCATCTTGATTGGGGACAACTGTCTCTAAAACCTATGTTGGCAAAATTGTATTTAGCTAACTGGCACTTCAGCCCCAGAGAAAGAATAAGCACGATAAGGGTCTTTACACACAAAAAGGGTACAAATTGGTGACACGGAATTAAGAATTAAATCAAGCTGAGCTGTTTGCTTTTGATTCCAGTAATGACCAGGCCGGGTACTTACATTTTTATCCTTAGAAGTGGATGCTAAACACGGGACAGCTCAGGAGCCTGCGGCAGATACCCAGAACTTAGACAGCATTAACCTGGAGGATGCCGCGGAGAGCGACTGTCCTGGCCAAGAGGCTGACAACCAGCCCCATGGTAACCACCGACAGCGTAGCTACAAGTCTAGCCTGAAGCTGAACCGGCAGTCTAGCCAACAGACCAGCCGGCCCAAGATGCACCGGCAGATCAGCCGGCAGCTCAGCCGGCAGCTGATACGGCAGGCCAGCCGAGAGGCCGTGGAGATCCAGCAGAAGAACAGTAAGTCACGTCCATGTGGCATGTCACATTATCCATCCATTATTTGTGTCCATCTACCCAGAGTGGCAGCATGAAAGGATGGATGTTTTTATACAGCAACAATAGCGCAAGAGGTCACTTGGTGTAGAAATAGCTTAATTGTGCACTTGGCACTGGTTACGCTGAGCATGCACAAGCGAATGATCTTTGCTTTTGAGCTGAGTGTGAGCACAAGTCCAGCTGAAAACTTTCCACTAGCTTGTCTAGTGAGAGTGTACTTCAACTCAGGGTTGATACACCATTATTTTCCATGTCCTGCATGAATGCACATCCAGTAACATTCAACGTGCTCCTACCGCTCGTAACTGGTTTGTCAATAACAACCAAAGGCTGCAGTGGTTTTCTCCATCCAAACGTGGCATAAATCTCGCATACCATCAGCCCTGATTGAGACAACTTAGTGCTTTCATGGGTACCCATTTCTAAGCCACCTTCATATAGACATATGACATATAGACATATGGGTGCATGTGTTCTGTGCCTGAAATGTCGTCATCAAGCTGTATAACTCAGTAGGGTTTTAGGAATGTTCACAGATGCCATGAACAGGGATAGTAATGATGTGCTGCCTTGAGCACCAGCAAAGGATATGTCTGCTGTGTAAATGCCCCTTAATGCTATTCCACTGCCGAGATTCATTGAAGTTGAATTCCATGCCATACAAGTAACCTGTATATGCCAAAAAACAACTATGGTCATGACTCCAAAAAGTCTGCTTCATTGCCATTTTCCAAGTTGCCTCCTCCATTCTAGGCTGTGCTGCTCCTCTATTCCCACACCATCATTTAGCATCACTTCAGCCCTTAAGAAACAGTCAAATAGAAAGAGTATCGTATTGAGACACTATCAGTAGAATAGATAATGTCTGTAGAGCTGTCAAGGAGTAAAGTTACTTTGAATCGCTCCCATCTCTGGTGTTCAAGTAAAAATGGCCTCATGTTACTGTTTTATTCTTTGTTGCTCCCCATTGCCCGTTGCTGATTTGAATCATGCAAAGTTTACATTTGCAGGTCCTCATATCATCAAGGCCTTCATGTACATTTTGAGTCCATGCAGTCATTGCACAGTCTGGCACTCCCATGCAGATACTTCATAAGGTATCAGTGGTTATTTGTCGCAAGCTGTACATCACCGCTCGAATCTTTTTGAAAGTGCAACAGTTTCTGTTCGTAATGCCTGCATCTCACATTTTCTATTCTTCTCTGGTTCACATTCTTAAATCGCCTTTGCAAAATCCAGACACAAGTCATCAAACCGTGCCAATCATAAGTCATACAGTTACAGATCAGGTCACAGGCTGGTGAACAATAGCAAAGACACAAAGATGGATCCGGGGGAGGGGTGGCAGGAAGTCATTGCACCTTCACTTCCTTTTCATTTCTTTTTAAAACAAAGGTCCCTTTGTTTTAATTGTTCCCAAAGCACATAAATAGCACCAAAATATAGCCTCGACCCTAAGAAAGGCTATAAAATCTTCAGTCTCCCCAAAATACACCCCCCATAAAAAATGGTTCTGAATCCGCCTTGGAAAGACATTTGTTTTTCAGTATTTGTTCCCCATTACTTGTGACCAGACCTGTAAGCTGACTTGTAATGGACATTTACTGTAAACTTGCAAGTTGACCAAACTTCTAGTTAGACCCTCACATCTCTCACTTTGTAGTTGATCAAAGAGTATTTACCGTTCAGAGCTTCATTTGAACATACCACCCCCATCCCTCCAATAATTTGATTACTGCTCTATAGCTGCTGCTGAACTGTCTAGTCATGTCATCAGTCAGCCAATGTGTCATTGTCTGTGTTTATGGTGCACTTGGCAGAATGCCAGATACATGAAACCCATCCACACCATTGAGCAGTTTACCCAGTACCTGTATCTGTTACGCATTGACTAACAAACAGGGCCCAATTTCACGTAGCAGCTGCTTAACAATTAGCTTAAAAGTTAGCAGACAAATGTGCTAATCTTAAGCATTATTTCATGGCCTTGCTTGAAATAAATGGTTGTGCTTAGGGTCGTGCATGTATAGAGATTTCCATTGTTTTGTCACTACGTAGACAAATATTTCCTCCAAAGTAAGCATGTTTTTTACCGTGCTTACTGCTCACTGTCTCCATGAAATACACAGAACCTCTGTTAAAATCCTGTGCTTAGCAGTGCCGTGAAATTGGGCCCTGGTTGGTTGAGTTTAGAGGACTTAGGCTTGCATTTGGCCTATTTATTTCATTCAGTTGAAAGTAGAATCTACTTAGACTGATGCTGTGAGATGCTTTTGAAAATGTCTATCCCAGTTCGACAGCCTTTCTATTTCAAAGTCACGAGTTTTGACCTGTGAGTAGATCTGTTCCCAGAGGTACAATCATGTTGACGGTGAGTTCTGCTCTTTACAGTATCAGTGGCTAACGTACGCATGCCAGATGCGGCAACCAATGAGCCGCGTCCCCGAAACCTGACAGGCCGTGAGGTCCAGGGCATCAACCTCATCTGCAGGCAGTTCATGGCGCTCATGATCAAACGATTCCACCACTTCCGGCGCAGCAAGAAAGGGTTCTTTGCTCAGGTGAGCTGTGGCGTTCGTTGTCTCAATCACACGTTCCTTCAGTGGAGAAGTAACTCTCAATATCATCCCACCTTTTAATAGTAAACTCAAGCAGAGGAACTTACAAGGCCGGTTTTGATGGCACAGGGTCTGTATATTAGATCGGAGAGGGCTCATTTACTCAGCGAGCAGTAAAGGATAATCTGCACGATTAAAAAATCAAATGCCTTATTTCCTGGGGGGCTGTTTGAGTGAAACTTTGTGGTTAGAAACTTGAGCAATATTTCAAATATATAGCACTTTGTGTTCTGGCCAATTGGCAGTCTGGGTAGTTATGACATTGGCTGTCATCACCAAGTCTTGGAATTGAAAAAAAAAAGCAACAATGCAATAAGGAACGTGGCTACAAAATATTGAACAAATCACCATGGAGGGTTAGCATTTTTAAAAGGACTGCAGTTGCGGCATCTTGTCGTAAAAAAAAAAGTCGGTAGTTTTGGCTGACATCGGGCCTGGGATAAGTTGGTTGTGTAACAATGCCGTCGGCCAGAGCTGTATATAGAGTTGCGCCAACTCCAAACTTTGGAATAAAGTTGGCTGTTCATTATGTGTACAGGAAAGCATGCAGCTATTTCCATGTGCTCCATTGCATAATCCACCATTTTGGTTCAGGCAGTTAAGACACTCATGTCGCAACTCTCTGTATAAACAGCTCTGCCATCGGCAAGTTGTTAATGTGGTCTGATTTCTGCAGGTCATTCTTCCAGTCGTCTTTGTGTGTCTGGCCATGGTCTTCACCATCATCCAACCAGTCACAACCGAAGCACAGAGGCTTCCCCTGGTACCCTGGCTGACTGGTACCCCAAACTACATCTTCTACAGCAACGATGATCCTGGCAGCGATCTGGCTGTAGGAATGGAAATGACGATAGCCGAGGATGACCCGGGCATTGGCACCAGGTGTATGGCGGACAATCCATTCGTGGAGATGTAAGCAACTTCATTTTATAACTATTTTAAACAGAGTTCAGCCAACTTGAGGCCTTCAAGAGGCCCCTCATTATGGTGGCCTGCAAGCTACAGGAAAAGAACTAGAATGAAAAGACAGAGGAAGGAAAAAGGAAGGCATGTCATGTTCGGTGTAAAAGAGGCTTGTTCACATCAGGCTTGAACTAGGATATGATGTAGACACGGGGAGAACAGGTTGAAGAAAGAGAATTCCTGAGCAGGGTGCCATGTGCAGAAGAGCAGGCTGAGTGATGGAACGTTTGCATCATGTTATTTCTACTATTTTGTTTTGCCTTTTGTTGATTGGTACTGTTTTGTCATCTGTGTTAATGTTACTGACAGTGCAGCGCTCATTACATTATAAAGCGTGCAGGTAATGAAATTTTGTTAGACGCTCTTATTGAGACTTCAAAACTCGTTTTCATTTTCCAAACATACTTTAGTATCCATTTGTGGTTAAAACTGTTTTGAAAAGTAAATGTCATGATTATAAAGATGAACAAAGAAATTGACTGGAGCGGGATTCGAACCCACGACCTCCAGAATACTGAACCGGTGCTCTACCAACTGATGAGCTATCCAGCCCTAAGCTGGTGGCTCTTCCCATTTGTCAATATCTTTGTTCGGGGGTGCTAGTTAGAAGCCATGTAACTTGAAATACTATATAGCCAGGGATCACGCCCAAATTCTACGATTTCTCCTGGGAAGTGGTGAAGAGTCAGTTTCACCATTAGTTTTGTTTCATGATTTATCTTTAAACATTTGAAATTCTCCTTGCACATGTCATGTCAGTAAGGAAGACTGCTGATTTTACAGATTGTCTGTTCAACTTTTCAAATCTGCTCATACAGAACAGTTTTGAGAAAGATTTGTTCACTGGTTTAATGTGCGCATAAACAATAATAACCGAAGAAAAGGACATTAGGAACAGTTAAAAAAAATCCAAAATGTCAATAGTTTTTGTGCTCAAATAAATGCAACATGGGGGGTTTTCTCCCTGAAATGGCATCACATTTTTGCTCATGGAAGAAAGTACCCCCTTGCATGGAATCTTTATATTCCAAAGGCAAAACATTGTTAAAAGTCTGCTGTTTAAGTCTGCAAGTTCAGGACTGTTTGTGCACCAGAGATGGAGAACCACCCAGTTGTACGACACAGTTTTCTACAGATGCTGACTTTAGCAACTAAACATGCTGTACTTTTGTTGTGTCACTTAAAAGTATGACAGAAAATCCCTAGAAAATGTTTTATTTTGTGGCAAGATGTTTGCTTATCATGCTGTTTAGCACTAGAAAATGACCTCAAACCATGGTAACAACTTTTAGAAAAACAAATGATACAATTTCTGTGGAAAAAATTGTGAATTTTGCTGGATCATGTGATAGCATGGTTTTTTCATTTTGGGTTGTTCAAGTCTTCTGTTAAACCAAAAGGTGTTAAAACAAAAGGTGTAAAGTTTCATGTTTAGAAGCATTGCCAATTAATCTTTTCTTTTCTTTGGTTAATTGAAGGAGATACCTCTGTGAACCAGACAAAGCCACTCGCTGGAACAGTGAGGAAATGGACCCTAATACCTACATCAAATACTTGAAGGGTGAACTTAAATGTGAATGCAGCGGCAAAGGCTTTGAGGTATGCGATCCCGGGGCGGAGGGCCCACCCCCTCCCGAGAGGGTGGTCCCAACAACAGACTTTCTCCAGAATCATACTAGCATGGAAATCAGTTGGTATCTGAAGACGACCACGCAGGAGTACGTCTGGAAAAGGTAACAGCTTTGTACCTCTTTTTTCTTTCAGTCCAAAAATCCTTTCAAGTTCATTTTTCACACTGCCTGTGCACTGGAAGAAGTAAAGTTTCTGCCCGTACATAGTTTGGATTAAAAAAAAAGAGTAACCCCCCCACTCTGGCATAGAACATTGTTACTCAAAATCTTTTTCCACGACAACTTAAAATAAGATTTAAAGTTTTGAAATCTCTTTTTTTATTGTCTTTCTGTAGAATAGTTGTTCGGTAGGATTTAGGAGAAAAATATAGTAGTCTTAACTCCTTCAAATGCAAGCTGAAAACTTTCTTTTTAGATCAGCATTTGTAAATGTAGAAGTGTGTTCTGATCTTCCTTTTTAAATGTATTTTAGGGTCACTATAAGGTCACTATAGGGTTGGAGGCGTCCGTCCTGGAAAAGATCAAGACATTACTGGTGTCGATGGGGTTTAGGCCTTGAATGAAATGTTATCAATTTCGACATGTGAACCATGAATAGCTTCCTTCATTTTGATCTTACACACAGATTTGGGGGTGTGAGTTTCCTTGAGAAAGATGAAATGGCTCCGCTTACGTTGAATATCAGTGAGGACATTTTGACCGACTGGAGTGGAGAGTGGGAGAACCCCTTTGACCGAGACAGACGATTCGCAGCCCCACAAGCCACGGATGACATACCGGACGTGAGTTGTGTGATGGGATGGAGGGGGTTGGTGAGGAAGGGATGGGTGTGATTTCTGAGCGTACTACCCAATCCCCATGCCAAGGTATAGCTTCCAAATTGGTTTAGAAGTTGATGCAGTACTGAAAGATATCAAGATAAAAAAAAACCTGGATACACGACCAACCTGGGAAGTTCCAACATCTGCACATTGTGGAAATCCCCACCTCCACCTGCCCGATGTTGGTTGTAGCCCTGTTAGCCCCGTCAGGCTGGGGGAAAAAGTTTTAATCAAACTTCTCTTGTCATCATAAAATGGTCAGTCTTTTAATTTAACATGTCCAAGCATCAAAAAATGGTCAGTCTTTTAATTTAACATGTCCAAGCATCAACTCTTCAGCATCTCTTAGACTTGTCCTTAACCATTGAGATGCAGTTCTTAAGGAATTTATTCTTGTTATCATTGTCTATGCCTGGTTGTTAATCAAACAAAAGATTGGAAAGCATATGGTGGCTTTGTGGCTCACAAGCCTGAAGAGACTGGTAGAGAGAAGACTGTGACAGAGGTGGGAGGAAAACCCCAGATGACTATTCCTGGGAAAATGCACAGAATCAGGTAGGAAGTGAAAACTCAGTCCACACGTGGGCCCATCCGGGACTCGAACCCAGACCGAAGAGGTAGAAGGGAAGAGCCACCATGCCGATCCGACTCTGATGTTTTCTAATATTTGTATGTGCTCTGTTTGGCCAGGATCAGGACATACTTCCGTCAGACGGCACCCTGAAGGAACTCTATGCTGTCCTGCTATCATTGGCACGCTTCAAGAATGTCAAGGTAACAGTAGACCATTGTCATTTGGCCCACAACTGTAATGGGTAGCCACAGTTTGCAGAAATATCACCTTTTGGTTGGTTTTTGATTTTACCTCAAATTCGTTCTAGTGGACATTTGTCCTTTTAATTTGAAATGGGTTTGTATTGTCATTAAGTATTTAGTAGCACATGCATTATTCTCTGGTGTTATGAAAGCTGTCATTTAACACAGCTGGAGTTTTAACACAATGTGAATTCTTCTCTTATTTTTTAGCGATGGCCAACTACGGTTTTAGGAGCCACTTGTAGGGAAAACATGGCTGTGACAATGAAGAGCAGGCCCTATTAACGAAGTTTGTTCCCTCTGTCCTTGTTTGAAATTGACTGTTCTCATGTTGCCTTCTATCCATATGGGTGGCAAACTGAAAATTGGGAGAAATATCACTCGTGGTTATGCGTCAGTTTGCCACATCACTTTTAAAGAGGGTCATATTCGCACTTAGTACTTGTTTAGTTTAGCCATTCCTATTGATTGACAGCCTGTCACAAAGGCCGGTCTTAAACGGTTGAGAAAACACCGTCTGGCTCTGTACCACCTCATGCTGTGCACATCACGCGCATGCCAATCTCCATATAAGGAGATTGTGTCCTGCTACTTATGAGAGGAAAATACCATAACATGGCTAGAGGGGTATTTTAATAAAAATGAAGTAAATTTTTTGAACAGAATCATAGGGAAATGTGTAGTTTTAAACTTGTGTTGGTTTTCTGAATTGAAAGGTATTTGTGCATAGGAACAAGTATGTGGCCAGTGAATGGACGCTGATAACTAGTTGCTCACCCATTCTCCTAGGCCAGTCTTAAATAAGGGAATAAATATGTGCTTGGCCAGTCTTAACGTGCATTTAAGACCAGCCCAGAATGGATGCGACTAATGCCCGAGCCGCATTATCAACGTTCAGTCTCCTGAGCCAGTCTTAAAAGTTAATTTAAGACCAGCCAAGCACATATTTATTCCTATTCATAAATACCTTGTAGTCAGAGAGTCAAAAGAAGCCAATATGATGGATTTCCAGCAATTTTGTTTTAGAATTTTACTTCCATTTTCCAGAACACCCTGTCCAGTTTATGGAATGTACCTTGTGCAAATTGCCCAATTGGTGTGCACGTGGCGAGCTGTGAGCACACAGATTCTTGACCAATCAGAATCGATTAAACTGTCTCGTATCCAGGTGCCAGTGCGCAGTGGGCATTATCACTTATCAGCAGGCATTATCAAATATTAATACATGGTCAAGTTGCACTTGGTTGAACAGGGAGACTGTCTGAGATATTTATGAACGAATGTTTAATACTAATGTTTAAAAGGAATATTTATTCCCTCTGTGGCTTATTATTAAGCTTTTCTACTGACCGCCCATCGGCGGCATCATTTTTCCAGCCGCTTATGGGTAAAAATTTGACTCAAATGGAAAATCAATAGACCCCATAGGAGTGTGTGCAACTGGAGCGGATTCTAAGCCTTGATAGCCCATGAGTTGATGTCAGCTTTCACCAAATCACCAATCTTTATAGATGTAATGTGCTGGGAACCTTGTCTTTCACTCTACCATGTTTGTCACAGCCACTGGCAGCACATTTTCCCAGATGTGGCATTTTTAAAAAATTTTTCTACATGGAAACATCAGACTAAAGAACACTGCTCAAGCTGAAACCTTCTATTGATTATTATGAGTTTGATCTTTAAAGAAAATTCAAATTGTAAACCTAATCCCAAACCTGTTTTAACGCCTGTCAATGATGGATCTCCAGGTGATCACCTTCAGCATTATCATTGCATGGCCCATATCCAGTGTAACTTACCAGTTAAGCAACTACAGTAACTGCTCTGTCACACTTTTTTTCACTCAATAGTAATAAAATTTCTTTTAAAAATGAGGCTTTCAATCATTCACAGGTCTGGTGGGACAACACAGGTTTCCATGCCCTCCCAGCCTTCATCAATGTGGCTAACAACATGCTGTTTCGTGGCAACTTTGAGGAATCCCTGCGAGAGAAGTATGGAATCACAGCATACAACCACCCCATCAATATGACCCAGGACCAAATTGAGGAGCAAGTCTTGTAAGTTGGCAAATGAAGCCGTGATATGTACCCAACCCCTGTATCAGTTTCAGCTGGTGCAGTAAATCCATCAGAGTTTTCATTGAAGACTGAATTTGAATGAAAATCTAGATAAATATCCTCGTGTGGATTCAGATATTTTACCTTTAAAATAATATCCTGATTGGAACATTTCGTTGCTGTTTTTACAAAGTAACTAAAACCTCAAAATCTTGCCAAACGGACAATCTGACATAAATGCATTTGAAATAGCAGTCTTTTCATTACACATTTTCAAACACTTTTTCAATCAATTTGGCGGAGTGGTTAGTTTGTAGTTCCTTATCGTAGGGTTGGGGGTTCAAATCCTAATAGGTGGTTATACATTGCCCCCTTGGGCAACTCACTTTATCCCTACATGCCTCTCTCCACCTAGGAGTAAATGGATACCTTTTTTTAAGGCAGATTTAGCCCAACCAGAATTTCGATGATCTCTTATCAGCTACTGTTACCGCCCTCAGGTGATTTTGTTACAAGCTAAGTGCAAAACTGAAGTCAGGGCTCGGCCCTAGCTCGACTGGGTGGCAAGTGGGCTTTGCCTATAGTTTTCTCAACACACATCCAGTTTCATAAATGCTCAAAACTAGTGTAGTATTGACCAGTTATGAAACCACATTTTCTCCTTTTGATATTTGAAATTGGTGCTGAAATGCCAGAGTTACTTTAAATCTTTGAGTTGTGGAGTCGTTTGTGTGGACCACAACTTACTCATCAGCACGCATGAGTGAAAGCTGCCTTGCAAGTGCATGAATAACACTATGCCATAGAAGGTGTTTCACTCAATATATCATAAAATGAAACTAAAGTATACAGAAAATTGATGCTTAATTGTCTGTGTTCACATTCTGACTTTAATCATTCACAAATCCTCAATGAATCTAGCGGATAGGTTATTGATCACTAAGTTAAAGTCAAACTATATTTTCTCGCAGACGTAGATGGCACTGACGTTGCCAAATACATTGGGTACATGTATGAAGGATCAAAGTACAGAAACTTTGTTGTCAGAATTCTGCCCCCTTATTGGGAGGGCGGATCAAAGTATGCCCAGAACTTTGTTGTCAGAATTCTGCCCCCTTATTGGGAGGGCGGATCAAAGTATGCACAGAACTTTGTTGTCAGAATTCTGCCCCCTTATTGGGAGGGCGGATCAAAGTATGCACAGAACTTTGTTGTCAGAATTCTGCCGCCTTATTGTTGTTAACATGCGTGGCAGTTCTGGAAAAGTAGATCCGGCAGAAGGTCGGACTGTCCACCCACAGTGTGTTGATGGATGGCATAATTGATAGTAGATAAGGACGCCTTCCCTGTGGTATAGATAAACATTGAAATCCTGGGTGCAGAGAGGGCCAGATTTTTAAAACAGAAATTCGCTTCATGTGAGCTTGAACACCACACATGTACATGACCTGCTGTAGAAACTACCACTTTAATTGTATTGGATAACACTAAGCTAGTGCAGGAACTTTTGTTCTAATGTTGTCCAAATGACCTTCATAAGCCAATATTCTTTGTGGCTGTATACCAGACATTGGCTGCCAAGCTTCCTGCCTTTTCTAGAAGTCAACAGTTTCTGTCTGGATAAATAATTCTTATTTGTGATTAATTGTCACCGTCATCACAACATGACCTTTGTCATCATACAGTCTTCTCTATTACTTTTGTCTCTTTCATAACTATAGTTACCTGTATGAGTTTATTCTCCTCCATCACCCTCTTCCGTCACCATATGTCACTTTCAGCCACATCGTCTCCTCCATCACCATGGTCATCTCCATCGCTGTAGGTATTGCCACCTGGATTGCCATAATCACCCGCAATACCATGATCAAAGTTCATCACCACAGTCACTCACCTGTATCAGGGTCAAATTTAATCACAGTAAGCATCATTGTATGGTCATCATCCATCAATTTAGTCTTATCAGTCGTCACCATAATTACCATCATTATTTTTGGTACTTTAATGATCACCAGTAGCTACATGACCATGTGCTATCCTGCATCCTTTTCTTCATTTGTCTCTGTAACTAGGTAACACGGTTACCACTATTGCCATTGTCACCGGCTCTTAATTATCACCAAAAATCGACATTGATCTCGATCCACATAAAGGGATCCTGCTCTCTTGTCCTTGCCAGGAAGCAAACGCCTATCATCATGGGGACAGCTATATTTATCGTGTTTGCATTGGCCTTCGTGCCAGCCAGCTTTGTTGTCTTCCTGATCGCAGAACGTGAGTCCAAGGCCAAGCACCTGCAGATAGTCAGCGGTATAAGTCCGACCATCTACTGGGTGTCAACATTGGTCTGGGACTTGGTGAGTAACTTTCACCTGCCTGATTGTGTGACATACGTCAGATGCCCTCATAAAGATGATGGTCTAATTCTTATTGTTTACCTCTGTTTGGAATAATAATGTTTTTTTTTGCCCAGAACAGTCACGTAATACAGCTACAAAATGTATGTCACACTCACCATTAGACATCGATCACATCAGCTGGCTGTGTATGTCATGTACATGCAGGCATGCATCCTCTCTCCCCTTCTCCCCTGCAGTGCACTCGATAATGTTGGCAGCAGAAGAATTTCTGAGTGGGGGAGGGGCCAGTTGTGAGACCATCAAGGATGAGCCATTAATTGGTCGATTCATAAAGCCACACCCCATTATAGGACCTGCAAAAAGTATGCCCCCAGTCAAAAAAGTGGGGTGCCACTGCTGAGCCCCCTGGCCTCCCCCTCCACTTCTAGTCTGCCCCCACTGGGGACTATTAACTACTAATATTCAAACATTCCTTTGTCGCCCTTGATTTCCCTCAGAAAAACATATGAAAAAAATCAAGACAGACATGACAAAACAATAGTTGACTGCTGTGATGTGGGATATGACATTTTGAATGGTGCCCTCGGTTTCATCTTGGGTGCTATGCATCCCTCCAATGTTCAAATGTCATATGTCTGAATCACAGCAGTCAAGTATTGTCAATTGACATATGGAACTATCACAAATAGCTGGCTATTCAGATTATTGTCAAATGTCTCTGTTAGCTGCCTTATATAGATATGTGAGATAAGATGACATACTGAGCCCATTGCTCTATCTAGACCTATCTTTGCTTAGTCTGCTTAGGCAAATGATTCAAGAATGGGCCAGTTGTGCTTCTGTAATGAAACATTTGCATGCCAAGTAAGTTTGTAGTTGCAGTACAACTTGGTATCATAAAATTTCTCTTAAAGATCAGGGATCGATCCATCAGGGTGTTTGGGTATAGAAGGGGAAGAACTACCACGCTACTCGTACTTCTCATCAGATCTGTTATTTTCTGTCCTTGCTTTGACAGGTAAACTATCTTATACCAGCTGTGCTGACCATAGTGATTTTCCTGTGCTTTGATCAGCAAGCCTACATCAGCCGTCAAACTGCACCTGCTACTGTCCTCCTCCTGCTTATGTATGGGTGAGTATGGAGTCATTTCTCATTTGCCCTGAGTTTGATCAGCTCAGTTATTTATTGTTTCCCAGTGATGAGGCTCTACCTCATGCGCACACTCATTGTACATGCAGCAAGCAGTGATGCGTTTGCTTGATACCAGTGTTTTTGTTTATTGTGATGTTTAAGCTTGTCAACGTTATGAGATGATTGGTTTGTAGATGTGATGTCATTTTGCTTGGGTTATGCCAGTGATTTCCATCGGTGTACACCACTGACATTGCATCCTGCCCTTTTAAAAACCATCTGGTTTTCTTTGACCAAGAATAATTCCACCTATATGGCACCCATACGGTCAAACCAAATTCCCCCTGTTTTGCTCCTCACAGTTGGGCAGTCACACCGATGACCTATCCTATCTCCTTTATCTTCACGACGCCCAGCACGGCTTACCTGTCAGTGGCCTGTGGTACAATGCTCCTCGGCGTTCTCACCATTATGACCACGTTTATCTTAGAGTTCTTGGGTGGAGGTGATGAGGTACGTTTACCTTGAACATGTGCTTTCATGTGGTCATTTGATTAGTTGGATCAGCCTGTACATTGTAAATCTTGTGAGCAAATTGTATTGGACATAGAGTAATTCTTGCATAACCTGCGAGACTTCATTTTTCCAAGTTATGAGTGGCTAGTGTCTGTAGTGCGCAACCACATTGTCAAAAAGCAGTGTGACTTGTGATTGAGCTGTATACTTTGTGCCCAAACTTGCTCATTAGCTCTAGCACCATGTATGTGTTCACAGAGTAAACTAATCACATTAGTTCAAGGAGGGATGCAGAATCAGATTTTCAGGGGGGCCAAACTTGTCAAAAAATTGGGCCAGTTGGCCTCCCGTGATCTGCACTTGTGTGAGTGTGATACACATTCTTCAAAGTTTTTGTTGGTTTTCATATATGTGAAGCGCTCTGTGAAAATCAGTCACATGTCTCCAGAGCCACTTTTGAGTTGAAAGCCTTTGACAGAATCTTGCACAGTGTTTAAGCAATAGGAGTCCTCAAGATATTAACATCTACTCAACGTCCATTTTCATTGTACCAAACTGAGTGACACATCAAAAGAAAGAGCTCAAATTCCTCAATCTAATACAAAGTACTACTCAAAGTGGCTGCAGAGACTTGTGACTCATTTTTACCAAGCAGGTCACATTTAAGTAAAGGCAGGGCTTGCCACTACTACAGCTGAACAAATGTTTGTTACAGATTGTTTGACTTTTGTCTAGTTGATTTCTGTGCATATATGCATAAAATAAACTGATCCCTAAATTGGAAACTGTTCCTCTTTTAATTTATCATTTCTGCCCAACATTCCAGCATTGTGGCACATAAGTATAGCATAAAAAATAATGCAGCATGTTACTCAATTTTTCATTTTGCTGTGTGGCGCTGATGTTCTTTCCTCATATCAGGCTGTACAGGCCGTCAATGATGCCATAATGCAACTGTTCCTCATCTTTCCGCCGTTTTGTCTCGGCCGAGGGTTGGTGGACATGTCGCTCAACGAAATGAAGAATGAACTATATGCTGAAATTGGTGAGACAAAGACAACAGTGGCGGAATGGTTTTAAAAGGGGGGGCAAGCACCAGCTATTAGACTGAGAAGAAAATAATTATGAAGTTGCAATGTGCCTCCAACGGCTGGTAGGCCTATGGGGGGGGGAAATAACTACCTTTTAAGGGTGACGAGGCAACAACAACCCCCCATTCCACCACTGATGGACAAGGGTATAGGCAGATCATCAATCACAGCAAGCATGGTTAACAATGACCATTATTGCAGCCTTGAGCAAGTCCAGTCAGGAACTGTTGTTGCCAATACGATTTAACCATCTCAGATTGAACTCAAGCTTGTTAATTATAGCAAACCAAACCCAAGCACAGAAGTATGCAAATCTGGTTTAGCCAATATTTTAAAGCTTTGTTTTGGGTATCTTTACAAAATTCACACATTTTCTTTTCATTTTCTGCCCATGGCAAGTAAGATTCAAACATTTGATCACATGTCATCGTTGGCGCACTGCCCATAGTCAGATACCTTTTATCACATTATTCATGAGGAGCTTATAATTACAACTTTTGAGACCACGCAGGCACAGACTGACCTCAGGCTACATTTTAATTTGTTATCATCAAGTTCCTTGTTTATGCTCAAATACTATAGGAATTGAGTCCCAGCCGTACAACCCACTGGATTGGAACAATGTTGGGCGTAACATCTTTGCCATGGGCATCATTGGTACTGGCTTCTTTACCCTGACTCTACTCATCGAAAATAGGTTCTTCTTCAAGCCAAGGTCAGTGCCGTGATGGACATCAGGCCTGGCAATGAAACACAAGTCTTAGGTCTTTTTGTTCATCCAGATTTCTAGCAAGCTGTGGCGTGCCATTTGCCACCATCTTCACAAATACTTCTTTGATATGCTTTGTGAAAACCTTGCAGTGAATAATTTTGGTGTCCGAAAGGTATGTAATACAAACCTGCTGTAAACTGCTTGCTGACTACTATGACCTAAGATTAAGTTTGGTGTCACAAACTGACACGTACTTCGTGCACTGACATGCAACGTAAGGGATTTGGTTGTCATGAAAGACACATTTGTGACTATGATATTATTAGAAATGCTTTAAAAAGTTGAACAGGAATTTACATCCTCTGTGTATTTACAGAATATAGTCATTTTAAACTCAAACTTTCTATCAATTAAGTCTCAGTTCCTGAAAACAAGTGCCCTTGTACACATGCATTACTCATGTGCTAGTTTGTCAAAATGAAAATGATGAAATGAATTGTTACAGCCCTTGTCTACAATTTTAACGGACAACCCTGCTGATAACTCACCCTGTGCCTTCACCTTTCCCCCATGATAGACATATTGAATCTGAACATATCCCGCTGGCTCTTGAAGATGATGACGTGGTGCGCGAGAGGCAGAGAGTGTTGTCAGGAGGAGCTGACAATGACATCGTGCGAGTGGAAAATCTCACCAAGGTCAGTCGAGAAAGGAACCCCAAAGGCCAATAATCACCCCTTCCCCTACGATCTGAACCCTGTCCTGAATCTACGCTCCGCTCACCCAACACCCACCCTAACCCATTCGTCCAGGTTTACATTTCATACTTGGAGGCAAGTGACCGAGACGCTAGGGTTTAGTTCTCATGAGCATAGGATCGGGGGTTCAAATCTGGCTGCTTTTTGCATGTTTGGGCCTTGGGCAAGTCACTTCAAAACCTTGTGTGGACCTGCATTATGTCCTATTACCAAATATAATGAAAATGTATGTTCTTTGATACTGATTTTTTTTTCAGGATTATAACACTAGCCGAGGTGTCTTCACTGCTGTTGATAGGATGTGTGTTGGCATTCCATACGGAGAGGTAAAAATGGTGATCTGTTTCTAGTCAAGAGGATAGTTTCCAACCTAGAATTACAACATTAAAGGGGTGATTTGATAAATAGTCAATTTAGTAAGGGATTCAATATTATCCTTGGCACTTTGGAATGAACAAGTGGGAAGGGCAGGCCCAAACTCAGATGGGCAGATGGGTTAAGAGATCACACTGAATCATCTCTGCACGAGAGGAATTGACTCATATGACCCAGAACTCAGCCCTGCATCATGTTATCTTGGGCAAATAATGCGTTGTTAATTCCATAAAGTATGTAATCCATGAAGTATAAGTTGTCATAGCATGTATTCACTAGCACTGTTCTGGATGATCAAGACTTGTTTTCAATCACCAGTGCTTTGGACTTCTGGGCGTGAATGGCGCGGGCAAGACCACCACCTTCAAGATGCTGACAGGAGACACGCAGGTCACCTCAGGCTCGGCCTACGTCAAGGGATTCAGCATCCTGAAAGACATGAAGCGAGTACGTCAGAACATCGGGTACTGCCCGCAGTTCGATGCGCTGAATGAGTTGCTGACTGCCGAGGAGCATCTGGCCTTCTATGCCCGGCTCCGAGGCATTCCTGAAGCTGATATTAAGAAGGTGGGCTCTGGGGACCAGCATAGGATGTCAGATACAGCCCCTTACTAACTTTGTCACTGGACTTCTGTTCTCAAGCACCGAGTGCGGTGCCCATTGAATTACACAACAGGCAAAATGCTGTGTTCAACTTTATATCCTCGACAATCATTTTTGTGTTTGGACATGACATTACAGGCCCCAGCGAGCAAATTTAGGACTTCCAGGTAATGTAGTCACAAAGATTTCTGGATCCTCACCTCCTCTGCCTGTGTGCACGTCATACTCACACCCCTTCCCCCACAGACCCCCCTTCCCCCTCATGCACGCAAAAATTACTAAGGGAATAAGTAATGTGCTTGGTCGGTCTTAAGTGTGCATTTAAGACCAGCTCAGGAGAATGGACGTGACTGTAAATGCCTGAGCCACAAGCAAGGGCATTGTAATTAGTGTTCATTCTCCTAAGACCAACAAAGCACGCCTTACTTCCATTCATCACAAATACCGTGTTAATCAGAGGGTCAATAGAAGTCAGTGTACAATAAATTTCAAAGAATTTTGTCTAAAAATTTAACTTTCATTTTCCCAAACACCCCCGTTCATTTTATGGTATATTCCTTGTACAAGTAGTCTAGAACAATCTCCTTATCTGGATTTGGTGCGCGCATGGAGAGTTCTGCATGCCATGGCGCACACAGACTCTTGACCAACAGGAATGGATTAAACTTTCTGGTATCCAGGTGCCAGCATGTTTTACACAGCGGGCATTATCAAATACTAATACACGGTCACACAATTTTTGTGCCATGTTGAATAGGGAAACTGTTCAAGGTATTTATGAATGCAGTTTAATAACCCCTTTGTGTCTGAATTTTCCCATTAAATAAGTCTCAGATAGGTATTGCGAGGAAGTCTTGTAAAATACAATAAAAGGCTTAACATATAAATACTATGAAAAACTTAACAAACAACACAATTGCCCCACTCAACATCCAATTTAATGGTTTAATAATAAGTGGGTTTCTCCATCAAAACAGTTGTACCATAAGCAATCCAGCAGTATGCCACAGTAAACTGCTGTTAATTTGTTGACTCTATCAAAATTTAATGTCTCAGGATGTTTCAAAATAAACAAGTCAAATAATTGCAGACCTTGTAATAAAAGAGATACTGTACTCTTAGAGATTAAAGTGTCAGCGAAACTTTGGATTGAACTTTACATTCCGAATGTTTGTGCTGTGGTTGTCAAAATCATGTTCGTCTTTGCCGTACAGCTATTTATACAATACTTGCATAAATCCCACTCATCTGGGTGGCGGATCATTCAACAGTATTCATCGAGTTGTATACCCATTGAATAGAATGCCATTTCACTTGACTGAATCCTGACCCCATCCCATTTACATTTGTGATCTTAGGTGGTACAGTGGGGAATCAAGAATCTAGGCTTGTCCATGTATGCCAAGCGCATTGCTGGCACCTACAGTGGTGGGAACAAGAGGAAGTTATCAACGGCCATCGCCCTCATAGGGGATCCCGAGCTTATATTCCTGGTGAGTGGGGGAGGGTTGACATATTATGAAGTCCACTTAAAGAACTTTCTTGAGGTGCACCTTACCATTCCAATCCCACCTGATAAGGAATGGACCGCTAAGCTTCATGCCCAAGGAGGTGTAATCACAATCTGGGCATCTGTGTTTTCGCAGGCTTGGCCAATGAGCGTTAAAAATATCATACTTATCTTGACTTATATCGGGCTTATGTTTAAAAACATTAATCCCCCTGTACCCACATACAAAGCTTGAGAAGTTCGTGCAGGCAGATAGTGTGTTGAACGTGCATTTGGCCACTGTGCAGGGCTTCAGTTATTAAAATTATTAAAGAGAGTAGTGCCTGGAGAACTGGGGTTTTTTGTAGTTTGTTGTAAATGATAATTTTTCCATAAAGCAAAGTTTGTTTTAATGCATGTCACAAAGTAGTAACTACAGTTGGTTTCAATTTTGATCAACTATATAGGATGAGCCCACCGCAGGAATGGACCCCAAAGCACGTCGCTTTCTGTGGAATCGCATCACCGGCATTGTCAAGGAAGGCCGCTCGGTCATACTCACATCTCACAGGTAAACAATCGACATCTTTCGCGGTCTTGAGTTAAGCTTTTGACAGAGGGATAATAGGGTAACTTCTGGGGTGGGATTTTTGTTTAGAAATTTGTCAAATAAACAACAAAAATGATTTTTGGAACACTTGTGAAGGAAAAATATGCAGCAAATTTGGGCTAGGAGTGGTTAAGATCCAATTTGTTCTGGCTATTTGAGCTACCAATGTAAAGCCATTGTTGAGCCTGTCCAAATTGTTCACATCTGTCTTCCTGCTCTTAGGGCCTGCCCATTATTTTTTTGCAAATTTTGGGACATCAGGCAAGCAGTGCTTAATTCCCAATACCAATATTCGTCACTGAATTTCTCTGCGAATGGCTTGCGGTTTGAAGTTCACTTTGAACCACACTAGTGTGAAAGATTCCTGTTAAATTGCATTATCGTCAAAAGGGAAGACGGATCCTTTCTCCTGTATCCTGCTGCTGTTGTTAGGTATAAAAGAAAAAAAAAAGATGTGTTTTGATCCATTGCAGCTTCTGTCTCTTTTGCTACTACTTTTGCAGGGTTAATGCGGTATTTAAGCAGTTCAGACCTGAAGATTTGTAAACCCTTAATGACTTTCTGTGCTAGTTACAAGGAGAGTGCTCAAGCATTTGTGTGCCATTGCCAGCAGGCACTTTAAACATCGCTCTGTGATACATGATGATGATGATACAATAAGAAATGTTATACAAATCCTGAGCAAGTGACCACCCTGGGTCAGCAAAGTCCAACTTTGTAAAGGACTGCAATTGTGGTATCTATTCATTTGAAAGAGTCTGTATTTTCAGCAGAAAACTTTGCTGGGAGCAAGTTCGCTGTATATATTGCCTGCAACTGGTTAATGAGCACAGTTTTAAATGTGATCTGTTGCTTTCTGCCTTGATTTCAGTATGGAGGAATGTGAGGCCTTGTGTACAAGAGTTGCCATCATGGTCAACGGACGATTCAAATGCATTGGAAGCACACAGCACCTCAAATCAAAGTATGTCAGTGAGCTTTAACTAAGTATGCCAGTGACATTTTGCAAATTTGTACTTTTTACATCAATTGATGATGATAATAATATGTACAAAGGTTTTTCTACAAACTTTTTTACATAAAGGTGTTTGATGTTTGGTAGCAATTTTTAGGAAAGCAAAAAAACGAACAAATTTGATATGGTTTGGATTGCAGTGAGTTTTGATTTACACTACTTTGATTTTTTTTCATCTGACATTTTGTCTGGTGACAAGTACTTCAAAGTTGGTCAGAATTGCAAAATACATAAATCAAAGCCAATAGGTCTGTTTTTTCTTCTTCTTTTTTCAAAACTACTGAGGTTTCTATTGTGGCTGGGCAGTTTCGCTGTGTACGTTTGGAGTCCTTTGCTTTGTTTTATTAATTCTGCACAAAATTTTCCTTGATTTCCCTTAAATTGTTAAATGCAGGAAAAAAGCACAGCAGTTCTATCTTGATTTAAACCACTTTGGCATAGAAACTCAGGAAAATGTGGTTAAATTCTGCTTTTATGTGCCCCATTTATGTAGTTCTATAGGGATCCCGACCTCAACTAAACCTTTGAACTCCCTGTTTGAGATAAATGTTCGCATGAGCACAACCCATTGGGAAATAAATTATGTGTATGTAATTAGTGAAATCAACTTTAGCTAGTATTGAAATCTCATGTATAGTGCACCCAAGTGATTATCGGTCTGCCTTGTTTGCCACGCTCCTCCCCAGGTTCGGCGACGGCTACACCATATCCATCCGTGTGGGTGGGGACCCACCCAACATGGAGCCCCTGATGGTCTTTGTGGCCGAGTCCTTCCCATACAGCATACTGCGGGAGCGCCACTTCAACATGCTGGAGTACCAGATGCCCTCCACTTCGGCCTCCCTGGCCAAAGTGTTTGGGGCGTTTGATGCCAACAAGCAGCGGTTCAACATTGAGGACTACTCTGTCAGCCAGACGACATTGGATCAGGTCAGTCGTCAGCTTTTCGGATTGTTTAAATGTGAATGAAATCTGAGGCATCATGTTGGCATGTCTTAAAGCTCTTGACACCACTTTCTTTGTATGGCAAGTATGTCATTGTGTGTATTCACCCAAGTCACTGAATACAAGATCTGAATAGACCTCATGCGTATGTAGCGCCCTCATGTGACTACAGCACTTAACAATTATTAAACACCACGCGTATGATGTCTAATTATAGGCTATTTCCTTCCTCCTCTGGAATAAGCTCGAGTAAATTTCTGTGCCTTCATTGTAATGATATTAGAATAACAAAGAATAGCCTAAGGGACACCAGCAATGAAACCTCTACAGCATTGGTCCCAGATGCAGAAAGTAATGGTATTTGGCTTGATCAGTTTGCATCATCACTTAATCTTATGGCAAGGTCTGTTTATCTTAACTATTGTCTTAGATTTTCTACACGATATCAAATTGCTACAGCACATGACAGACAGCAGATTGTGCAGATTAACCAGAAGTACCCAAGAATGGCATTTAGGGGTTTGCAAAGCTTTTGTCTTTGTCATGAATGTTGAGATGGCTGTCTGCAATGCAGTCCACAGCCATTGATTCTGTCTTTGTGTCATTAGTCAAAAAGAAATCCTAGTGTAAACCAATATGAAATCTGCTGGTATTTTCCGGTCAAGCATGGAAAAATCTGACCCAATTTAACAAAGTGACTCACAGAGCATCATAATTGAAAGGCTTGTAGCTAATTGATTCATAGTTTATTGTAAATTGCATTGCAACAAAATTTACATTAAATCAAAAAATTACTATAAACAGCCGATAATAAAACTACACAATTTTATAAAACATTTAAGTTTGTTTAAAGTATGAAAATGTTCATCAAAATAGATTAAGATTCCAAAACATTCACACACATCATTTAACCATACTAACTTACAGGTCATTAAACAATATATAACATTAAATTGCCAAAAAACAATCACCAAAATACATACACAATAAAAGCCCTTGGAAAAATCAGAACCAGCAAGCCATTGTGAAAATAAAAAAACACTATACCAATCATTTAAAAGCTTAACAAAATATGGGATTACACTATTTTGGTATTTATCCTTTCTGCACTTGATTTGAGGAAAACAGTTTGAATTTCTGAGAGAATCTTGCACTTTATGTTTAACTTTCTGAGGTAGCCATTCAAAGAACACATGGGATGTGTACATGTTCATGCAGCTGAATTAAAGGCACAGTTTTTCCCTTCTAAATGTATGTTAGAGGCTGGTCAAATGACACTGTTGAAGGGCATGATCATAACACAGATAGTTAGAACCCAAGATAATTCCAAGAGCTCTTTTCTGCACTCTCCCCAACAGAGTAGTTGAGTCTGGTTGGTGTAGTGTGGGGAGTCTGGTTGGCGTGGTGTTTCTTTCCTCTGGGGGTGTGGGTTCGAATCCGGCTTGGTCCATGTGTGGATTGGGTTTTGGGTTCCTACCGGAATCCATAGGTTTCCCAAAACATTTATGCAGGGTTTTCCTCCCACCTCTAAACTGAACATTTCTTCACCGTTTTCTTTACTCATTATTATCCAGTAATTGGCACTAAATGTGCTTTTGGATGAACAGAAATAAATAAGTAACTGCTTGAGGAAACTGAAAAGGGAACCCAGAGCAAAAGAAACAAGTGTTCCTTAGAGAAAAACACTCCAAAAACAAGAAAGGTTAAATAATTACTCTGTTCCATAGTTTACATTGCTGATTCAGAATAGGAAAATCTCTCAATAAAAAACTTTCAAAACCTTTCATTTTCATTGTCTGAGAGGTAAGTAATTTTGAATGTTGGTCGCAGATGAGCACTTCTATAATTGGAACGAGTTCCAGACGTGAACGGTCATGNTTATAATATTGGCACTCTCTTAAACAGGAGACTCCTAAATAGGCAACACTTAATTAGGCGGCTTGTGGATTTGCAAATTGTTTACACCACCTACGTCTTTACTTGCACTGTTTACTGCGGAATTACATAAAAGATGACCATAAAAGAGATATGAGTGCTTATCAGGACTAATTACAATAATTGAATGAAGTGGCACTAACCTAGTGCCCAGTAATCACTCTCCAGCACAGCGTTCTGCTCTGACAGCCAAACCAAGCAGCAGTACGAACTCGTCACGCACAAATATGACCGAACAACAGAAAGACAGGAAAGACCGCAAGTAGCTCGCGCGCACTCCTTATATACCCATGCGCGGGTTATGATTATGGGATATAAATGCTTAACTGCAAATAATTAAAGAGGGCGCTCTAACCACCCCACTATTTTGCTACAATAGTTTATTGTAAACTGCATTGCAGCAAAATTTACATTAAATCAAATAATTACTATAAACAGCTGAAAATAAAACTGCACAATTTTATAAAACATTTAAGTTTGTTTAAAGTATGAAAATGTTCATCAAAATAGATTAAGATTCTAAAACATTCACACACATCATTTAACCATACTAACTTACAGGTCATTAAACAATAGTTTAACATTAAATTGCTAAAAAACAATTATAAAAATATACACACAATAAAAGCCCTTGGAAAAATCAGAACCAGCAAGCCATTGTGAAAATAAAAAAACACTATACCAATCATTTAAAAGCTTAACAAAATATGGGATTACACTATTTTGGTATTTATCCTTTCTGCGCTTGATTTGAGGAAAACAGTTTGAATTTCTGAGAGAATCTTGCACTTTTAACTTTCTGAGGTAGCCATTCAAAGAACACATGGGATGTGTACATGTTCATGCAAATTGAAGGCACAGTTTTTCCCTTCTATGTTGAAGGCTGGTTAAATGACACTGTTGAAGGGCATGACCATAACACAAATAGTTAGAACCCATGATAATTCCAAGAGCTCTTTTCTGCACTCTCCCCAACATAGCAGTTTGAGAAACAGTTACACCAGCATTTCAAACAGGCACGGCATACTTTTACAAGGGGGGGACATACCTCGTGTATATTGTCAACAAATCCTTGACTGACAGTTTACATTTTTTCAGCAAGTATGCACATAAGTCAATAGGAACCCTCAACATTTTGTAGCCAATCTAGTATCCATGTCATCAGGATGCCCAAATGGCTGATCCACCAAAACAAATCTCGATTTACTCTTTCTTGTGCAAACTAAAACAGACTGGATTTCTACCAGTAGTAGAAAACATTTGCATCCCAAAACCACATTGCTGGAATTTCACTATACTCAAAACTTTTGTCATACATAGAATATGTGTAACCAATCATGAAACTTGGTAGATCTGCACAGCATTGTTACTGTTTGAGTGCTTTTGGTCTGGGAGTTAATATCAACTGGTATTCATCACTTGTTCTAGCAGAATCAATGTGTTTTTCATCCAAAACCATGAGAATGATGGGGTTTTTTGGTCATACATATATGAGAAGCACAGGAACTGTGTACTCTAGAAAATAAAACAAAGGTACCTTGAGTCTGGTTGGTGTAGTGTGGGGAGTCAGGTTGGCGTGGTGTTTCTTTCCTCTGGGGGTGTGGGTTCGAATCCGGCTTGGTCCACGTGTGGATTTGGTTTTGGGTTCCTACCGGAATCCATAGGTTTCCCAAAACATTTATGCAGGGTTTTCCTCCCACCTCTAAACTGAACATTTCTTCACTGTTTTCTTTACTCATTATTATCCAGTAATTGGCACTAAATGTGCTTTTGGATGAACAGAAGTAAATAAGTAACTGCTTGAGGAAACTGAAAGGGGAACCCAGAGCAAAGGAAACAAGTATTCCTTTAGAGAAAAACACTCCTAAACAACCTCCAAAAACAAGAAAGGTTAAATAATTACTCTGTTCCATAGTTTACATTGCTGATTCAGAATAGGAAAATTTCTCAATAAAAAACTTTCAAAACCTTTCATTTTCATTGTCTGAGAGGTAAGTAATTTTGAATGTTGGTCGGAGATGAGCACTTCAATAATTGGAACAACGAGTTCCAGACGTGAACGGTCAGGNAACTTGGGTATGTTCGGTTCGATGCGCAGCCCTAAACATTTCTATCCCATCTTCAATAGGTGTTCATTAACTTTGCCAAGGAGCAGACGGCAGGAATAGAGGACACCCAACAAGCCCAAGGCATGGAAGTGACAGTAATCAACATGCCCGATGGGCAACTTCCAGATGGGAACCAAGTCGTTGTGCCACCAGGTAAAGATCTTGCAAAAATAAGCCATTTGCAAGTTAAATTTGAATAAAATCTGGTACATTGAGATATCTGATTGCACTACATAAACAAAACCAATTGAATTCCCCAGACTAAATACACTGTTGCACATATGAAGCAAGCATTTGCATAGCGACCACATCTCTGGGATGGACTGGTTCCTTTGTGCCCTTCTTATCCACTGAAAACAGTGTATTGGTGTAAAGCATTTTTATGTACCTAAGCAAATGCTTGCCTCAAATCAAGACGTATAGCAACAGTGTCTTTCGTCTGGAGAATTCAAAGAACTCAGTGTTCCAGATTTTATTCAAATTCAACCCGCAAAAGGATTATTACTAGCCTGTACTCCTCATTTCCACGTGAGAGGATTCAAGAGCCTACATAGAAACTGTGCATTGATCCTGTTGTAGCTGCAGCAATTGAAACCTGTTAGGAATTCACTTAGGAATGGGGACATTCCGATAAATGAAGGATGAACTCGAAGTCACATTTCGATTTCGTTTTTTTGCTCCATTCAACAAGCTCATTTTCGAGGCATTTCTATACATTTACCTATGACCAGTTGATTCTTTGGTGGTTTTATTTAGTGTCATCACAAACTGGAAAATACAGCAGTGAATTTTGAGTGCATTGTGGTGCGTTTTCAATTATTTGAAGATTTGATTGCCTTTAAAACAAATTGGAGTCTAGCAAATCATAAAAAGTATAATTTCTGCTCATTTAGGCATTTGTTTCTCATGTAGAGTTACTTGAATTTCCCATCCAATCTTGAACAGAGTTTGAAATATCTACTTTAAATATCTACTTGACTAGTGATGAAGGCCAGTGATTGTACGTGTGGTCTTAAAGCATTGATGTAGTGCAAGCGTGGCAGTCTAGTGTTTTTCTATCGTATGTGTGAGTTAATGTGAAATTGTAAAATATTGGAATTGTGCAGGCTTCATTTACATTGAGAATAGCTAGGTGCGTGCATATTACGTCCCTGTCATTTTCAAGATAGCTCATGTTTATTTAACTGGCTCATAATCATTTGACTGGCTATATGGGAAATGGCTCTTTGTGTTCTCATTTTGTTTATCAGGCATGGGAACTGTGCAGTTTCTACCTGAGAACAGCACCATCGGTGGGTTTGCCTTTGCAGCAGCAAACATCTTCGGGGGAGTGATTCACCACGATGAGCAGCCAGGTCACAGCCCGGCGGTGCCCCAGTCCCATTCACCCGCTGCCTACCCCGGTGGGGGTCTCCCCAGTGCTCTGACCAGGCAGGACAGCCAGGGCTTCACCAACCCATTATACTTGGCCTCTCCAAAGGAAGCACTTAACTGTGGCACCAACAGCCCATCTGCAGGGGGCAAAACACACTGGGGCGCCCCGCGACCTGCTCCAGACAATGAGGGCAAGAGCGACGAGGAGGCATTGGACGATTGCCTGGTCCCCAAGGGGCCCCTAGTAGGACAGATCAATGATACCATCTTCAAAATGGCAAACTTTGAGCAGGCCCTCCAAGGAGACACAAGAATCGAGTCATCTGCAGATCTTCTAGTCTCCGAAGAGTATGAGGAGACGCATCTTTGAAGGACCTTGGATGTCACGGATACTTCTGCATCCAAATAGAGCTCATCACCTGTGGCTCCCTACACTCAAATCATGCAGGCAATTTGGATGTTGTTTTCCCAACCGTATTTTCTCTTTTGCTTGTCACTCACAAGGGATGAATGTACCTCACATGCAGCTCGGTAAATCTAGTAGTACAGGTTTTGCAAAAATCCCTAGTTCCTAGAGAAAACCGGCAGCTGTATTTTGAAAGCTGGCTAAATTTCGTGTGTAGCTGCATGTTTTATCAAGTTAACAATCTTGGTTGAGGATGGCGTATACAGTTGTTTCTTTTCCAGCCAGTCTTGTTTAAATAATGTTTTACTTTAATAAAAGGACAGCCTTAAAAGAACTGAAATGCTTGAAATGAAATATGCAGTTTTTGTAAGTTTGAATTTATGAGAAATAATAGAGATTTTGGCCTCTGTTCTGTTTTGGAATGCCAGAAGTACAAATTGTAATTACTTATATTCCATTTAGTTTTCAAATGTTCATTGTTAGAGTGATCACATTCATGCTGCATGTTTTATTAACATAGTAACTATGAGTGTGTTTTTCAGTATTTTATGAGTTTTTGCAACATCATTACTTGCATCGTTTTCAATGGCAAACGGTTTCCTGTTTTAGATCTTTTTGGGCACATGCATATATTCGTAATTTTTAATTTTTTTTTTCACTAGGGGTTAAAGATTTTTCACATATGGGCTTTCAGCCGTTAGGGTTCTCTTTAAACCTAATGACCAAAGATATTGAAACTCAAAATCATTTGTATATACCTATATCATTTCGTAGAACTCATCAAAGGTAGTAAACATGGGTGAAAGCTTTAATTGAATTATTCAGATTTTTTTCTCTCTTTTAAATTGTTGATGGTATATAACTTTTGGCAACTATGTATTTCATACAGGAGATTAAATTGGCCTCCAAATGGAAATCACTGTAACAATTAACACTTGCAGTTAGTGTTCAGATATGGGACAAAGTTGGGTATTGGCTGGCTCCAGAAGCACTGGTCCATGCCCCACCCAGAAAACAATTAGCCTGACTCCTCGGAGGAGCCATTCATTAAAAAACATTACCCAAAGAACTTTAACCCCCCTTCCCCGAAAATGTGGTTCTGGATATGCACTTGAAGTAGGGTAAATTAGTAAAATAGTGTATCAAAAGCAAGTCTGTTCCCAGTCATTTAGCTTATCAGGATGGTGTTGATCTCTGGTTTCCTTGCCATGAAACGACTGAGAATGTTTCCATTTTCCCCGGATGGTACACCAGTTCATCAGGGGTTGCTTTCTAGCTAATGCCAGTACCTATTTAGCAGCAGGCAGTGGTGAGGTTATTTGCCCAAGGTCACAACATACTCCTAGCAGTTGGATTCGAGCCCCTGACCCCGTGATTGGAAGCTACAAACCCTTACCACTAGGGCACATGCCCCCAAAATAAAAGTATGTATTGTTTTTCAGACCCGTAAGAAGGACTCTTGGTGAGGGGTGCAAATCCTCAACAAAGCAGACCAAGAAAAGATCTGTTGCTTTTTCATTTTGAAAAACAGCAGGATTCATGAGGTTGTACTAATTGTTTCAGGGAGGTTACAAGTAAACTCCCAAAGAGTGGATTGACTGAGGTGAAAAATAACGAAGTGCGCGGCATTTTTAGCGCAAAATGTTCTACTAGGCGTACAGCTCAAAATCTTTTCTTGCCTCAAAAGCGGACCTTTTAGTCGCGTTGGGGGGGTAACCGTTGCCCCTCGTTAAGAGCCTGTTTTTAGTTAAAATAGCTTTGAGATTTTTCATTGGTAACAACAAGCATATTGCCAATACGCCTAACCCTAACCACAGATGACGCCATTGTATTGTGAAGAATATTTGGTGAAACCTTCCATTATATAATAAAGTGTCATCCTGGACCAGACGGAACCGAGGAATAAAGTGTTCATTTGTTTCCTTCAATAACGATGCACAATGGAAAAATCAGAATCTGGGAAGTATTGTGAGAAGATCGACGTCGTCGCCCCGTAGGCCCGGGTTCGTGAAATGCTTCGAGGACGGCACCATCGAAACAAGTCCGGGACCAGTCATTCTTCGAGCAATCCTATCAATCCTTGTACCCAGCGAAATTTTCTTTAACATGTTTTTTTCGAACTAGGCTAGTTCGACGACCATTTCACTAGCCAATGACAAAAAAAGAATATTGGCATCCTTTTGTCACCTGCGTCGTGACACCTAACGAATTGTCACGGTAAGCTTCGTTTTATGAGATTCTACCCATACACGTGACCAGAGAGCCGTCAGAGGTGAAGCTGTAAGCTCATCATGAGGGAAAGAGAGTCATAAACTAGGCCTAAGTGGTCACCGAATATCTCAAAGCTCAGAAACTAACAAATTCATCAACCGTTTCCATTAGTTAGCAAGGACTGGTAAGTTTTGGAATTCAATGTGGTCAACAATAAATTTTCGAACGAAATCATATGATGTTACCAAAAATGCTATTAAATTCACGGTACATCAGTTACTGGATTGTATGAACCCTTTGTCAATTTCATGATTCGCCGTTGGTTTGCCACCACCGAATTACCAATATCACATGGCACTCGTGTCAGGGGCAACTGCAATAGTAGATCTATGAACTTCATTTGAACACGTCCTTTTCAGCTAAGAATACTATCAATACATTATGTTAATTGTGGTATTTACAGAAGGCATGGCCCCAAACAATTCGCAGTGGTTTTTCGAAAAATTCTAGGAGTGCAGAAACCTTGCAACTTGGTCTGGATAAGGCTCTGTCATGATGGCTGATTGAAGGAAACTGGAATGAAACCCTTTGGGTCTTCTGTTCTCTCCCTCTCTTTACCTTTTTTTGTGTCTCTTGCTCTTATTTCAGAGCCACCATGAAGACCTGGCTACATCTGCCTGCTCCTTCTGATACTTGGCGTGTGCCTGGGGAACCGGTTTTGAAGAAGATGGAAGTAAGTATAAAGGCAGGCTTTCTTGGTTTATACACCGAAGGAGGACGTCATTTTGATGTTATTTGTATTTTGAATAAAAAAATTACTGCAATTAACGTCTGGGTACCGAAGTTTTGACGTCATCTGATAAAGCATGAAATCATTTGCGGGAGCAGTTCAACAGATTGCACAGGTCTTTGAAGTGATGTTCGGATG
This sequence comes from Acanthaster planci, assembly GCF_001949145.1. The sequence goes on from NW_019091659.1 coordinate 69,436, forward strand.
ATGTCTACATCGGAAATTTCAGATGATTCCAGTAGGCCTATCGTGAGTAGATGCCCAATAGTGGTTTTGTTCGATGTTTTTCTAAAATAAAGCTGATGTTCTTTTATCGTGTTCTTTTATCGGAGCTAAGAAAACATTTGCATTGTCGTCATATCCGTTTTGCACCTTCAAAAAACCTCTACAGACGCCCTGAATTACATTGTACATGTGATTTTCAGTTTCATGTCATCAGTTGTTTATAGCCTCATGCACCTTCGTGCTTTCCCAAATGCGTTTCGAAACATTCGGGAAAGAGTTGTTGGCGCTCTTTAGGATATACTGTACAAAGTAGGCCAACGTCAAATCAAATTTATTCCTAGGCCTACCTTTTAAAATCTTCATTACATGACAGGGATGTGTTTGGAATTTATCACAATCTCACCTCCCGAGCATTGTGCATATTGAACTTCAATTATGATTGTGCTAGAGGGACAAATTGAGATGCTCTACGTTAGACAGAATTATGCGAAAACGTCTTTGACGAACAAGTCTGCCACGGTATCTGTCCAAGTCCCGTTTCCATGGTGTCGAACAATGCGCCAAATAAAGTAACCCCAGGAGATGTGGTAGCGTTCGCCCACGTGTTATATTTGAGAAGGAATTGGTGCGTTTTCTGAAATTACGGTCCCGCTATATTGTCGGTCTATAAGTATAAATTTCTTAAAATGTACACACACATAGCTCAAAACGAATCCGCCTTGGAGCCGGCTGTCAACCATGGACAGAGTTCAGTCGACCTCGAACATGGTTTCCCGTTGTAACAGCTCAAGGCAGTTTTGCACAAGTTCCCAGTCTCCGTTGGTAAGCTCTCATCCGGCCTAGGTTAATGGTAAATTACGAGAGTTGACAAGAACTTGATCGCTCGGGAGAACTTGAGCGCTCACCCCGATTTTTTCAGCATTTTATGAGTTATGAGCGTTGAAACAAATGCAAGCCTACAGTTTTTATTAGACAACAAAGAAGGGGCGGGGGACATGTCCCCGTCCCCCACTGCCTAAAGTTTACATCTGCTATATGACGAAATGTTTTTGTCCGCCTTAAGCGAGCAAACGCACCCCCCCCCCATCGCTTGAAAAGAGCCATATTAGTAGGGAGTATTCATTTTGCTGGAAGCAACACGGCCGTAACGCGTGCATGTCGTAGTCGTTTGTGAACCAGCGAAGTGCAGTTCCGACCAAAGGACTCGAGCCCCCGTTGCTCTCTTGGTCCAGCTCGGACCTCATACTTCTCGATGAGCAAGATGATCAGACTGTCCCCGTAGATCACGGATTTAAACATTCCAAAAAAGTCTGTACATATCTCGTGTCCCCTTTTAAAACCAATTTACGTCCAACAAATTCAGTATAAAATACCAACATACGCTCGTTAGTTTAAGCGTTATCATTAAAATAAATTCCGATAGAAATGCTACATTTTGTAAAATGTAACTGCTTATACTTGATCAGCCAGGAATCATAATCAAAATCACAATCAATCCACATAGCAAATTTAAAGCACATCTCCACTTTGTTCCTATGCCATTCTTGCGTTTTATTGCACCTGCCCTCCTATCGTGTCAGGAATGGCAAGGGCTGGATCACTGTAACCAGTTGTCAGGGCCAACTATCTAGCACCCTTTTTTTCAGGGTGGTTTTAAAGTCAATCCTTCTTCCATGCGGATCGTGTGATCGTCTTGCGTGTTGAGAGGCTGTCTGCTTTCGCCTCGTTATAGCCCCGATTAAATGTGTACTTTTATACTGAAGGTTGCAGATGACAGATTCATCACGGTTGCACCGAGATCTATTACGATCTACTGATCTAATACGTGCAGTACGTAACGGTTTTACTCCACTGGAGTCAGGAACACTCGACGGTAATGAACGATTACAATTGTTCATATTTCACTTACGACTGCAGTGAGATTTATGGAGATTTTTCACTATGAAAACATACAGTACATAGTATACTGAATCGTTATATAAAAAAACAACTATGTTTATCAACGGAAGGCCACGAATGTCCATATGATGCCATATAATAAGACCACCGTACGCTAGATCATATTATGATTGCTTCAATTGCCCTATGTTTTGAAAAATCGTGGATGTGCCACGACCGTTTTGAACTTGCTTAAAACTTTCTTGGCCCTTCCCGACCTAGCACTCACACACGTGCGGTCATGCGTCCACGCTTAGCCACGCAGGGTCCGACCACAGATGTCTATTGGGGTTAATGTTTAGGAGTAGATGCGGACTTTCGATTTCTCATCCTATCTTCTACCATTTTGCAGTGCGGTGTACCTTCAGAGCAACACGAGAGAGGCGCTCAAGTCACCCTGACGAGTATAAATCTCGATATTTCCTCTGTACGCAAGTCCAAAACAACGCAATACTTTTGCAACATAATGAGATTGTGTGTGCCAACACAACGTGAAATTGTACCCTTTTTGTTGATTTTTCCTGAATTACATTATAAATGTTTCTCGAAAGTTGTCAAAGAAAAGCTTAGAATTGGGACTTAAGCGAACCCTAGACCCTACACAGATCGGACTTCGCGCTTTGCAGTGCAGGGGGGCTCTGTTGGGCCCTGTCTTCGAGCGAATATTAGACTCGGCCATGCTTTCAAAGCTGAAGTGGCCCAAAATGGCAGACTAAAAATGTCCCATTACAATAAGAAGCTTAATGGAGTTAAAACATCAATGATAATTGTAGTTACTTGCCTTTCATATACTTCCATCTTGTATGGTATTTTTTACTAAAAGTTACAGTTTCAGGCCAATAAAAGCACATTCTGCTCAGTTTGGAGCTCCGCATCATAGGCCTATACCCAATGCAAAAAGCTTTGACGTGTTGCCAGTGGGTGGACCCATTTACTACTCCTGTAATGAGCCTTATGTAGCGTCGCCATTTTATAGACGAAAGTAGAGCAACTAGTTTATCAAGGTGTGTAGTCTACAGTTGTAGTGAAGGCAGTCGGAACACAAAGCTTGGAATGTGTTTTACCACCACTTTATTCGACAATGACTGCGAAGGTTGCGATGAAAAACGTTGAACTGGAGTATGTGTCTATAGTAGTAAGTGAAGTGAAGTAGCTAAGTAAGTAAAGTAGTGTCGAACTATCCATGAGACCAGGGCTTATACAGTTTGAAACAGGATGTAGTCGAAGTGAGAAAAATGAAGAAAGTCTTAGTCATGCATCTTGGTTGATTGTCAGAATAAAAACGCACGGACGTAGGAACCAAGGGGGCCAGGGGCCAGTGACCCCCTGAAAATATAGTGGGGGGTCGAGCCCCCCTTGAAAAGTTCTGTAATTTGCATTCTCAGAGAGGAACTATTAGAGTGGATAGTATTTGTAGCAGTGTGTGATCATTTTACTCAAATCACATTGGAAAATGAAAATTTTAATATTCACTTTCAATCAGTATCTTGCGGTTCCTGTCCCTCCCGTGCCTACTTACTACGAGGAGTCCCATTTTAATTACGAAGTACACAAGTGAGCCGCATCGCAGGCTGTGTCTATGTCCGAAACAGGCTTACAGAGCTCACGGCTAGGTCGTCTTTTTTCTCGGTGTCTCCCCGTATTTCCAATGGAGCGAAGCCATAGAACTAACTCTAGACAACAGATTCAGATGCAGCTGGTCCCCTTGTCTACATTACTTTAATTTCTTCCTGTTATTTCTACCCTCCAGAGGCTCAACTACAGTGTCCACGTAGAAATAAATCCCACAATGACACACCCACGAATAAACATTTTTTAATTAAATCGCCCGAAAGTTTATTCCCCAAATCAATCTATAAGAGAGAGTGTGTCTGAATGGGATTGAGCCATCACTTCTTATCCAAAACTGAAATATCCACAAGCTCCTTTCTTTGTTAATGGCTGAGGTAAAGTAAGACTGTGTTCACTATGACTACTCATTTTTGGTGGTTTCCTCAAGTAAATGAAAGTTTTACTGAAACATATCCCCATACTATTTTTAACTTAAAGATTTAAAGCTTGTGCACGTCATCAAGTCTGTGATGTCATCGATAGGCAAAGCTTTAAGATAGCAGCTGGTTTATGTACAAAAATTAAAGAATATCTGTATTTTTTAAAGAAAAACTCCACTATTGAATGGGTGTTTAGACTTTCCAATACTTATTTCAAGGAGACCACCATTTCCTTTGGCAACATTTTGGTTCTTGATTTTATGTGTAATGCTTCTGTGAGCCACTTTTCCTGTTAGGAGTTTACAAAACTTCACCTTCATAATGTGCAGTTTAAGGTATGTCATTTTTAAAAAATTAATTTTTACATCAGATTTTACAACAATTAACTTATTTTTGTTTAACTGTCAAACATTGATTTGAAATGCTGAAATTTCAAAATATCGATTGCTCAAAAATCTTCCAGTGAGGCTTATGTATCATGCACTACAGAGCACAAAACCTTACACAAAATTTGCCGACCCCACACCGTATACAGGTTTTGCGCTACGCGCTCAAAATCACATGGATTGGACTCCCCACAAAGAGATTTCATCTTCTGGCTCCTTGGTAGAATCATCTTCCTACGTGCCTGTAACAACGAATGAGTTTTATATTAGAACAGTGATCATGTTAACTTCTAAAACACTGGGAAACTTTCATAAGGAAATGACAATAAGATAACTTGGGTATGCTTGTGGGCTTAGCAAGGTCACATGCCCTGCAGACAAAAACAATGCGGATGGGTGTACACGCGTGTGTTGTAGTTGTGTGCTTGTACAAGGGAAAGGTAATGCATCTAAGAACTGGTAATTAGGACTTGAATATTGGAAATAAAAAGTTCTTGTGGAGTGCTTATTGACTAAAAAGTAATATACATGTACTTTAAGTTAATAAAATTGGAGTAATAAAATTGAAGTTATTGTTCGGAAAACGCTACACCTCTATTCAAGAGTCGACTACTTGCCTCAACTGTGAAGGTTGCACTGGCCACTTGCAGGCCGGTAATTAACTACTCGGACTATGGAGGAAGGACACAAACCTCCTACGTGCTCAGACCCGCGAATAACGTACGTTGCACCATTCTACCTCCATGGTTGCACCAGCTGTCGAATTCTCTGCAATAAAAGCAAATTAATTAATGTGGGGCGTGGCTAATGGGCTTTAAAAGAAGAGTGGAAGCCATAAGCAGGACTGTCTGTTGTATTTTGAAAATATTCGACGAAACGGGGTCTCCCAAATTGTCTGTTTTGTCATGGAGTGCAGCAAGGCATCAATTTCCATATGGCCGTGGCTTCACGACTTTTTTCTGGGGTGATCATCTGGTAATAAAAATATCTTTAAACCTCATCTATGAAGCCACTATTTTTTAACTGTAAGAAGAGGAAATGAACTTTAATTTGATGTGTGTCTCGAACACCTGAGAAAATTACGAGTTTTTCCTCTTTTTTATGGGGCATTCATCACTAATTGTACCATGGGACTTTCTATCTTTCAGTATTTGCAAGCACGCAGAGACAGAAACATGATCATGTTCACAGTGAAATGTCTGTTTGGCTTGGTAGACTGTCAGTCTGTCAAAGCCAACATAACAGTTAACACTCGGCATCAAGATATTCTCTCTTTT
>NW_019091659.1:75904-130641 GCF_001949145.1 Acanthaster planci
ATAATAATAATATTTCTGTTTGAGAAGCGCCCTCTGGTGATTTAAAAATGACAGTTAAGTTACGAAATCATAATTTATTGGTTACCTCTTTTGTGAATCCACGATTCCTCGTCCGTGGCTAATTTCTTCTGAACAGCTTGCAAATATACCATAATCTTTTCTAAAGTGTACGATTGAATCAATAAAAATTTTTAAAAAGAATACTCACAGTACTCCGTTGTGTGCCTTTTGAGTAGTGTACAAAATGTTACACTGGACTATTCCATCATCCTAAATAGTTGGGGTTGATATCGTGATCGCACGTGTGCCGCGGTACCTCGACATCGATCGATCCGGCGCGACCAGATCATGTCATGCATGTCAGATCATAGCGGTGTGTATATGTACATTTTTTGTCGCGACAGATCGGCGTAGTGTGCTAGTATCGGCGTAGTAAAGGTAAACATTTCATGCATTATTTAGCCACTGTTTTCTACTGTATATTTCCAGGAGTATACGTAGATTGTTTTCGAAGATTTTGCCCCCCAATGGCTTCCCCGTTTTCAGTGGAAAATGTGGAATTTAGTGAGGAAGTGTAACTAAACGCAGCATGCTTCGTGCCATGTTCGTGCGTGGCGGGCGCCCTGCACGTGCCGGCGGCATAATCACTCGTCTGTACTGTACATCATGCGTAGGCCATGACATGAGCTATGCAGGGCCGAGATCCGTGCCAGTACCTGTACCATGGACACTGGACATAGGTGTTACGTATCCTAGGCCCCACCATTTTTTTTCAGCCTAAGCAAGGCCTAACTGTCATAGTAAAGGCATCTTTCCAGTCAAAAAGGTCATACCGGTAGAGTAAAGTTAAACCCACTCTTTCCCAGACATGCCAGACCCATGAACAGGGCCCGGCGTATACTCCTTTGTCATGGTCATATCATACTGGGCCTTGTCCGGATTCATAGTGATTTCTTTCGAAAAAGTTTATCTTGGATGCCCGGGGACATAATCAGACATCCACTGGATTTTAGGAGCAGAAATTGCACCAGTATGTTCACTACTTGTACAGGGTATTCTACTGTATCTTCAAGGCTGCTAATTGTAGAAAATTTGCCTTTTCCTAGTTTCGAGGAAAAAATGTTGCCTTCAGTTGGCGTTTTCCTCACTTCATACAAATTTTGGCCAGACTTTGAAATTTCAAGATGAAAATTGGGAAGCTATCATTTGAAAATTTTCTTCTGAAGTTTCTCTGTAAGGAGGGGCAGCCAGGATGCCCATCATGATTTATGGTAGTGGGTTCAGGATACAGGGCTGGTGGTACATCAGCCCAGGTGGACTCCCTGACCGTATTGCATTACGGAGGGAGTGCAGGATATGAAAGGTGCAAAATCAGGCAAAAAATTTTGTAACTAAAATTTTCAACATTTCTACTTTTTCAAAGGAGCCAATTTCACGCCTGTAACTCCTATGCGTCCTTATCTCTACAGCTGGTGGGATAAGAAATTTGACACATCACCACCAAAGACAAAATCGGGAAAATGTAGTTGGATGTAATGTTAATTCTTGCCATGTTGTGGACTGTTTTCAGCCATTCTCCAGCGCAGTTCGTACAGTGTGTGCGCGCGCAACTATTCGGCGTACGTGATTCCGAGCTTGCTTATTCCGAAACTTGCTTATTGCATTACTAATCACATTCCATAAGTTCAGTACCTAAATAAGTTCAACATTTAGGTGGTGTTGATGCAGTGCCAACTGTATGTTGTAAATGTGTGACCAGTTCATGGCAGTACACAGGTTTTGTTGGATGTGATGATGTGATGATAGTGTGATTTCTTTCTTCTGCACAGTGTATTTTCTCAGACAAGTTTCTCCTTTATGTTGCCCCTGTGACTTGCACTCAGACAGCAAAGCGATTTTGTGAACAACACAGTCTGTCCTAGTGGTACAAGTAACTCCGGACTATTAAAGTTGGATATACCGTAAATAACAACATGATACCCCTTAAAACAGCTGACTCTATTTATCTGTGCAATACAGTCATTTGCGAAAGTTTAAGAACACCTGGAATTGTATTGTTATTCTGTCACTGGGCTTGCATTACAATGTAGTCAAATAGCTGTGTAACCAAGATACTAAGGTTACACATTGAAAATTAACATAAGTTGCCATGATTGATTGGTTTAAGTTTGGTTTTCCTTCAGGTTAATGCATTTTGTATGGGTGGTCCTAAACTTTTGCAAATGACTGCAGTATTTTGTCTTTTTGGTTTTTGTCCAATAAAACTTTTGCCTCCTCGGTTGACCTTGAACTGAAAGAAACAGATCCATAACGATGATCAACTGTAAATTTCTCACCCCACCATTTTTTCTTGCAGTTGACCAGAGCAATGCACACATAAACCCCCTTGTAAATCACCAGAAATTACCTCTTATTTTAGACACAGTCCTGTTTTTAGGGTCATCCCTTTTTATTTACTTTTGCATGCATATATCCCTGTTTTGGATGTACACACAAAGTTTCACTACTGGTATGTACGGTTCCAGAGATACAAGTATTAGCCTGCATTGTGCAACTTAACAGTGCCCATGTGGCCTGCTTGCTGGTGACTGTATTACCATCATTTGTCATTGGATGACGGTCCATAGAGTACCGAAGTGTGAGGTCACTGTGAACCAGAAAGTGCAGTGCAAACGAATGGAGTACGCGCGCGTGTTGGTTCACGCGCTGGGTTCACGCGCTCATGCCTTTTACACACTAAATGTGCGCGTGACTTATTCACTTCGGTACGTAATAGTGGTTTTTGTACGTGACGTAACATGACAGGCAAAAGCATTTCAGGAAGCGTGCCATGTCCATTGAGGCGGGTGCATTTTCAAATTCAGCCTAAGACATATCTCGCAATATGTCTTAAGCTGAGTAGGACCTTATGTATCTCGCGATATGTCTTAGGCTGAGTAGGACCTTATGTCCACGCTCAAATAAACATATGAGTATGAAACTCTTTGCTTTTGAAGTGACATATTAAAGAAGCACTCGCACATGTATGGTATCTTTTGGAGCAGAGTCTCATACTCATTTAATCTCTGTCACGCTTGATGTGAAATGAAAACAGAATTTAAAGCTGCTTTACAGAAAAAAAAGGTTGAAAAAAAGCTGTTTCAGCAAAAGTTCTCAAACAATGACATGTATGTTGTAAATTTCTGGCGGACAGGATTTGAAGCGAGATGTGTGCATCCAACGTTTGGGTATTAAAAAATAAAGAAGGGATATGTCATGGTTGTACATTTAACAATTGTTGACGGCTGTGGTGTGAGACGATGTTTTGAACACCAGAGGGACGCATAGCACCCGAGGCGAAGCCGAGGGAACTATGCATGCTCGGTCTTAACCCTGTCTTAGGGAATTTATCCAAAGAAACAAGCTCTGAATTTCAGAAGACGATAAGCCTACTGTAAAACTGTACAATTAATATACTTGAATGATATCGTTTGCAAATTTATGCACTGTCCCCTCCCTTTCGTTGATTGCGTAAATGCTAATTGTGAAACTAGTGCGGGTACCAGTGAATACATTTATGTAGTCACGTTACCTTATAAATACACTGCAGGAACAGGAGCAAGTCTGTTATACATGTATGAGGGCAATCATTGATCGAATTCCCTAGTAGCCTATGCACAAAATGTATAATGGGTACCATGCAAAACTGACTGAAGGATCGCAAATGTTTGTTCTCGAACTTCCCGAAGCTCTTCTGTTTCGCGCACGTTTGCATGCACCGTCGGTAGAATGAGATGTCTCACGGCAAGTGTGATGTACATGTACAATGTACCAGTACGTCGTCCTGTCATGTGATCATTCTGGGCCAATAAACAGACTGTTTCGGAGACAGAGGTATGACAATACATAATTACATACATACATGTACATGTACTTGTATCTGTACCATTACAGCCTTTTATGATGTTTGCATACTGATATGGAGTGTAATGTGTGTATGCAGACAGTAGAAGATGTAATGAATTAAATACACATAATACTGGTACATGTACATTTAGTATATGGTGTCTGTGTATGCAATGTACTGGTACATGGACAAGTGCACTTACATGTACATGTGTTGATTGAAGACTGTGATCCCACTGCATCTAGACTGAATTTTATTTCCGTTGTAGTTTCCTGCTTTTGCAAACACTCCCTTGGCATTTTTCCAGGATGCAGCCTTAGTCTTGAAAAATCGTCCACTGTTTCTTGGAAGTGTTCCTGGGAGTGATGATCACTACCTGGATCTATCAAAATCCTGCGGCAATTCCCCATCAGTGTGTTGATGCTATCCCATAGCAGGGTAGATGATCTCAAGAACATTGTTTCCTAAATTTCAGTAGAAACAACACAAGATCTTGCCCGAGACTATGAAAAACGCAACCTTCAAAATCAGGCACACACTTAAGCTATTCAGTCACTGACCTTTCTAAATCTGCAACTTACTGCGCTATGTACCGTATGTGTACATGTACATGTCTATCATGTACTAAGGCAGAAACGTTCTATGTAGTACATACCGGTACATGTACATGTGTAGTAATTCTGCTCTGAAATCGTGCGCTTATACATGTAAATATATGCAAATTGTTTTATACCTAACAGATGGAATTTAATCCAAAAAAGTAAATGTACGTGTATGCGTATGGCTTGGATATTTTCCTTGATTGTCATGCATACCGGTGCTCAATATTAATAACAATTTTAGTCATGAAGAGGTATTATTCATTAAAATGATCAGTGATGCGAACTGGAGATTCAGATGAAGGTAAAATGACGCGAAAATCAGTAGTTTGAGTGGTGTGAGCACGTGTAGTTTTTAATGAAGATGATCAGCAGTTAAACTGTTTGAACATGGATCAGTGAAATGGAATGTTTGGGTCCTACAATGTACATGTGTGTGGGTGATGATTACATGTACATGGTAGAAAAGTAAATAAGAATGTCTGTTTCTCCCGTTGACAGCTAAACCTCCGCCCAGTCAATCACCATGTCAGCCGGTAAATGCCAGATCACCAAGCCAGCCCCGGATTTCTCCGGACCAGCCGTTATGCCCAGCGGGGAATTCAAAGACATCAAACTGTCGGACTACAAAGGTGAGCCAGCTCCCTCCCCCCCTCCCCTAGTCATTGATGGAAGTTTGGGTCAGACTTTAGGGTTTGAAATCACATTTTGAGCCTCTGTTAATGGCAGTGGCGATAGTTATTGAGATTTCAACAAGAAGACAGCACTGGGCGTGATCAAGTTGCGACTTCACTTTGGAAAATGTGGAAATGATAAATTTACTTTTTTGGACTGAGTAAATGCTGAATAATTGAAGCAACTTCCACCTGTTTTTCCTTCCTTAGTTCCTCAGTGCACATTGGTGCTTCCTTTGTATTCAGTGCATATTACGATAGTTGTTAAAAACAAAAGGAATATGATTATCCTTACCTTTTCCAAAGTAAGGTTTAAAAGCGACCAAACTTGGTGCAGTCGTCTTGCTGAATCTAAAGCATTGTTATTGTGGTCTCAGACTATTTCCCTCCAAGATCCTTCAAATATTCACCACATACATGTACATGTACGAGTACATGTACCGGTACAAGATTGGTTGGAGGGTCGATAATGGTTGGGCGTAGCCCCATGACTTTACTTATGGGAGTCTGATGTATGCCTATGACAGGTGGATCCAGATTCCTTTCCATCTGAAATCTGTACATTTGGAGTTGAATGCTAATGTGATGGTCGCCTGTGTGGAGCCGGTTCCCATGGTGACGAAAGTTACAAACTTATATTTCAGAATGTATTCAGAGAATGGCATTTCATATTATTCTTGCCCGTGATTGTTGCTCATACCAATATGCCCTTCAGACTTGGGCTAATGACAGGAACTTACACAGAGATAAGATATCATCTGCCTGAAACTTGCTAACTCACTCTTATCCCTACATGAGTGTTGTAACTGGCTTTTCAAACAAAGGGGTGAAATAAACCGTGATGCATTATGCAATTCCACCGTCTTGTCAGCCATTAGTGTGTTCCACACCCCAACTGTGCAACCACCCTCATGGTCAGACCATGGAAGGAATCTCAAAAACATTCAGAAATGATAATAGTGATTAGTAACTGTTCATGATCCACCCAACTGGCTGTGACTAACCCTAACCATCCTCAGTCCTCCAAAATCCTCTTGGTAGTTTGGAGGATTAAGGAAGAATACACTGTAAAAAAAATGCGGCTGATTGGGAAGGGTGCTTTGTGTCAAAGTGGGTGAGACCTTATGTTGTTTATCCCTACTGAAAATGTTCAGTTCATGTACCTATTGAGACCAATTCACTTTCCCATTGGATCCAATTCACTTACCCATTGGATCCAATTCACTTACCCATTGGATCCAGTTCACTTACCCATTGGATCCAATTCACTCACCGATTCAATAACCAATTCCCAAACCAATTGCTTTTGCTTGGAATCAATTGGAATCCAATTGGGTTCAATGGTCTGATTAGTAAATTTGGACCTTTTCTCAGTTGGACCATTTCAAACCAATTGACACCATTTGAATGCCAATTCACAATCCGGTAACCAACCGAGGAACCAATTGGAGCCATTTGATTCCCATTTGAAATCCCAACTGATTGAGGAAAATAAAAAGCAAAGAAAAAATGCCAATTGAAACCAATTGCATCCCATTTGAAATCTCCAATTGATGGGGGAAAACAAACTGGAGAGAAAACATACCAACTGAAACCAATTGAGCACCCAATGATTTCCAATTGTGCCAAATTCATTCCAATTAAATCCATTTCAGAAATCTATTGGTTTAAATGGGCCATTTTTGGTAGGGATGCTTAGCCACGCATAAATTCTACGTGAAACCATCCATACTGCTTCATGGTACTGTTTGCCCTGCCTCAATACAGTGACACAAATTGCCGGTGGAGTTGGGAAGATTGAGACTGAATGTAATTTTTGGCATGGATTATGGGAGGATTTTGAAGGACTTAGGATGGTGCTTAGCAAAAAAGACTGTTGGGGTTATAGAACTACCGGTACATATTTGAACACTGTATGCTGCATTGTATTGAACACAAACATGACAAATGTCCAAGTTTTTTGCATCTTTGTAAGCCACGTCTCCTTGTGAAACCATCAGTCCTCCATTACAGACCTTATATCACCTTCCCTCACTTCTCCCAACTCTTGCGTTGATACCTCCATCTTTTTCCTGGTTTATTTTGAACTCTTCAGAAAACATGTATGGAATAAAGTCTACAGGTGGTTCTGAGTAAAGGGTTATTTTTACCAAGGCATTACTTAGTTTGGTAAAAGAGGCCCTGGGCACCAGTAGCTGTGAAATCCAATGTTAAAATGGATATTACTGGTACACTGTAAGTTTTGTGACAGTTGGCACGTGTGCTCATGTTGAAAACTCAGTCTTATCGCCGAGCCAGCCAGAAATTTTTCTGTCAGGATCATTGTTCGACTACAAGGACGGTTTATCTTGTACATTATGTGTTCATGCATTAATGAACGTTGCTGCCTTGAAAATGGCTTTTGTAATCAAAACAGAAAATAGAGATTTTTGTAATGTATGCAACGAAAAACTAATGGCTTCTTTGTGGTAATCAGCATGTTTTTGTCTCGTTCATCAGTTGTCGGGGGATACGTGTATATACATGTATAATTTGGTATGTACATGTACTACATGTGCCTAGTTCATTGAGTCCAGCCGTTTTAATTAAGCCTTGAAGGCTTGTTGGTTTCTATTCGCTCACAATACGCTGACTTCCTTCTCATATCCTGTTGATAACAGAATTTCCATTTGGTTGCATTTTCTCTGAATTCAATTGAAGTGTGTTTTTTCCTCGTTCATTTCAACAGGAAAGTACCTAGTTTTCTTCTTCTATCCGTTGGATTTGTAAGTATGAAGATTTTGAAAAACAGTATTTCCACTTCACATGTATGCACTCACGCCCACTTTGTGCCTCTTCTGTTCATTGCTGTTTTCAACAGCTTCAGTTGTAATGTGTGGGACGGTGGGGAATGGTTTATCAGTGTACCCATCCTCACCCCCCAACCCATTGCTCACTGGTCATGCTGGTAGTCCTTGGCTGGCCCCCAACAGGAACATACATGCATGAAGATATTCACAGAGAAAATTGTTGGATGCACTCTCTTAGAATCTCACTTTTCAAAATATCATTCAAATGCACATACATACATGTACATGATTATATGGTGCATGTATACATACAGTACATCTCTTAGTTATTTTCCAAAGTTGAGATTTGTCTAGTTTGCTTAAGATCCATTCAGGTAATGGTCAAATGATTGCACCTTCCAACTCTGGTATAAAGAAATACAAGTACATTGAAGAGGGTCTTGAAAAGTGGGCTCCTGATGAGGGAGAACGTCACTACATTTTCTTCTCTTACATTTTTTGTTCCTGAGTGGAGTTTGCGAAGGATTAGAAAGAAAAATACTGGTGGCAGTGAATTCAGTCTATATGCTGGAGGCGTTTTGGTACATGTACACGAGACAGAAACCAAGGCGCATGGTACATATACAGTATGTGTTTTTGCATCATGGGATATTAATTTATAACATCCCCACTAATTAATGAATACATGTATTAAGTGTACAGGGTTATGGTCAGAAGATTAATGATTGTGTGTACATGTACAGGAGCAGAAGTGAAACACGCCATGCTGATATTGAAATGTGCTGTTAGAATTGCGCAACATATTCTTACAAAGATGCAGTGTGCCCGATTTAGACATTTGTACAGACTATTTGTGAAGCTCCATAATATCAGAATACTGGAGCGTAGAATGCAGTGGCCCTGGCTGGGTTGCATGGTTACAGTAAGATTAAAACATTTACAAACATTAGAACTTAGTCATGATCAAAGACAGCGACTGCACTGCTCTCCGATCTGAGAGTACACTGTATCTATAAACTTTCACTGCTGATACTTGGCAGGATTGGTGGATCTGCATGTATGATTGGTCAATTACGTTGTGCTTTTGACAAATTGACATTTAGTACCGATATGGTCACCACCTTGCCACTACTGTCAACCAGGCCAAGGGGACTTTCTAGGGAAATTTATTTCAGTTTTTCAAGAGTTATGAAACTATCTGCACCAAAAAATACAGAACAGAAAGAAACCATTATGCCACAACAGCAAAACTGTAACAAAGAATCGCCTGGTCCCTAAGATCACCACTTTAATAGTCTGCAAACCAACCGGACATCACAATATTAGGGACCTAGCAACTACATGTATGTGTACTTGTAGTTATGGACATTACATGTAGGCCTAATTAAATTACCTGTCAGCAATAAATGACTCCATTGTTAATGGTATGTCATAATGAGTATTGCGTGATCAAAATATCCACAGGTGTTATGTCCATCTGCCACTTTTCATCAACACGATACTCTATGTGCACAAAGTTGGTTACAATATATGTAGAAATGAATACTTTTATTGTAATCAGTACGTCATTTGACAAAACAATAGCAGATGAATGATGCATGTATACAGTACATACATTTACCATCCGTTGTAGGTGAGAATTAACATTTTTGTGGAAAGGATTACTGCGCACATTTGCAGTAGACAGGGTGGGATGATATTTTTCCCACTTGTGTGAAAGGCGTGAAATTTTTTTCACACTGTTGGATAATGGTTTTCACATTCTGTGAAATGAAGCAAATTTCCTGGAGAAGTGTGAAAAGGAGTTCCATTCCAAGGTCAGCTTTCAATACAGGCGATCCACAGTAAAGTGCACCATCGAGAGGTTGTTGTGAAGAAGCCATTTTTCAAGTTTAAGGTAACCAGAAAATAAGGCAACCAAAAAATTGCCTACTTGCTGTGATTTGCATTTCAGCAATTGTGAGTAGATATTTGAGGAAATGTGTGATTGATCGGGTATTCTGCTCTAAAAAAACCACCATTTTTATATTAATCAGCCTTGATACATGTACTACCAAATCTTCAACTCAGACGGTTAAACAGTGGAACAATTCAAGTTCCCTGTGCACAGCGCAGCCAGTGCAAAGAGCTTAATTGCCAACTGTTTTCCCACAATGCACTGCGAAAAAGGTCTCTCCGTGGCAACCACTTGGTGCTCAGCATTGTTGCATTTTGATTCCAGGAGTTGAGTAGCGAATTGTTTTTCTGAAATGGTTATTTTCTACAATCTGCTTGTTTTATGTGTGGAATGTACTGGTACATGTACATATTTGAGATCAGCAGTTTGAATTATTTCACCAAGTAGTTTAGGTTAATCATGTAAAAGAATGTTAACCAGAATGATTGACTTGTCAACTTATCAAGTTATGACCCTAGTGTTGTTTAACCCTCCACTTTCTTTCAGCATTTGCCCCAAATAATTTTGTCCAAGTTACATGTAAATGGCAGCCTTGAATGTTTACTTATACATGTATGTATCTGTAGCAAGAGGGCCTAACAGCAAACTCTCTTCAATGCGAAGGCAAGGAAATTAATTTCAATTTGAGTTTAATAAATTCGGTTGGAAAAGCCCAAAATCCAGGTACAGTTTCCGACAATAGTTTTGTGGTGGACTGGTATTCATTAGAGGCTGAGATTACATAGGAAAACCACTCCTGATGCAAGTTTGCCCATTGGGAGACTTCCATGTAAATTGCCTTACTGGCTCTCCTACCAAACAGGTACGGTACACTTACTTAGCATTTGTTGCAGCTCCTTTTATAAAAGTACATGCACACTGTAAAAGTACTGTACGTGTACGCACTTTGTGTTTGCAGACTCTGGTGATGAAGAGATTAAATAGCCTGAAGTGCTTTGCGTTGAGTAAATTACATGTATTTTTATGCTGGTTGTTATCATGTATATGATCATAAATGCTTTTCAATTTTCACAAAGGATGAAAGGGGATCCTGCCTGGATTATGGCTAATGGCATTATTTCTCAATATAGTGTATTACTGGAAAGGCAAGGAACCATTTTCAGACGTTGACAATCTAATCTGTCTGTGCATTTGTTTACATTTGGTGATTGCAAGAGGCAATCAATCACTCTTTCTCAACTGCTTCTCACATGGCAAATAGTGTTCATGGATGTACACTGTGAATTTGCAGTGTGCTGGACCCAAAGGCAAAGCGTATCTGACCACACACATGCCCAGGGTACATGTATCATTCACTGCTGACAGAGCCAGCCACATCTTACAGGCTCATGCAACATTAATGGTGTAGGCACAGCAGAAAATTACTGGCGGTTGTTGTCATGACCCGCTGAAAATAAAAATGACAGTGGCATAACAATTGACATTTGGATATATGCTCATTGTGGTATTTCCAGTCCCTCTACTAAAATTATCCAACGTTGCTGTTATGGTAACAATTAACCAGTTAAGGCTGTGCCGAATATCTAAATAACTGAATATTCAATCAATTGACGTATGTTCAAATATTATTTTTCAAATATCAATGTTCGAATGCAAAATTCATGAAAAGTAAGGGAAAATTTTCTTTTGTTTTAATTGAGAAACATTGCACTGTGGAGGCTTGTTTCAAGCAGATTCAAATGAAAAGCGACAGAAATCTTACAACGATTTAAGAAGTAAAATATTCATTAAACAATTTAACCACATCCTACCGGGGGTATTTATAAATGTTGATTCTGCTAGACCAGAGTATTTTTCATTTTTTTCTGTTTTCAAAATGCTTTAAAAATTCATATCTTTATTTACTGGACACTAACACCCACATGAAGGACTGTCTGGTTTCTACTCTAATCTGACAGACAAAATCTATTGACGCTGGAGTATTTCAGCCAGGCCTGCCGCCTTGTAAAAAGAGCCCAGATTGTATGATATTACATAATTTTCCTTTGTCCCCGAAACTGGCCCAGTGTGCTGCTGATGTCTTTTCAGTAGGGGCCAGATCAGCATGCAGCAGTACTGTGTGGCTCATCGCTGCAGTGGTGGAGCGCTTTTGTCCCCGGTGGAAATCCGCTCGCACTGAATGCCACAAATAGTGGTATACTGTTTCAAAAAAACCTGAATTATCTCCACTATTGACAGTAAAAATTTTTTGTTATTCCTAGCAGCCTGATCTTTTGTTACAAATACAGTCTGTTGTTACAAGGCCCAGTTCCCTTTGTCCGATTTCGGACACCCCGGCTATGCTTATAAAGAATTCTTGTCTGAAACTGGGCTCCCCAGCAGCATGTGGTTAAAAGGAATAGAAATTTTCGACAGGGATGTAAGTCTTGTTTATCTCTTAAATCTTGCTAAATCGTGACTGGAGACACTCCTACATGTGAGAAGCTATTAAAGTGATTATAATGTTCAGTTGTGTGCGTTATTGCACCTGATTTTGTGTATGGTTTGTTTATCAACAATCTGCCGGTCGCCGTCGGTACAACCGAATATTCGATCAAATTGAAGGTCGAATATTCAAATTGTGAATTATTCAAATTGACTCAGCCCTATAAGCAGTTGATGCTGGTATTATGTTACAGGTACTATATTTCACGGCGATCTGGTTCCAGGCGTGGGAATATTTTCAGCTGAAATTTCAAACATCATGATTGACGACCCCTGATTTGTGCAACTTTTTTTCCCCACTTTCAACTGATTTGATATACTGTGACAAACTTGCGGAGTGACATTTTCAACTGTGTCCGGGGGGAAATTAGGTAACGGCACATTATGTAAACTCATTTAGTAGCATCTTGTCTGTAAATTTGGCTCATGCACATGTACAGCTGTACATTGGTGGCCTTTGCCAGAGAAATGGCAACGAAATCAAGAGCTTTCCCTCTATTTTGATTGCATTGCAGTTGATATTGATTGAGGTTTCTAGCATGAGAGGGAATGAAGGTTGTGCACCTGCCTCTGCAGGTTTTTTTTTCCCGTTGTGATGAATATCAGTGATTTTAGCTTGAGGAAGGATGGCAGGTAGGGGGAGGAGTTGAATGGCTAATGTAAGAGCGAGAGAAAGTGCTGCCACAGTACATTCGGTTTACTCTAACCCTCTGGCGGGATGAGATTTGTCAAGATTTTCCTGATTTTCGGTATGATTTTTTTTCATCAGGCTTTTCCGGATTTATCTCTTTATAAAATCTGGAAGGTCCTCAGTATGCCATGAGGGTGTTTTACACACACATGTACAAGTACAGCACGAGGGATTGGTATTTCAAGGGGAGGGGAGCTGTGGGGAAGTACAAATATTGACCCCAGACGGTTTGCTACTGTGGGATCCTCAAAAGCTCTGGTCATTGTTCTGTGGATGTTTAATTTTCCTCTAAATCTCACTCCAGTAGGAGGTTGAGAAAGATTTTGCCACATTGATGAAGGTGAAGCCCGGCCGCTTTGACTTGAGTTTGGTAGCCTATGAAAGTTAAATGTGTCAGTGATGTACCGTACACCACAAATGGATTCTTGATGGTGAGTGCAGAGTGAGTGCATTCTGTCATAACATTGACGAAACCGTATAAATTGTGATTTTCACAAGCTGCATGTGACCGAGCACTGCGTATGTGTACTCAGGCATTTTTTGTTTCACCAAGTGAAGCTTTCCTTAATTACCCAAATCAAATGGTTTCCAGTACAGGTTTCTTAATCCCATTAGAAAAGGGACAACGTAAATTTGGGTAAAACACATTAATCTTCAGTGGCAGATACTTATATCTGCCACATGTATGTACATGTACGGGGTACATTGTACATCTGGAATCACTGTTGGCAGTGTGTGTGGGCACACACCCAGGTTTCAGTTCATGAAATGAAAAATTCCATTATTTTTCCTGCTGTGTCTGCACGTCTACATGCAGTGGAGATGTATCGGTACATGATTGCAATTTATCATGAGATATTACCAGTTGACAATGCGGCCATTGATTTTACTACAGAGTAGACAACTATTTGAGAATTTTTGTAAAGGATCCTGGCAAGAATGCTGCGGACGTTATTGGGGTCATGGTGGGCGACTGCTGAAAATGTTTAAGCTCACAATAGGAGAGATATGCAAGATATTTACACCACTGCAGGCATCGGCCTAAAGAAGCCATTTTTCAGCGAGCATATTACCGGTACCTCTTAGTTCATGTCGTTGGTTGCCCTGTGCAGGCAACACCACATACATGACATAGGCACGTGTGCCTACATTGTATGCAGTACCTGTACATGTAACTTCATGCAAAATGTGAAATTGGTCACGCTGTCACAGACTTCATCTTCTATTATAATTGAGAAGAACAAAAACAGTTTTTCACATAAAGAAAATGGAAATAATAGTAGTGCCATCCCCTTTTTACCATTTTGATTTTATCTTTTTCTAAATGAAGCGCCCATTGGTTAGAAATTGTGAATGAAGATATGGTCAGTAATAGCGTGACCAGTTCCTTTTTTGGCTGGAAGTGACCTTTGGTAGGAGGCCTTGTGTACAAAAATTCCAACTTGGATTGTCTGTCCAACAAAAGGTAAACACTGCCAAGGATTCAAATGCAAGGAAGATGCCATATTTAGAGCAAGAAAATTTGTTTTTCTTCAACAGTGTACCGCAAAGTAGCCAGTTAATTTTGGTGGCACCCAGTTTAGTGGATTCATCCTGTTGCTATGTACATGTAAACTCCATGCATCGATGCACATGGACGGTATATTCTAGGGGAGTCAAAAGTGGAAGAGCAGAGAATTTTTGGCTTGCACAATGGTTGACTAAAATTATGAAGTTTGAATACATAATTGCCTTTTTTAATTGACTGACATACGTGTGATTTATTGCTTATTGTATCTTACCTGAGCCCAGGGGCATGTTACATGTATATATTTCATGTACAGCTGAAAACAGTGAAAATCAAATATGATGCAGTGTAGTTAAACACACAAAAAGTATGAAATTACAATGTATATAAGTAATATAAACATACATGTAGAGCAGGATTTCTGGCACAGACAAGGAAACAAATGCTTGCTGAATATTGCATACTTGATGTACATGTACACATACATTTACCTCCCTACTGATGATATCAAAATTTGGATAGGTGTGACAAAAATTTTTCAATGTTGGAATATCTGCACAAAAGGCTATCACAGGGGGCCAGTATAAGTTATGACATCAAAAGACCTCAGGATGCTAATAGCCTATAATTTTGCTTTTGTGTCAACTAATGCAGTCCTCATCACGTGAGAAAATGTAGGGAATGCTATTTGATGTGCTCACACAAATGATTGACCGGGAACTTTGGATGGCACCAGCATTTTTATGTTTTCCGCTCATTAATCGTCATCTGTCACTTGTACATGTGCTTGCACACCCCCAGATGGTGGGCTGGCACTCCATTTAATTGTCTGCCGATGCTTACGTGTACATAAGAGTTCTTCTTGATAAAACAAATTAACCCTTTTTTTTTTTCGCTTTCAGCTGGCATGTGCACATGTATGAAAGTAAAGTGTCCCAGTGCCCGTAGAACAATGTTAAATAATACATGTAAATGTGCAACTTTGGAGTGTATACACGTACATGTAGATATATATACTGTACGTGGACCTTTTTTTCTGTAAAATACAAAGACATCGAAGGCTTGCCAAGGATAAATTCTTGTGGCAGCGTGTATCTGACTGTTTTCCAGTGGCAGTACAGATAAGATTTGGTATATTTTTTCACTTATCATTCTTCTGAGCTGTACATCATGGAGGTTTAATTGTTTATTCAATGCTTTCCGCCAGCCTCCCCGTCTCCCTCCCCATTTTTTGTAGAAACAGCTTTTCCCATGGTTGAGTGGGCCGTAACAAATAAAACACTTACGCACAGAACAGGAATCGAGAGACCTTTTAAGCGGTAGCAATTTTCTCAGTCACGGATAAGAAACGCCAGCTTTAAAGCTTCAAATCCAATTCAAACCCAGCGTTGCTACGGTGGTTGATTTTGCGGCGACGCAGGTTTTGCTAAGCTTCCTTATTTGAACGCAGGTGGACAACGCAGCCAAATCAATCCTGTTCCGAATCAGCCCGGGCATTTTCTTTTATTTTTCACTGATGCCTCTTTATTAAATGGTCCAAATGGCCTGCCAAGGCCAACCGCCCTACTCAGCTGGCACTAATTGAGTTACCAACACTGCACACAAGCTTGATACAATGATAGCCGAACAAACCAGCCGGCACAGCAAAGATAAATACTGCATGTACATACCAGTACAGTGCATCTGCCTCTGCAGTGATTTGCCGCACAGTGCTCAGAATGATGCATTTATCTTTTCTGGAACAGTTGGACCTGTGTCATTCTCCAGATCTGTGAGATCATTTCACTCAGACCATTTTTTTTTAAATTTATTTTTTCATCTGTTGACCAGTACAAGGGATAAAATCCAACATACATGTATCAGCATATTTTAGTGTATACCCCGTGGCACACAGTGGAGTGAAGTACATGTAGATGAGATTTTATTGACGTCCAAGTGCTGTATGTGATGGCTGGCAACACAGTAATTTTCTGCTTGAATTGCAAGCAGCACAAGCAATTGAACCATGCATATTAATTTTTAAAAATCCATTCCAGCAACGTTGCACAGCCATGTACATTGTACTTGGTGTACTCTGTGGTCGAGTTTGAGCAGCCTTTCTTGACACGGATTTCTTGTTCTTGCACTCCAACAGCGGGAACACGACCCCCAGAACATTGTTCTCGGAACAGGATCACACACCCCCTCCTTGTCAGGGTTGCCTCACTGTAATGGACATTTCAGCATGACAGAGTGCTATAACCACTGTGCTCATGTACTTGTACTAGTATGCCAGTCATTCCAGCGGCGTGCAAGGCGGCTATTCTACATACTAGATGTATGCTCCGCTTTAGAATAAAAAGTTTCCCTGAAGTCCTTAAATACAGAGGCGTGAATTCAAGACATAAATTTTCACTGCGTTTGGGGTCCTTCACCATACTGGTTTTTATTGTATGGTAAAAAGTGTAGTCAGGCTTCATCCTAATTCAGAGTTGTCAGTGAGTAAAGATTGATTTAAGGAGTCAGACCTAAAAGGGTCATCTGATGAATAAAGCCCATGCCCAGTAAAGCTAGGGTTTCTCAAGTGCATTTGTCAAATTAAGCATTTTGTAATTGCGATTTTAGGCACGTTAATTGATATGAATCTCATTTGATGCATTGCCTCATTTTGCATGCTTGGAAAAATTATAATTGTTTTGTAGTTGCAGTACATGTGCTGTACGTGTATACATACATGTGCATGCACAATTGACATATGATGCAATCATTTGATTGAAGGGGAGTAGAGACTAGAGGGAAGAGGGGCTTGTCTCTTACCAATCACCCCAGTAATGACTTAGATCTTTAACTATCCCATGTATGCTGTCTCTTCTGTTGCATGTTAGCACCTTTGTCTGCCCGACGGAGTTGATCGCCTTCAGTGACCGCGCTAAAGAGTTCAGGGATATCGGTTGTGAGCTGCTGGCTTGCTCTTGTGACTCCCAGTACAGCCACTTGGCCTGGTGAGTGTACCCTGTGTACACATATATACATGTATTGAGCCTTTATTGATTTCCCATATGTACTCTTTCCATGCCCTGTCCACATTACCTTACAGTGTACTTTTTGAAGGTTTGTTTTTTTTTTTCTGAAGAAAAAACGTCGATACTTTTCACCATCTAACGAGGTGTACCATTGTCAGATTTTTGATGAACGTTTCAGCTCAGTTTGGGTGGGATATTCCCACTGGGGTGTTGGACCGTGTCCACTGATTTAAGTGCCCGCCGGCCTGTGTTTCTGTTTTCCCAATCCATACCGATGCTGACCACTTGGCCACGCCGGTCATTGTAATCAGAAGTGCTCCAAATGAAGTTCCATTTATTTAAGTGAAGCGGTCGGCAAAATGGTGAAAGAAGTTAAGTTCGGGGAAATAGAAAGAAAACATAGGCCAACGGGCATCTGAAAAAAATATTTACATTTCGTCTATATTTGTTTGCAGGGGATCATGCGGTTGATTGAAATGGGAGAGAAATCATTCCCAAAAGAGCTGGACAAAGGTCAAAAGAGCTGATGCAGCTTGCCAGTCCGTAGTAGACTTTTCCTTACCAGTACATCCCATTCAGAAATTTTCAGTTATCACTCTCAAAAGTGAGTTCCGGCATATAAACTTTGAAGACCAGAATAAGTATGCATACATCAAACATTGTGGCCATTAACATCTGCATCACCATTGTTGAGTTCTAGGCCTGTTAAGCTTTCAGTCTACTGCTTGACTGAATGTACTAGTCTGCAAATTGTATGTGTTTTCACAAAGTGACAATGGAAGATTGAGGATTTCTCCTACAGATGAACCATGTATGTAGATTTACTCATACAAATGGAAGTTTGCCTACATGTACATGTACTGGTACATGTAATTTGCATACAAACCAAAATGGCGCCAAACAACCTTTAAAAAAAGCTCTGAAAATAAGGTTAAAGGTGCATTCTCAATGATTGTAATGATGTGATTGCTTGGACATGCCGATGGTTGCATGCTCTTGGAGATGACTGTTGTACTGGTAATGTGTCTTATTTTAAGCAACTCTTTCTCCCTGAGGGTATAGAGCTTGCGTTTTCCGTGCTTACTGCTTAGTGGTCTTCATGCAGGCTCAGTGAGTATGTCGGGAATCAGCATTGACTGTGAAGCAGTGCTGTAAAATTACCAGTACATTGTAGGTCCAAGCATTGCTTCACTGTGCCTCACTTTTCCGCCCTTGTGTCGGGTTCATGTTGGACTCAAGGGTTGTCATGCCTGCACATGTGTTTTAGCAGAGTCTAAGTACCTGTGGGCTGGTGTTGGCTTCATTTTCAGGACAAACACACCCCGTAAAAAGGGCGGCATTGGCAACATGAGCATTCCCCTTTTGGCTGACAAGAGCTGCAGGATCGCCAAGGATTACGGTGTTCTCATAGAGGAAGATGGCGTGTCGTTCCGGTAGGTTGAAACAAGTGTTGGGGGGGGGACTGATTTAAAGGGTTTGTGCCAAACCTTAGCTTCCAAAGGCCAACTCCCTGTTTTTGGATCCTTGAAATGTTGATGGCATTGTGTGTCAGATCAAAGTTTTAATTATCAGTTTTCCTGTCACTTATCAGAATTTTTCAAACTGACCACTGTGAAAAGGCAATGTCTAACGTTAAAGGTGTCATGCAGTGATTTTTTTTTTTTTTGGAGACACAAATTTTGTGCAACTGTTGCTCTTATTAAATGTATGAAAATTATTTGACATCTTCTTATGGTTGATTTTATTGAAAAGTGCATATTTTCAGATATGTAAATTTTTCAAATGCTTTTCCTGACACAAGAGTGCGGTTGCTGTGATGTCATTCCAGAAAGACTCATTACATATATATTAGGAAGCTTTGGTTTTCTGATCAAATGTTGACTGCAAATTTACCCACCCAAAATATTTTGTGAAGACTTTTGTATGTTGGCTCTCAGTATGCATGAACTGTCTTGAAGTGGCACTGTAACAAATCACCAAAGATAAGAGAATGTACGTACACCTAAGACGGCAATCATTTTATCCTTAATTCTGGCAAATATTGACGCTGAAAAAAGTTGCTGCAATATTGTTTCTTCCAGTAATGACATCACGCTTTGGTTCACGTCTGTGCAAAGTTTCATCAGCATATGAACCAAAAATGTGCCAAAATACCCTGTAAGTTTTGAAAATAGAGTTAAATGGGAACGCAGACGGGCATTGTCAAGCATTCATTTTAACATTGTGTAAACCCTTGAAAAATATACAGTTTCCTGGCACAGGATACCAGCAAGTTGCTGCTTCCACCAACAGTCATTAATCAGAGCACTCACTGTTGTAGTAGATTTGAACTAGCCAGTCCAATCCTTGCACACTCGTACTTTGAGTGATTGAGATGTCTTCACCAATAGGCAGGTCTTCTGGGCTGAAGCCCGCCTGTGTGCAGCCCAGATATTTCTCTTGGACTACACAAAGTGCGCAGAGAGTGGAAATAATGTCGGTAATCCCTTCGATTAAGAAACCTTTCTTATTGTTTTCTTGTGGTACCACTCAACCCATAAATAATGTTACGTTTAGATCGTCTCATCAGAGAAGACCGTGGTTATTCACAGAAAATTTCTGCCTGAAATCACGCGTTGCCACAAAATGGAACAAATGCAGACTCCTTATTTGATGCCAAATGAATATCACCCATGGCAATCACTGCAGACTATTTTTTGACAGTGCACTGTGACTTTGTGGAGGAGAGGTTAAGCCACAAATCATCACTTTTATTATATAATGAATAAATAATATTTGAGTCGGGGGGAGTCATCTGCCCCAAACAAACCAACGTTCTGTTCGGCAGTCCATGACAAAGAAACGATTGGTGCATGTACTTATTAATTATTCAAGTTCATGAATGACGATATGGACATGTTATCTATTCCATAATTTACTACGTGAATGTGGCTTTGTTTTGTTTCCTACTGAGATGACAGGGATTCCGTGAAAACAATTTTCGTGGGTTCGGGAAGGGGAGGGTGTTGTAACACTTGTAATTGCTCTCGTAGTCAGTGCCTTTCTTCCCCTGTAGAGTATAACACAAAAACTGCTGCACATGGCTTACTGATGACGGTGACCTGAAAGAAATACACGAACCCGAAAGTTCAGAGGGCTTGACATTTTTGATTCTAGCTGAACCTTTCTCCAAAAAAGGAGAAAAAGGAAAGGGTTGAGAAAATGTTTGCTTTTTTGGGGGGTCAGACATTTCTACTGTTTTTATTTCAGTCTGTACTGGTACTCAAATTCATTGAAATATTCATGGCAGGATCTGAGGTTTTCTACTGTACTTGAGTTTATTGATTTGTACTCAAGCTTTTTGTGCTGTGGTTTCTTGTAGCGGTCTCTTCATCATCGACAACAAAGGTATCCTCCGTCAAATCACCATCAACGACCTCCCAGTAGGACGCTCAGTAGATGAGACATTACGATTGGTCCAGGCCTTCCAATTCACCGACAAGCATGGAGAAGGTAATACTCTTTCTTTCGGACCAGACCCGCTGTGATCAAAACTCCTTTGATGCCATGACATCGCAACACCTATTGTCGTCTAGAATAAAGCCCCCTCTAGTGGCACAAGGAACAGAGTCGCTAAGTCATCGTTGGTAAAACCGCAGCGCAAATTGCAGAGCGGATTAGCATTTTTGGAAAACTAATGACGCGCTCCATCAGAATTTACTTACTGGGATTACTGGTATTAAGCTTTTGAAGACGCTTTTCAATTGTAGTCGTATTAAAAATGCCATAGACAATGGTTTTTGACTCTGCCAGTTAGGCAAAAGTGCTCGTCTTGTCCGTGTTCTCGTCTTAGCATAGCTCGCATTAAGTAAGTTTTCTCTCATAGGAATGTGTACATTTTGAACAGGACTGAAGAAATATGCTCATCTTAAGCGCGATCTCGTCTCAAGCATGCTCGTGTTATTCATGTTCAACTGTACATGTACAGATATTCTGGCATAAACAGTCGCAAAACCAAGCGCATTGTTAACCAACTCTACTTTCAAAGGTACCCATTTATTCTAATGGGTGGGGAGAAGCAACCAGGGGCATAGCGACTTGTCCTAAGTCAAAACATGTCACCAGTTGCTGGATCCAAACCCCTGATTCTGTTGGGAGTTACGACATAGAATACTCGAACTATAAGCCACACTCCAATGATGCATACATTTGACATAATTATGAAAAATGCTCACCTCTTTTCTGTACAGTTTCAGTGACTAGTTTGGTGTTTCCTTGTTCCAAATATTTTGTGCAGTTTGTCCTGCCGGCTGGCGCCCAGGAGCCGAGACCATCAAGCCAGACGTCAAGAAGAGCCAAGATTATTTTAGCAAGAACTGAAAAAAGAATCTTCAGATACGTGTAACGTCTTGAACAAGCATGCATATATAGTCCTATGTTTGAACATATTGCACTCTATGAAAGTACAGGTACTGGTCCCCTTTTACCATGTGTTTACTGTAGTTTTGTTTCAGAGTTGGTCAGAGAGAGGGTTTCAGGGAACTATATGAAGTGTGTGCTTTCCCTGAGGCCTTTGACAACAAGTTAGTACGTTGTCCGATAAATGTTGTTTGGTAGCAAAGAATAACTTTTTATGGGAGAGATTTGAGTTTATGTTTGCCAGTATCTTTTTTACACCAGCCTATCACTTGACATCTTTGGATTTTTTTGTGGTATTTGGCAAAAGGATTATTTTAAAGGTATTAGTTTGAAAACTGTCCAGACTTCCTGGGGAATCTGTTTGTTTGGATGTGAGGGATGTTTTTCTAGATTTGCTGTTCCTCAAGCAGAGTTAGGGCTCACTTCCTTTTGCAACTGGGGAGCAACAAAGATTTCAGAAGACGACAAAAAGAAGGAACAAAAATGTGAGAATATTGTCCATAATATACTGGTCTGCTTTGTCTCTGCACTTCACTCCATGTTTGTTTGTTTTTTTAATCCCGGCACGGACCCCATCAATCCCAGACTTCCCAGTACCACTCACTTACAGTACTTGCAATGACTGATATTCGAATAGCTTAAACGTTTTGCACGCAGCACACGTAGGCCAGAGAGCACATTTACTAAACACAGGTGGCGCACTCAACTCCTCTTCCACCATTTACCAGCCCCACAAGAATCACATCACTGTCATGAAAATGATGTCATGAACAGTGCCACAAATGGTGCCTCAGTCCTCCATACACATGAAGCAAGATATGGGACGAAGAGCACACCCCCGCGCACACCTTTGTGTTGGTCATTGCTTGATCAGAATCTCAGGAATTCTTTACAGACATCTAGGGGGGATGTGGTAGGTAACAATGCTCCAGAGTCTCTATAGGGATTGGACATGTACCAAGGGTACCCTTCCGTCCCTTGTCTTGCTGGGTATACCTCTTTGTCAGGCATTGTGATTGTGATGCCCTGCCCGCATACGCATTTGTCCAGTATTGACTGTGATTGTGGTTTCTGATTTTGTGTTTGATGGTTATCACAGTTGTCCCTAATAGAGGAAGATGTGTTTATTTTTAAAAAGTCGGTATTCCATCATTAGTATTGCTCTAACATTTGGTGCGTTTGTATATTACCCCCCCCAAAAAAAAAATAAAACAGGTGAATTCTCATTTCAGAAGTTTTGAAAAGTCTTTTTTCACAGTAAACAGTACTTGTTTGGGAGGGGGATTCAAGGTATACAAGTAGCATACAGTCAAACCTTGTTAATAAGAGATCCTTCGGACTTAGCAAATTACCTTGTCATAACAGGAGCCTTGTATTATCCGGAGTGAAAACAATGGCAACAGAATATTGGGACCTAAAAATTTTGTACTAACAGAAGCAGAATCTTGTACTAACAGTGCTCTTAGTAACGAGGTTCGACTGTACAGTGAGAAGCCACTAGATCTTGGATCAATCCTTTGTCAGCTCCTGTCAAGAAGCTGAATAGTGGAGCATTGTACACGAGCATGCACTTGCCAAGACTTTGTTTATACTGTCCCAGCAGTGTGTGGAAAGATTTGGAGCCAGCGATCATGGTTAGATAATCTGTAAGAATCAGGTTATAATTTGGGGGGTACTTGTAATAAGCATATACCAGCACTAGATGTCAACTTGCTACGCTTGTATTAGAAAAATTAATAGTACATGTATTCAGGAAATATTATTTCTTCACTGTCAGTACTGGCTGCTTTTGCAGTTTCCAAAGTGGACAACTTGTAAGTGGGTATTTGCTCTTGCCAAAATTATTTTAAGAGTAGACAATCTCACTCGGACTAGTCTGAACACAGGATCACTGCACTTTCAGGACGCACAAAAGCAGTTCTTTGGTAGGGACTGGCTCATCACGTGTGTGCACAGGTTTATTCACACTTTGAATGGGATGTCCTGAACATGCACACCCGATTTCCATTTGAATGTACATAAACGGTCTTTGGGTGTGCGTTGGGCATGGCGAGAGACTGATAAAAAAGCTATCCTCTGGCATATCTCTTCTCTGGTGGTGAAGCTCCGCTTCAGAGTGCAAGAAAGGGTGGGCAGTGGAACCAGATACCTGAATACCCACCTGTTGATACCAGGGTCCACTTCCCAGTCATGGATACCCTTTATGGGTAGCAAGGTACCCTTGTTTACTTCAAAGGGGTACCTGGTTCCTGCACGGCATGTAAATGCACGCAACAGGTACCAAACACCCAGCCTTTGAAAATAGTTGATGGCTTCTGGTATAATGTTCAACCATTACTGGAGAAATCCTTCAGTGCACAGGAATCCCATCACTGAATGGAACAAGATGTGACCCAACAAGATGAGTCGAAAGGATGGTGCTGAGACACTTTTCATCAAATGTTTCTAGAAGAATCTTGCACAGTGTAAACTGAATGGAACTCTCAGCATTTTTCACCAACATAAAGTCCTTTCAGACTCGTTTTGTGGGATCTAGTCACTTTTTATATACAGTCATTAGTTTTTGTTACTTTAATACTTGGTAAGTTGGTGAGGTTTACTTGCCTAGTTTCCAAAAATGTTTGTACCTGGATATCTACCTTTTTTTAACTACACGTATTCCTAAATTTCTGAGTGCCACTGTCGCAGCTGTTCTTAATCATTTTCACAAGACCAAATAACAGTCCATCCAAGCAAAAACTATTGAAGTTGCAGAGTGCATTTTGGGATCAATTAGAATTGCCAACCTGTGGAGATGTTAGGCAGCAACGTGCAACCTGCTGACTCTCTGACCTTGCTCATTTGCAGGTTTTTATATTTAAAAAAGGGAAATACCAAGACATTCTGTAGTCACTTAGCACCATTTGTGAAGGTGTAATCACGGGCGAAAGAGTCTTAGAGACAGACATTTGTGTAGGTGGTATATATTTAGTGGAAGATAAAAATAGTTGTGTTACCTTCGATTTTGACAAAGTCAAGTCCATGAATCAATGCCAGTTGTTACATGTACTCTGGAGCTTTATTGTCGTTGAAACCTCTTGAGACCATCTTAAGACCCCATAAGACTAATGCTAGAACCTCCAGTCTGAATTCAAGTCACAAGCCATTAAATGAACTGCAACGAAAGCATCCCTTGTCAGTGTTCAACCTGTTGCTCTTTACAAGACTTGCGTCTGATGGGCTTGTGTCTGGTCTTGTGCATGGCCATCTGATGGTCTTGTGTCTGGTCTTGACTACAGCGCTGGTCCAGAGCAACCAAATTTTTCAAATTGGTTTTGAAATTATCAGAATGATATTCATCAGCTTGTTCAGTCAACGATGAAGGCATTTTAAAGTGAGCAGGTACTAATCATTTCTCACCATCTGCTTGCAAAAAAGTCATTTTCTAACAGTTACAGAACCATGCAGTGTGTGAAATATCTCGTTTTCAGTTTCAGTACGAAACAGTACAGTGGTACCACTATAATTGGCTCATTTTTCAGCACTATTAATGTTTGTCCCACGTATTCTGAAGTGATCACTAACGGTGTGTGTTGAAAAACATGAGTTTGATAACCAATAAATGTAGATTTGGCACCAATCGTCGGCCTTCTCAGTTTTTTTCCTTTGGGGTTGGTTGCAGATGTTCTAGTAATTCTTAAATTTTCTGAACTGGTTCCTGGACCTGTTTCTCTTTACAAATACAGCCCCACATTTGCAGCCTTTAATAAAGTAACTGGCCTTATCATTGCTGGAGGACATTCTTTGTTTAAAGGAAATGAAAGATTGTCAAGGGATAAAGCTCCCTATGGAATAATTCTTTCAAGCAAACTGTCCTTTGGATGAAACCTATAAAAAAGGGCATTTCCAGCAATGTGTCAAAAGATGCATTTGGGAAATTTGCCAAAGTAGTTGACCCTAACAGTCCCAAATCCTCCAATTTCAATACGATTTTTACATACACCCTTGGAGGTTAGGGTTAATGTTTAATTCAGCGAAGCAGACGTGCAGTTGCTGTAATCTGTTCAGTGCACAAAAGTCGGTGCCTAGCTGCAATCGGCTGAATGAGTGGAACTGTCACAGATGATGAATTTGATGCAATTCAAAACACGACTGCAAATGTTGATTGAAATTGAGATCCTAGAATATTGTTCTCAGAGTATACAGCGTTTATCAAGTTGCAACTTCACAAGGTTAGTTGTAAGGCACTCTTCTTAAGGTTTTGAGCACTTTGCTTGCTGCAAATGAATACAATGCATGCACGACTAAAGATTGACCGTACCGATTAATGTTTATGAATCTGGTGGGCTGGCTGAATAGTAACACAAGGCAAACATTGAAAGTCAACAGATGGTTGCACTCATTTACAATGAATGTCTATGAGTGGAGTGGTCAAATTAATCCCATAAAGTGGCAGGTGAAGGATTCCATTTCATGAGGAGAAACCAAGTGAAAATGGAACAATCTGTCAATGAATTCTTTCCATTGTTCAAATGTGAAGCATTCATTGGTGTATTTACATACAGCACCTGAATAAATCCTCGTCATCTGATTGAAAACATCCAATCCCCACTTTCTCTTCTTACATTCATATAATGCACGATATGCGGCAAAGGGGACCCCCCCTTTTATTGTGCTTTCTTTTGTGTTGATGGAATCTTTGGAATTCCTTTAAGATTTCCGAGGGGGGGGTGAAGTAGGCACAATGGCCTTAGGGTACACAGCTTGTGCATCACATTGGGGGGGTCCCCCTTTGCCGCATATCGTGCAAGGTATACTCGCTTTGGCAGAAAATCACAAGATGCGCATGCAGTAATACGCGTTAGTGTGTATTCCAGCTGATGTTCCTCTGTCCTGAAAATTCCTCTCCATGTTTGACGGCACATTTGAATTGCATCTTTGTATCAGCAGCATTTTATACCAGAAATTCAGCATTCCATCAGATGGTTCTATCACACTACACAGCCATGTGGCTATTTGTTGAGAAATTCATATAACGCGATGGGGTGTTGTGTAAAGATTGGTGTAGCCCCACATTTGCCACAAAACCCCACAAAAATAATCACCAAAATAGGTACAAGTGAGATAAGGTCAGTCTTATTCATATTTGAGTGCCTTGAATCTATTTTTCATGTTTATTTTTTCATATCTTGGCAACAAAGGAAAGGAGTTATAAGGCATGATAAAATATTTCAAGACTAGATCTGATTCGCATTTGAAATATCAAATCATTTGAAAAATCACAGAGGCTGAGAAAGGCTTTAATTTCAATTAAATATTTATGCCCTTTCAACTATGCCACACTGGAAAGATTTTACAATAAGTCCTCTGCACCAGTTCTAACTAATTTTGAAGAAGAGTACAAAACTAGAAGTCAATTTCAGGGGCGTATTTGTCCATTTAAAATAAATCAGCAACATACGCAGAATAAGTTTGTTCGAAGGCCATTTTGTTTTGTCTGCAAATAACACCATTTTCCTGAAATAAACAAAATACTGAAGTTGCTGTTAAAAAAAAATACAAAAATACAACCAACAACTGAAATATCTATTTGCCAATAAAAAAAACCAGGCAAGGAAAGTGTTTGTTCAGCATCACTCCTGATACCCAAACTAGCCAAAGCATTCCCGCTGGCTATGCAGGTTTGTAAGGCTTTGTCTAAGAAACCTTGCCTGTGGCTTGGACGTACACACGCATCCATGGGAAGTGGATGTATGGTAGTTGCTGCAGTGTAGCTAGTGACTACCTTTGGTACAAGTTAATTGCTGGCAATTAAGGCTGCTGACAGAGTGTATATTAATCTCATTATCCAACACACTCTGGCTTTTAAAAAAAGGCCCCGTGCACACAGCCAGATTTCTGACCCATTAAGTACACCTGCCTTACACCGATGGGCAAGTTTCAGCAATCATTGAACTATGGCCGTTTCTCCCACAAAATATATCTTGGGTACTAAGCAAGACTGACCACTGGTGGTCAAAACTCCCTGGAGGATTTAAAATAATGGTTGTAAAAAACTGCCATTAGGAAACATACTCATAGCTAAATGACAGCAGTGCATGGTGACATATGCACCAATGGCCCCTTATCTACCGGTATCCCACCATACACTGCTGTAAACACAGTGTTATATCATAAGTACAGATTGTTTGGCTTGACAAATGGAGATCAACCAGGCTTTGTAAGCCTACCGCTGTGCCCTTCTACAGTATGCATGTCAAATATTTCAGAAGAAAACACTGTAAAAGAACTTCAAGTCTGCTACATGATGTAACAACCAAACAGACTGTATTTGCGGGAGACCCAATTTAAGTCAGATTCCCCAACATAGCGTATTCATTTGAAAACGTTAAATAAGGAACCAGACTCTATTCTATGATTTCAATTCGAGCCACAGAATCACCTGGTACCATCCCATTAATGCTTTCAAATGTATACAATATGTACGACTGAAATTGGGTACCCTGTCTATTAAAAGTAACAATTGAACAAAATATTATTGACAGTATCCCAAAATAAACAATGCTGGTATAACGACAAGCACAAACCTGAATTTCAAAAGGTTTCAAAGAAAGACATTTTCCTTACCTATCCATTGTGACAAAACTTTGAAAGATGTTACCATGGAAATACAAGTTTTTCTCAGCCTCGTATCAAATTGATTTCAGGCCAAAAAGTCTTCCAGGATGTCCTGTCCTGCATTTCCCATACTGTACAATCAACAAAGTCTTCTATCACAAAACGAAAAGTTCAAGCATATTTACAATGCAAACAAAATGCCAATGTCCACTTTTAAAGCTAAATTTATCTCTCTATACAGAAGAGCTTGCACAAAACTATTGCCCAAAACAGACAAAAAGAAAATTAACACATAAATATTTCACACCTTATTAGTCACACACAACACGCAAAAAACTTTGGTTTCAGTTATAAACTTTGGAACTAAATCGTAACTTGCATGTTAAAGTATACAAAATAACTTCACAATTAAATTTCATTCCTCACTGTCCTTTGTGTTTTTCTCAACAGAAAAGGAATGGACCATTCCCATAAAATATGGAAATAGGGCAGAGGCATGCACATTACTACCACTGGTTAGCAAAGTGGCTTCAATCTAGGACATAACATTACAAATCTCCATGAGCACATACACAGCCTTTCTGTGCTAGTATAGTTTGACGTGAGTGCCAAACTTATAGGCAGGGAATTGTTACTTTCCAACCTCAGGACACTGAAAACTTGGCTTAGTTTTGAGAAAAGCATGTCAAGTATCGAACAAAGGCTGAAGTACAGTTTTGACTGACCTTCGATGTGCCAGGTTATGGTTAGAGCAGCTCTCCTATGCTGCCGACAGTGTTGACAGCCGCGCTTGCCAACCAGTAGAAGTGCGCGTGCGCCTGTCTAATTTTCATATTTCATGGAAAAGTTCCATTCTCATCGGCATGCTGTGAACTCCTTACTTTATGACTGCCCAGAATTTTCTCAATTTCCATGTTCTCAGTTCTGCCCAGAGTTGGCACACAAATGGCAAACCCCTACAAAGTGATCCTGAGCAGCGTACATATTGTCTCTTAAGACCTTTGATAATTTTTGTACGGTTAACTCAAGGTAAGACATTAAACTTTTCACACCATTCACTACATGCCACACATGCTCTATTCAACCCTGAACCCTGTAACATGAGATGGAAAGGGGCAGGCAAAGAATCTGTCCTCTGTCCATTTTCTCAGAGACATAAATGTATGCTGTTGCAGTGCATTTGTTTACTACGCCAAGCCCTCATGGGAGTTTTTCACAGATGTTTTGAGGTCATTTTCTCTGCAATGCTGCAAGAAATTTGACATCGTTCTTGCAAAATACCCGCTTTTCAAAGGACAGGTCAGCCAAGTGTTAATATTCCCCATGGGCACATGAACATCACTGAGGTAGCCCACCACACAATAATCTACATTCTGTTTCTCTCTTTGTGGGCAATAGGTACAACCTAATATTTGAATAGAGGTTGAATACATGTATTCAAATGAAGGGCAGAATATTCAATCACTTGAAGTGACTCAATCTTAAACCCTGCAATGAAAGTCTTCACTTCCCAGCTAGTGTGTTCTTTTCAACCCCTTCAGATGAAGTGTTTTGAAGACTGAACATGTACACGCAGTGCAGTGTGCATGTAATGTTAAGATTCACGCTAACAGTCCCTAATCCTTCACCCGTTGGACGATGTTGTGGTTAAGCTCAGTGTATCAGGCATTCGACCTGACTGATCACGAAAAAAATTTGGACAATATCAGGGAAGCCCCTCTTAATCTTCTCCCTTCCCTTTATACCCCCGGGCCTCTAAGGCAGCTAGATCATGCTGCGTTACCCGCTGGGTTTCCACCAAGTCTGACTTGATCTTGGATCTGAGAACACTCAGTTCATCAGTTGCAGATTGGTTGGATTCACTGCTCTGGGGCCTGTTGCTGCTGTCGTCAGTATCCACTTCGCTTTTCACAGAGTCGACGTCCGTTGGGTCCCTTGGCGTGGACTCCGGGGTACAGTTCGGGACGGAGGGGGTCTGGATCTCTTCAGCAAACGTCACAGTCCGGTTGGGCTTCTTAGCTGAGGCTGTCTTCCGTGACTCCTCACGGGGCTCACCAGGGGATTGCCTCAACTCCAAACCATCCACTTTGTTGATGATGTACCCCACTTCTTGTCTCTCTGGAGATGGCAGGTGTTGCGATGAGGGACTGGAGGCGAGGCTTCGGGTAGCCCTATCTACTTGCTCACTACCCATCTCATCGATAAGATCCCTGGTCTCTGCTTCCTCCTCTGGCATGAGATCAGCTTCTGCTGCTGCCACATCGGAGCTAAGGCTTCCTCTGAAGGAAGAGTAGGATGCCAGGGGGTCCATATCTGACATGGAGTTCAGATCGGACATACTCATGTTCATGTCAGCCGTGGGAATGTTGATGACATTTGAAGAGTCCCTGGAGACCCGCGATAGGGCTGCGGAGACTGCCCGTTTGGCCTCGGGGCTGCAACTACACGGCGGCTCGGTCAGGTCATCCGGTAGCTGGTTGACAACCTGGCCACCCTGGACGTTCAAGCTGTCCATACTGTCCAAGCTGGTAACTGAGGGATTCCGACCCAAGCTCACTGAGGAGCCCCTGTAGTCCTCCACTATGGCATTCTTCTCTCCAACGCGGGCGATGGCAGCCAAATTGTCCATCCGGGACTGAGTCCGTTCCGACCCGGGCAGAATAGGCTGGGAGATTTTGATATACTCGTGCTCTCCCTCCGGTATCCCTGGGTTGATGCTGGAAACTCCCGTCCGTGGCAGCTGTCCTGGTTTGACCAGATTTGGGTGGGGACTGTTCAGGTTCCTAGGTGTTGGGGGCTGGCTGAAGGAGTACCGCCCCTTGCTGCCGCTGGACTGGGCCCGCTGTGAAGTCTGGGACCCAGTGCGAGGCCGGCCACTGACAATGCTCGGGGAGCTTGGCACCGGACTGGTCAAGGGCACAGTCCGGGGCTTAGGGGTCATGCTACGGGTGACCAGTCTCGTGTCAGTGTTGATAGCAGAGTGACGGGGACTGCTGCTGGGTCCTGAGGGTTTGATCCCTGAAACTGACCCATTCCTGGGCTCACCAACCAAGCCCTCGGCAAAGGGAGACAGCAAAACCCTATCTGTTGGTGCGATCTTCTGGCCATCCTCCGGGTGGCGCAGCAGGGACGGGGCCTCATCCTCTGTGGCCGGTTCAACCTCCAAGCTTCTCTGCAGGATCTCTTCGTAGTCCAGAGAGCAGAGGGACTCCCTGTCCTCGTCGACCTGGTCCACGGTGATGACAGTGATGCGGTTGCTAAGGCTCTCCGTGCCGTCCAGGTTGCGCTTGCTTTTGGTGCGATGGCTCAGTCGATAGGTCTCCAGCTTGGGTCCCCTCTTGGGGCGAGCATCGTCTTTGACGAGTTTCTCAAAGACAACAGGATGCCTCTCAGAAAGATCCTTAAAACAACACACCAAAAGAGCAAACCTCGATTACAGGCAGTGTTAGATTGTTGCAGTAACAAATCTGAGCCAACTTGATCATTTCACTAACACAAATGCCAAACACGAGACATGTTCTTGTAAAAACCAGGCAGAACAGGACAAGAATTAAATATGATTTAATGAGGTATTCAAATCCATACATTTTTATCATTGGACATTCCACAACAAAGTAAGGCTGCCTTGTACCTGCCGTAAATTCAGAAGTGACTCGTGAATGAACTGTGGGGGATATGACTCCTGACCTAAATTTCTACTACGACTCTGGCTGCCGTTTGCTGCAAATAGGAAGGATTTTTGACCCTCACCGGTTTGGTAGAGGGCGAGGGCTTGTCCTTGACTTCAATGACTTTGACGTCGGGCCTGTGCAGCTGGTCGTCCCAACACAGGGGAACCACTGGGGATAAATCCTTCTTCATCAACTTGGTGGTTTGGCCATTCAGCTTTGAAAAATCTGAATCGGCCCAGCTGTAGGAGTCGTCTGAGGCGATAGATTCTGCCCTAAAGGACCAATGCATGGAACAATGATAATTTTACGTTAACAACAGAGTTCATTTCATATATTCGTATAAATTGTGAAACTGCATAGTGAATGGATAAGAACACGTTTTATTTTTAACAACTTTCTTTTCCAATCTGAAATGCTGCACTAAATTGACCCTGTTTAACTAGACATCACTTACAAAAAATGAATGTTAACTTTAACCTATAAGCAGGCACCAGACTATTCCTAATTTACATGTGTAGAGTTTCTCAACATGCCAGTTTTCCAATATCAGATCAGGACAGCAGGTAGCCTGTACATCCTGACACCATGGGAATGAGGTTGATGCTTCACATATTCAGCAAATGATATGCATAATTTGACAAGGGATATCACTGAAATTGATTTTAATGTATTGTTATTTTTTGGCCGGTAATCTGCTTTACTCAATCACTTTTGGAAATTAATGTGTTTTGAAATTTACAAAGTCATACATGCACATGTAAGTCAGATGTAACAGAAACAAGAAAATGTGGGACTGAAATCTGAACGACCTAAATACCGGGTACAGGTGCCTTGCGTACGTTGTTCCTCAGAATATAAAGTGTTCAATTAAATTGTTATAAAGCACTTCTAACCATCAAGGAAATGCGTAACGGAACAGTAATTTACTGCATGGTCCCCTTCATGTAGGAGAAGTTGGTCCATATACAGCGATGAACGGGCAGCTAAAGAAAGCACTGACTGGTACATGGCATTATATGCAAATGTCACGCACCCAAGAGCGATTCACCAAGATCATGTTTCGCCTGAGTTGACCAGTTTTGCTGATCGGGGTCCCACAAGATGATGTAAAGAACAAAATATAACAGTCATAATTCAATGGATCTGCAATATTTAATGGATCTGCAATATTCTGAGTTATGTAAGGCACAAGGTTGACCTTTACTCCAAGGATGTCACAGTAATACAGCCTTCCCAAATTTTACATTGATATTGCATTGATTTGGAGGATCACAAATTTTCTTGCCCCAGTGTCTAAAATTCGCAGATCCACACAGGGTTCTTATGCCTGCCTCGTCGGCAGTTTGTGTCATACAGAAACCTACCAGTATGCGGGTCACAAACCCGAAACTTGCACCTGCCATTGTCTACATGAAGTTCATGGTTTTTGGCAAGTCACCTGAAACTTGCACCTGCCACTATCTACATTGAGTTCACTGATTTTGGTAAGTCACCCAAAACATGCACCTGCCACTATCTACATGGAGTTCACTGATTTTGGTAAGTCACCCGAAACTTGCACCTGCCACTATCTACATGGAGTTCACTGATTTTGGTAAGTCACCCGAAACTTGCACCTGCCACTATCTACATGGAGTTCATGGATTTTGGTGGGTCAAGGTGTGATATTGGATGAAGAGGCATACCAGTGTGCAGCCACTGCAGCAAAGGCTCCTAGTTCTGGCTTCTCACAACATACTACAAAAGACGGCCTGTCTGTTCCAACCTCTTGGTGGCGCACTGCATTTGCTCCTCCTACTCACCTCTCAACCTCCTTCCTCCACTTACGCACCCTCAGGCTGTCCGACTGGATCTTGCCATTCACGCCAATGCGTATCTTGTTCCCCATGCGCAGTTGGTTGGCCACGTCAGCCCCTATCTTCCCCTCAATGTTGTAATACTCTGAGTTGGTCTCCCCTTTCAAGGAGAAAGATACGCATCAGATGGGAAAAAGGACAAGAAGGCTTAAGACCAACACCTGCTTCTCAAAATTTAACAGAAAAATTTGAAAAGCTTAGACGTAATTTCTGAAACATTTATCAGCAAAGAAATTAAAACTTTAAGAAAAATATCGCTGGTACCCCATGGTCAGGTTACTGGCATTTTGACTGAGTAAACGTGCAATCAGGGGATTTTATGCATAAAAAATTATGCATTAAGTAAAACCTGCAATAAGGTTCGACGTTTGTGCTGAGAAAAAAAATCAAATGGACTCCAATGAATATGAAAGGTCACAGACACATGGCAAGTCTGATATACGGACTAAATGGGCCTTTGTGCATGTCAACATATGCACCACACTCCGGGAGCACTTTTGATGGCTGAACGCAACGCACACTTGTGTTATGTTAATGGTTCAATCTTTGTGTCTGTGACAGTGAAACGCATCATATACACAGCGTACCAAAAAAAAGGTACATGGGTAATTCCAGAAATCAGGGGTCCAAAAGTGTGACATTTTTGTTTTGTTATTTGACATGGAAAATACCATCGGAATTAGTTTCAAACTATT
Organism: Acanthaster planci; assembly: GCF_001949145.1. Next base: position 110,651 of record NW_019091659.1, read on the forward strand.
ACTATTTGTTTGGTGGGTAATTTGCATTAATTCATCACTCTTGAAAATTAGAACATTTGTTCTGAACTTACAAAATCATATGTCACATGTGACAGGGACACGAAAAAATATGGCCCCCTTATTTCTAGAATTACCCACATTTGGAAAGGCGCCTTAATGTGGGCCAACAATGGGTACTATAGCTTTCACTGGTCCCCGTTGCTCAACGTACATCTGCTGCCAATAGACAAAGACAACGGCACCATGCACAGCAGTTACAAAGTAGGCAGGCTTTCAAGCAAGTCAAACTTTGTAAATGTAAAAATATACCAATATGACAAAAACATAAATGTAGGTTAGCACTTAGTACTTATATTGGCTCTGAATGGTAACCACCATATAGAGGTGACCATGTCCATTATGCCAAATAATGAAGAAAATTGCATACTTCATGCCATTTCTCATGAAAATAAGCCTCACTACCAAGTTTACAGCTTATGATACACAGTCACAAACCAAAATGCTTGCTTACAGCAATGGTTGGCCGATCTATGGCCACCTGATACTTTGATGCCGTTTGATGGGACCCTACGGATTCAATGTGCAAATTGTAATTTGATGCTTTTGTTTAGTTGGGAATATCCCTTTGCAGCTCCATGTCCATGTATCTGCTGTGTGCAACTTACCGGTGAATGCTTCTACCACCCCACCTGAGTCAGGCCCGCGTCCCTCTTCCTCCCCTTGGCCATGGTGCTCGTCCATCCCGCCGGCGGCAAACGTCAGCCACTGGCCAGCAAAGGCGTCGTAGCGCCGGGGGCTCTGGCTCTTCTCTTGCCGGTGGTCCTGCCGTTGCTTCTTGTCTTCCTCCTCCCACTGGAGGCGAATCTCCTCTGTGATGCGCTTGAACTGCAGATTGGCGCCTGCGCTGCCGCGCCTCTTCATGCGCACCCACATGAAGCCGGACGCCTGGGGCGGCTTGCGAGAGGGCTTCCGTATGGCTCCTGGGATTTGACGAGTTACAACATATTCTACTGTGGTAAAGTTGCTGGAAGGTTTCATTGATTACGCCTAATCTCTCTATGTTTGTACAATCAGTCATTCTTGCCGGAAGGTTTGTCATTATTTCCCAGCCAATCCAGGGTTATTTGTACACTTCAGAGTGTACTTGACAAGCTCCATCCAAATTTTCAAACCCTTACAATGGAAACCAAAAGAATGTAATGCAATCAGTGGCATATATGTAGGTCACATCAAACAATTTGGACCAGAGCAACATGTACATCAAGCTATAGGGTCTAAGGAAGTGTTAAATTCTGTGAATTCAGCGCTGGAAATAAGCAAAGCTGAGTCAGAGGTTTGAAAACAAAACAAGATGCTGGCATACCTGTACTGAATGGCCTTAGGGTAAGTTGGTTCATCTGTAGTTGCGTTCCATCACTGACCGACACTGATGTCTGAGGGCGCTGTGGCAGTTCAACTTCCACTGTCAAACATAGATATGAACAAAATATGACTTTGACTTTGGTTGTAAAGGTGAAGGGTGATGATCATGAACGTGAGAATTTGAGTGCTTTGCAAATTACAGCGTTGAACCAGAAACTTGTTTCGGCTGCTTACTGGCTGCAAGGAACCGTTTCTGGGATCATTCTGAACTTGTTTTCGTGAGAATGAATGCAATAATTGTAGCCTTGTGCAAGCAGTGTTACGTACAATGAAAACCTGTTGAAGGTATAAAAGCCAGTATGCAGGGTGCTCGCCTGCACGCCAGAGCACAGAATGTACCTCTTGATTCTATGTGTGCAGGTGCCTCAGGGTGTCACTCACCAATTTGTAACTGAATGTGCAAAAATCCATAGGATCATGCCTGTGCCTGACTGTGTGTTCATAATACAACGCCACACGTGCATCAATTAAATGCTTCAAAACTGCCTCCACTGTTCCTTGATTTGTGTGGTGGACGAATGGTACCAACCTGGTGTCTGGACTCTCTCATCCATTGCCGTCGAAGGACGGCTCCAACCGTGCAACGTCTCCTTCCTGGGGAAACAACGTGATTCAAAAGTGACTAGATAGTTGTGGGATTCTCAAATACAAGGGACAAAGTCTGTGCGCTGGATGTAGCACCATGAAACTTGACAATTGAAATACATTATGGCCAAAAATTTGAAACCAAAGATATGCCCAACTAGTCGAAATGCTGTTTTAAGATGTGCGGGAAAGGATTTTTTTTTTACTTTAGATGCACTTCTGAGTATCTTTTATATTTTTCTCAATGTGGAAAACTATTTGACATCCTTTTAGGTGTTAAGCGTATCATAAATTGTCATTTATCCTTACACTGAGCAGCTCAATCTTCGAACAGTTCTGAGCCACCGGGCTCAATACATGTAAAAAGTTGGCATGGTAGGGGTGGCTACACTGTCAGGTTCTCCACTCAAAATCAAAATCCTGTAACACCAGGGCCCTGAAATTTCACAAAGTTGCTTAACAGTTGGCAGAAATGTCCAGCCTACTACGGCAGAAAAGTTTGCCAACCTTAAGCACTATTTCATGGCGGTGCTTGGCCTGGTTGTGCTTGCGGTTGAGCGCACATTTTTCCAGTGTTTTCAGTGTCGTCACTACATTAAGCACATTTTTCCTCCAAGGTAAGCGTGCCTTTTGCAGCACTTGCTGTTTACAGTCTTCATGAAGAGCCACTGTTAGTGTAAAACGGTGTGCTTAGTCACGCCACAAAATTGGGCCTAGGTGTTGAAGTATTTCCTTTGTAAGTTATAATGTCTGTCTTATTTACCACTGTGTCTTCTCAAAAGTGTTCCTAATCTGTTTGCGTTGGTCAGCGATGATACGACTGGCTGTGGTGGTATTGATGGCTCTGGTCTCGGGAAAGTCTAAGGAGACCAGCGAACTGACGACAGTGGCCGTTGAGGGGCGGGGTCGATAGCGATGCTTCCCATCAATGTCACCCAGATGACGCTTCTGTTCAAATTAAACATGTACAATGAAACCTCAGGGCAAATGCACAGAAAGGTACCAGTACACATCTGCAGAACTTTGCAACTAGGACTCTGGTTAAAGAGCATTCAGACCAGCTGGTCTACTCTGTTCATTGTCCATTGGGGGGATGGCCTAAATGCACAAGTTATGTAAGTTACATGTGGGCCCACCCAAGGTTTCAATCCTGCTCGCACTGATGCGCAAACCAGGGGTCATTTTTCCTCAGATTGTGTGCCCCGGTTTTTCCATGGAGTACACTACTCCCAAGTTTGTTCCCACTTTCAGACCTTTTAAACCGATTAGTTTGTCAAATTTGTCTTTTCTGGTTGGGTTCATTTCTTCATGTTAATCCACACCTCGGTGCCTGTGCACTGTTGAGTTTTAACTTCATGTCAGACACAGTTCTAGAAATGTAACTTTGGCAAAATTTTCTGACATGTATTTCACGAGTCCAATATACATGTACATAACCTTGACACTGGGTTCTTGATCCCTCACCTGGGGGACTGAGGACTGTTGGGGTTAAATAAAAAGTGAACTTTCAATGCATTTGAATGAACAGTACAATTGTTACCACTGCAATTTACTGATTGATTCTAAATACGCTTTGTTGCAACAGGCATTCAAGGTTCTTGTTTGGCAGTGTATGTATTTGTCTAGGCCCTTGGCTCTGCATGCACGCACAGCCCAAAGAGCAGATCCCAACAAAGTAAGTCCCCTTTTCAGCAACGAAAGCGTTAGAGCCAGGGTCTGTAGCCGTGAGTGTACTGTGTACAAACTATTGATCTATTCTACATGTAAGTAGGTATAGACATGGGATGTGTGAAACATCTCAACGGCGTGTTTCCTTTCAAGGATCAAAGGGGGATATCACAAAACCCTCCCATCAATTGACGGCACTCAAGTAACAGACATGACAGACAAAACAAAGCTACAGTGTAGGCTGACAACTGCAGACATGTACAGTGGGACAACAGGTTATAACTGTCTGTGCCCAATGATCTCTGAAGATCGACACACTACAGAAAAGACCCTGACCTAGGGAAGTCTGTTGATCAACATGTCTCTTGGAAGTATGTGCATGTACATGTATGAAAAAGGCACTAACTTTTTGCTCATTTGGGCTTAATACATGTTCATGTACGTGTACATTTCTTATTTGCCTTGAATGATTTCAAAACAGAACAGAATATCACCACATTGGACACGTCCAAATGATGATCTGAAGAAATAATGAATGGCATTGGTTCGGGGAACAAGACACACAAAATTATGTACTGGTACATTATTCTATCCAAGCCTTAATGCGAGTTAAATTTGAATAAAATCTGGTACACTGAGTTATCTGATTGCATATAAACATAACAATTTGAATTCCCCAGACTAAAGACATTGTTGCTATAACCTACATGTAGTGATTCGAGGCAAGCTCCTGCACAGCGACCACCATGGGCTGGTTCCTTGGTGTCCTTTTTCTTCCCATTGTAAACAATTGGTGTAAGGCATCTCTTGTGTATCTAAGCAAAAGCTTGCCCCGAATCACAAGGTACTAGTGGTGTCTATGGCAACAATGCCTCAAGTGCAGAGAATTTAATTGTTATGTTCAAGTGAATTTAAAGAATTCAGTGTACAGGATTTTATTCAAATATAACTTGCAAAAGGCTTATTGACTTTACCTGTGCGTGTAAAACTCAGCATTTAATTGTGCTGTTTCACCCAAAACAAGCCACCCAGACTAAAACTGCGGTAAATTTATTATGACCTATGACAATGCACATCAAACACACTCGGTGAATAAGCACTGAGTAACCAAGCAACCAGCACTGCTTGAAACATTTCCATGGGACCCATGAACTGTAGGGTGTAAGGTCCCACATTGCCACTCAAAGATCTCACCAATCTCTGTGGCCCATAATAACGCACACTATATGGAAGAAGACGTCAGGTCTGACCATAACTTTTTCTCTTTCCACTTCTTGGCAACAATGTATGTACATGCACAGGTAATGTACCTGTCCATGTACATTACAGATTCTTTAACACTTGCATATTATTGCAGTAGAAATGTTTGAGTAATGAATGTGGCAGATAGGGACATGTACAGTAGAACTGTCAAATTTGGCACAGTCCCGTAGCCTACACGAGTGTCTGACATTAGCCCTGATGTCAGCCACAGGGCAAGATCAGTAAATAGGACAAACAGTCTTGCACTGAACATATCCATGCAGTCTTGTACAGTAAAAACCAATACAAGTGCATGTGCATGCAGCCAGTGTGTCAGCCCCATCTTTAACCTGCACTGTTCCATTTGATGCCTCGTAACATGGTAACATGATTACATACGTGTACCAGTAATATAGCACACTTTGGTATCACATCACACTTTGGCACAACACACTAGCAAAAATACCCAGCAGCAGCTGTGACATACATGTAACACACTGCACTAAATTAACCCGTACAATTAAAAAAGGAGAAAAATTAACCTATTCACTGAGAGATTTGATGCAAACTTGATCAAGTTTAAATGACGTTACTAGACTCCATCTGTACATTATCATTCATGTACTGGTAACTCTGTCTTGAAATCTGCATATGTGCACGCATTTTTATCTGCAGAGAATTCACACCACTGGTCATTAGTCAATAGAAACGCATATTATCCCCACCTTAGTGCACGTCACATTTTGACATCGAGAGCCTGACAGTCCAAACCATTCAGGGATTGTTGACTGGACTGCCCATATTCATTGGTAGATGTGTGACTCTCATAAACGTGTGTTGTACAAATACATGTACAGTTGAAAAAGTACCGCTAAATTGCAAACTGGCACACCCCTGCCCTGTTTACATGCAGATCGGCGTGACCTTACAGGAGGAAAAAAAAGGCAATTTCAGACAAAAATTCCAAGTGGGCATGGCAATTCTTCTGGCAGCAACAAGAAAGGCAGGGGAGTCTACACGTAGTTACCGTACCTTAGCATGTTTCTTGACATACTCTCTGTCCTTGAGGTCCACATAGTCATAGGCATACAAGCATTTCTCTGCCTCCATCTTGGAATGACTGCGTCTAGCCAACACTGCTCCGGCTCAACATCCGCCAGTGTGTAGGCTAAATCGGAACAGCTGGTGCTTGTGAACCAAGCACGTCCCCTACCTCCCTCGAAAATCGGCTATTTTCTCACCAGCGGTTTATCAAAAAATGTAAAAAAGAATTTTCAGTTTCATCCATGATGTGTTAGAAAGGGTCCTTCCAAAGTTTTGATGATAATGGACGGTATGCTGGAAATGTCTCCGCACAGTTTCACGCTATTCACCCTGTGAAAAGAAGTGCATTCGAAACATTAACACAAAATCACTCAAGCTCGTTACTGAAAACTGGCTGAAAAACAGTATACAGAAGCATACATGTACATTATTAAACTGGTGATCGCCAAAATAGGAGCATGTACATGTACCTGTAGTTACTCAATAATGAACGAGTGCCGATTTCACAATACAGGGCTATGGAATCAGCAACAATACATACAGTACCTGTACATCAATACGTACATGTACATTGAGTTTTGGGTGTAAAGTTTGATGAAATAATTTAAGATCGGAGCCACTTACACTACGTCAACAACTGTGTGCGGCCATCTTTGTTGTTGTGTGACGTGGTCTCGTCTAAGCCTAATATCTCGCGAGACTTGACTGGGTTTGGAACAATGATGTCAGCATCTTGTAGAGCTAAAAATACTCTTTCATTTGATGTACGACTCAAGGCATTTTACAGAAGCACCGTCAAGCCTTGTTTTGGTTTGTGAAGACTTACAAAAAGGTAACAAAAAAAGTGCATTTTTCTGTTGAAAATCCCCAAAAAAACATGTACACTGTATAAGGAGTTGATGAAACATACATGTATATGAAATGGTGTTCATTTGAAAGCTTGGAATTTCAGAAAGAAAAGGAATTTTTTTTGATCAAAAATCGATGTCGAACTGGTGCTGAACAGCTCATTTGTATTGGGGTGCTGTTGCACAACTGTGCTCATATGGTGTATGCCTGTGCATCAGATTGATGCATGGTGCACGGGCAGCAAGATGCAAATAACAAGCGCATAAACGACACATGTTGCTTCAATCAGATGTTATCACGAGACCCTGTCAAACACGAACAGACTTAAAATAACTTACGACACCCTGACAGATTGGGTTCCCTATTTTTATTTATAGATGTATATCACATCAAAACTATGCTTCAGTGATCTTTCACATGTCACTGAAAGTTTCAAGCCCAACTCAACTGTCCTGTTACTGTATACATGCACATGTCCAATTCTGGCATGTCTGGAAGTGGAACCAATGAGGAGTAAGACTCCATGTGGTTCAAATACATTGATGAAAATAAAACTTGTGTCCACCCCCAAAAAGTGACGGACTAATTACACCTAATTTTAATAACAAAAAATTCATAACTTCCTATACTAACAGCTATTGAGCTAAAGTTTAGACCATTCAATTTTTTTTTAAATTCTCTTTCTAGTGGTGCTATTTGTGGGGGGTCAAACAAAAAACCCTGAAAAGTGCCGGACTCCCTACATAGAGACGTTTAAAGAATTCCACAGCTTGGGACCCTCATGCTTGACTGCGTTTTGTGTAAGAGTGGTGCACGCAAAGGAATTACGAAGTTTCTTTTGCTGTCTGGTGAAGTGGTGCTAGAACAAATGGATTTAGGTATTTTTTTATTGTTTAATTGTTGTATGAGGATCCTAAGCTGAAAAGGAGATATAATCTGTGGATTTCAAACCTAGCAACCTGAGTAATTCCAGGCATAGGCCTACTGATAATGAACATGCGAATACAATTTAAGCTAGACTGACAGATAGGCTTGCTCTATACCGGTAGGCCTACATAGTACATATGTAGACCTAAATGGTCATGATGGTAGAAGTGTGAAACAAGGTTACAAATAAAATAGTATGGGCCTGTGAGGGTTGAGGGACCAGGAAATTTGTTGTTGGCTTACGTCTTCAACCTAGGCTAGGCTACATGTTTATGACTGCTTTCCATGTTGGCCTTAGGCCCAGTTTAGTACTAATTAGTTAGACCATATTGGCTAAGCCTGCAATTTACAAAAATTACAATGATGTAGGCCCTGCATCAATTTTCTAGCACAGTTCGAATACTTTTCATCAATACTTACTTGGGATCATGCAGCATTTTTTATGTAACATCCATGTGGCCTATATGCAGTCGCCAGTACTTGTACCTAATGGTGGTAACGTAAGTGGTAGGCCCAAAATTTCCCCTTTTGTGAATCGGTTGTCCTACGATCAATCAATTTAATCCGGCCGTTCGCATCACGTACGGGCTTCGTATTATGGTTTACCGTGCATGTGTTGTCAAGAACGACGTGTAAACATCAGGCAAGTCAACTACTAAAAAGAGGGAAGTTTTCCTGGCAATGCTTTATTACTCCGTAAATTTCAACTACTTGGAATATTTTGAGGTTCAATCAGATCGGAAAGTGAATACTTAGATCTATATTGACCTTTAGTTGCATTCACCACCTTCACATCGTGATTTCTTTGAATATATCTTATAAAGGAAATTTCGAAAACCCCAGTAAATAGTGAATCAATCGAAAAGTTGACAAACTGGCGGTTTGGACCCTTGAGGGCGCTGTGCAAGTTGACCGAAAGGGGTTCACGTCCAACACTGATCTCTAAGTTCAACAGCAAGGCTGGCTCGATCAATTTTAGCAGTCATCCTGCATTCAAGGTTACTTTGTTCAGGTTTGGCAAATTAAGACAAATATGTAAAATTATAAGAAGTGGAACTGACCCGTGAAATGTGTCCAAGGTTTGATCAATATCGTTATTTTTGTAAGCCGCTAGCCCAGAGAAAGGGCAACAACATTTTGCGGGTGAAAGAGTCACCGCCCTGTTTTTTTCTGCACCCTTCTACCTAGAAAAAAGTATTGTGGAGTGGGGACCGAAATGGCCTACAAATAAATCAAAATTTTCTGCACGCACACGTACAGAGTAATAACATGAACCAATTTAGCAAGATTTCACTGGACATTTCCGATGGCCTTTTCCGTCTTACAGTCACGGTGCCTGTCACTCCGGAACAGTACACAATTATTATCACAATGTTTACTGGATGAAATTTAGATTGCCAACTTCTCCGCGATCTTGTTTATCACCGGGCTGAAACTGCCTGTTTGTAATAAGCCTGGTCTCTTTTCAGAATCGAAACACACTTCATATGATGAAAAAAAATTATGAGTGTCATTATTGTCATGACAACTATTCTATATGCAAGACCGTTAAATTTCATTTTATAAAAATAATTCTTTCCATTTAATTAGAATTTTAACAATAAATCCTGAAGTCCGCTTTTCCAGGATAGGGTTCGAATAAGGCTGACATCGGAAGGGGACTGAGATGCAGCATTTATAAAGAGGGGAGGGTGGCGACCAGATAAAGGAGCACTTAGCCCATAAGGGGCGTAAAGGCACCTTTCCATAAATTATGCGCGTAAACACCTGCATCAAGCGTTGCGTATTATATCATTATCAGTGAATCGCTCACGGGGTGATTTTGACAGCCGACCGCAACACATGTGTCTGAAGTGAATCCTATGAACCAATCGTATGCAGCGTAAAAGAAAACGTACATGTACACAATGGAAAGTCGCCTGTAATCTCGTAAAACATACGGATGGGGCATAATCTTTCTCATCTTGGAAAAATATTTTGCATTTAGAATTATTAATACAGGTTCTCTCGCACATTAATTTTTCAAACTGTGCTCGTTCAAATTCATAAACGATTAACTTAAAATTCGTCTCTAAATTTGACGACTTTTTATATCCCATGTTTAATTTTGTTTCTCGTCCTTCATTTTTGCCCGTTTTGCAAACGCTTTTATTAAATACACTTACCGTCCTTCTCTTGAAAAGACAGTTCGATTTCGTATTTCGTCAAACGTACGTCTCGTCATCTTGCGATCAACGTTTACTTCATTCGTCACGTGTGCATACTTTCTACAGTATTTTCACATTTACGTCTGTTCATTTCTACCCTAAAGGTACTTTAAAAGTAAGGCCTATATTTTGCCCATACTTATCTGTACGTTCATTTGGTAATATGTGCCAGCAACTAAAAGAAATAAGGTTATATAGGCGACTGGAGCTGTCTACCTTGCATTTCATGCAAGAAATACGTAGGCCTATGCCTATATACAATGTGAAAAGCAAAATGTGTTCATATGTTCACACGTTTCACAGTCAGTTCAGTCCATCTTGTCATTTTGAATTGGTTCTTCAACCTTTGATTTCTTGTCTTCCAATATGCCGCGGGGTCTGCGGGCCAAACACTCCGCATGGCTGTACACCAAAGTATCGAATCGAATCGAATCGAAGAAAGACTATTTCAATCCTTAATTTACATGTGGGCCTACATGTATGATCACAATGAAACGAATTCCACTGCTGGCGACATCTAGTGGTCAAATGTGAAAAAAATGGCCGTTAATCATTGGGAATGACCAGTGACTAAATTCATTGTAGTGTTTATGCGTTGAAATCAAAACTTCTGGAGGCGCTTTAAATACCGTTTACGAATTCGAATGAAAAAACTTTGAAAACAAAAAAGAAAGCTTATAATCATAGTTAATAATTAGCCTCTTCCCTTTGAATTTTTCCCTGAGCTGTTGGTTGCGCGCGTCTTCTCCAATCCATTTTCCATTTTAAAATATGCCCTCCTGCGATAAATTTAATCAATAAAATAAAAAGCACTAAAACCTTTACATATTCACTCACATTTTTTAGAGGTTTTTCGTTACTGTTTATTCAGTAACAAAAACATTTCTGGCACAAGGTTGTTAGTTGAATAAGTGTCGCAATACTCAATAGTAATGAATCACTGAAAAAAAAAGGATTTTAGAAGAGCATATATATCAAACACTCAAACATTTTTTGTGCATAAATCAATTCGAGCATATTCCTTCTGCGTGGAATGCTATCACTGCTTGTCACATAAATAAAACTTGATATTTGTATAAAACCAAAGAGCTTTGCAATTGAAAGAAGTGTAAGAATTGAAAGAAACACAAAGAAAGACGTCCTTAATGAGACCATTTAATAGAATATTTTACTAAAATCCTTGCAATTGTATATTTGTATTTCTTTTAATCCGATTTTCAATTTTTGTTTTGCTATTTTTTTTCTGTATAGCTTTGTGCCTTTTCTATTTTTATACTTTTATGAAATACATATTCATGAGCAGCTATATGATGTAATCCAAAGCACTGAGCTTCAGTGTTGCACTGATTTGTTCAAAAACAAAACAAACAAAATTGCTATAGATTTTGTATACTTCGCTCAAGTTGAAGATTTCTTGCCTTGGTTATTTATGGCAACAAAGCCAGCGAGCAACCTTTGCTAAGAATGTATTCAAAGAAAAAATTTGGGGTTCAAAATTTAAACATGAAAACATGCAAATCGAACGGTGTCTTCTTAGATTAACATCACATGATAGTAGGCCTAACCCTCACTTGTGTGGAAAACCATTGTAAAATTTGAATAAAAAGTTTATCGGTACTTTACAAGTTTAAAAAAAAATCAAGGAAAGAAATTCCAAGGATTCTAGGAAAACTGTGTCGCATTGATCCCTTAACTCCATTCAAACTGGACTTTTCGGGAGTGTTTTCACAGGGGAGGGGTTACTTTAATGATCCTCAAGATCTCGGAGATAGCGAATGCACAATCGACACGAATTGCACGAAGATAGGGTAACATGTCTATTTAGATACTTAAGTGACAACAAGTTTATTTATTTTTTATTTTAAGTGCATAGGTCTATTAATTAGTGAATTATACATAATTTATTCATATTTTCAATTTTTGTAAAAATGTCAACGGAACAGTGTACCCACTTGACTGGAAATGAAACAGGTGCGTGGATTATCATGTAAATATTTCTTTAAAGTCTTGCGCAACGTTTGATGCCAAATTTGCTCTATGATATAGGACAAAGCGTTTTCATGTTACGTAGAAAAAAATCAATACGCTTGTGTACAAAATATGGATCTGTCTTGCAAACTTGTCGAAATACATTTTCTCTATCAAGTTGTTTTTTCCCTTCTCATCTTGAATGTCATTTCTAATAGTTTGGAAAATTAAAAAATCAAACAAAAACGGAATGAAACATAATGCATACACATTAACATATGATTCAATAAATGCAAATTACATGTATAAAATATGCAGATGTAAACAAGGCCTAAAACCGACGTAAAGACTGTTTATGATGACAATTTGACATTTACAGCAGTTTCGGTGGCAAGATTTCCACGGGGGGGGCGTCAGATTTCTCCAGTCTGTTTAGGGTTTCTTGCCATACAAAGGATGGTATCTACATTTCGTATTGTTCCTCCAGAGAAAGATTACGGATTAAATAGAAACAAGGGACTATCGGGAGCTCTATGATAGGAGCCAATCGTTCTTGCTCGGCCACCATAGCATTGAGACGAAACCATGGAGATGGGAGACACCGTTCATTATCGATTTTTTCGCGGGCTGGCTTTTGTACCTCGTGCTCACCGTCAGACAACAAAAGAGATTGGCCACCGGCCAAAATTTGAGAGCTAAAAATAGCAGGTGATCTCATTCAAAAGCTTTTGTTAACGCAACGGCGGTAAGCACATGCGCGAAACACACATTCCTAAATTCAAAACACGAGGTGGAGTGGGATTCTGTAGAAGTCTGTTGGAAACTACGTGGGGATATACCGTGTATTGCTTGTCAGCGGATTTAATTGCGGTTTGTTGAATTGATGTGGGCGTTAGATTGTGACTTGTCTCGACAGTTGAGCCACTTTGATCTTCCAATGATCACCAGGGATAACGTAATTTTGGCTGTGAACTTCCAGTTTTAGACAGCGATTTCGGCAAGGTGCAGGGTCGGCCTCGTCGAAGACCGGTTACCCTGGTACGGAGACGCTGTTGGATTTTTTTTTAGATTGGTCGAACCGCATTTACTTTTTAAACTTTTCTGGAGCTTAAAGTTTGTTTCAGCTGCGCTGGACTCTTCATGGAATCTAGAGGAGATAAGTCCAAACGAGGGATTTCAAGTCGCGATCCTTCTCCAGAATCCAGCAAAAATCGATCGCGAAGGAAAAGGGACCAGTCACCGAAGAGCTGTAGCGGTGACGGCGTGGCGAGGGCGGCTCCTTGTGCGGGGCAATCAGTTGCGTCATCCGGGGCCGGCGGAGTAAACAAAACCGTGGGCGCTGGGCCGGAGACTGGTAGTTGTGGATGCTCCAACTTGAATGGGTAATGGAATTGTTCAGTTACCAACAGTGCTGCTATTTTCTGTTGACATTCATCATATTTTTCATAGTTTCAAAAGACTTGAATGATTTTACTTCATTACACTTCACAGCCCCCACGCATTAGGCCTACACGTAATTGTCCTGACTATGCAGTACGCCTATGCTGGAAATGTAGGCTACTTTGTGAATTTCTGCCATGATTTGATTGATTTTTTACTAGGCCCTATTATGATTTTGTGTTATTTTTCAGTATCATATTTTTGACCATAAAATAATTTATACAAAATTATGCTAGTTGACCAGTTTGGTACCACTGCCAGTTTTAATGTTATGCAGACAACTTACCGGCACTCATCAGGCACATCCATTCCAATTTTAACTTAATGTAAGCTCTGTACAAAATTCATAAAAGTTAGCAGTCAGGCTGAAAGTTGCAAGAAGACTTTTATTTATTACCTAAAATTGACAAGTTTACATGTAGGTAGCACATTTGCTCTTGTAACGCGCATCGCACGTCTGCATGTGGCCCCTGTAGTATGTATGCCTGTTGTATTGCCCTGTGACAAGGCTGACACTAAACTTCCTGTTTACTGTTCTAAACCTGACGAAGTTGACCCTCACTGTGCCAAAGTTTTGCAGAAGTACAGTAGGAAGTGACCAGTTCCTGCTTACATGCTCGATGTTGTGGGTGTAAAATGTGGACGTCATACCTAGAGTGCCATCAGCTTAAATGCATGAGATGTGTACATGTACGTGTACTGTACAGTTGGTACACAGAATATAGGAAGAAGAGTCACAAAACAGACCACCGTGAAACGTAGATTGTGATTTCCAAAATGAATTCAAGATCTTTGCTTCGTGAGCTTCAATTGAGGTGCGGTTCATACATGTATCTTCTAGTAGAGTAAAGTTTTCTGCCATTCAAATGATATCTTGGACACAAAAGTCACAAAACTGTTTTCATGGGACCGTGCAATGTGTGGTCCATGGAAATGTCTTGATTGGATTGATGGAATTTTTGCAACGTGTTCGTGGTTGGTAATGAGGGATTTCCTTGAGATGAGGTCATTATTGTGGACGTGTCCTTTTACAGTCAGTTTTCCGCAGGATGATTAATTCAAGAAAACAGCCCCATATTCCCATATTCAGCCACAATGCGTCCGGGCTTAACCTTATTGGGTTAGGAGCTTACCTCCAGAATGGCCATTGGGTGCCTATATAGCCTCAGAAAGTTGCTCTCTTCAGGCATTTCTGAAAGTTACATTGCACGTGCATATTTGAGAGTTAAAAAAATGGTTGCCACAGCAAGAAAATTCAACTTCCGAGTGAAGCAGATTGTCAGGTATGGCTACATTGTATTCCGTTCTAAAAGGCCAGTCCATGGGCACAGTGGACCTCAAATGTGACATTGGAATCAATCGATCATACCGCTGTTGTTATTCTGTGTCCATAGGATGATTGAAAAAGAAAAGTGGATGGCCAAGATGGAAGACCCACTGGAAAAACAGCGAATCAGGGAGCGGCTCAGAGCAATGCCTTCTGGGAAAAAGGATGGTGAGGACAAACAACGGGGCAGGGGACCAATGGTGAGTTTTTAAATAGAAACCCCACAAATTTTAATTAGCTACCCATACACGTACATGTATGTGTATACTCGGATTTTCTTAAGCAACAAAAACAAAAAAGTGTTCACTGTAACTTGACCTCAACTTTTGCCAACCTCATACTTTTTATTGGCACAAGTTATACTTTTTTTAAATGCATCTGGTAAAAAAATAAACAGTAAAAACAAAAACACCAGTGAAGTTTCATTATCTTGTGGTTTGTTTCTCCTCCCCAGGTCGTAAGACCTCCCTCTCCTTCCTCGCGCCCAGTAAGTTCAGGCTACTCTGGGCCCAAGGTTGATGCGGCAAAGAGGCCCTGTACTCTTCGGACAAAACGGTCTCCCTCACCCAGACAGACACCAGATTCCGTCTTTGCACAACAGGTAAACAAACAACACTTTTTTTTCGTACCATGTATTCAACAGTTCTCTGATCTTAGAGGACAGTTTACTTTAAAAGTCTCTTCTAATGATATTTTTTGTATACTGTGAAAAAAAATTCAATTTACGAGATTGTAAAAGAATACGTTGATGCACTGTAGTATGCATGATTCATTACTTATTCACAGTGACATTTAAAATTTGTCAGTAACAACAGATTCGACAAAATGAAATGTCTAATGCATTCAAATATGGTTATTCATCTTTTAAGTATTTGGATGAGTAAAATCCTCACTGAAAACTGCTTAGAGCGACTATAAACTGACGGTTACAACTTTTTGAACGTTATCAGCTGAAACTATTTAAGTGTGGGTTATCAAAATCTGTGCTCAATGGCTGTATCCACAAGGTTGGGTGCCCAGACACAGTTACTGATTAAAGTACATGTATGTTTACTTTGGCCACCTATTTGTTATGAATGGATCTGTAGTGTTTTGACCTGCTAAGTTTTGATTTATTGTAAACTATACGATAGTGCACATGTATGCATGTACGTTCGAAGTCCAACATCTGTATCTGTGGAATGTGGCTGTGAACACTCGTACATGTACTGTTGGGAATTCCAACAGCGATGCCCAAGTAACTTTTGGGAATTTATCACACAAAACTACAGAGTGTTCATTATGAAAATTTGATTTTGTCAGTGTGATTCACAGATCTGAAGAAACTCATAAGTGCAGTGAATTCTTCAAAAACATGTTTTTATCAATGGAAAATGGACTTAGCAAAAATCAACTTTCCACAAAAATAAAATTCAATCCTTTGCCTTACACTTAAAATTATTTTTTTTTAGAAATACAAATCAAAAAGAAGGTTATTGCTCGCTTGGTTGAAGTCCATACCATGCCTACAATGTGTATGTGTTTTTTTTTTGGTAATGTCAATAGATCATTATAAATTGGATCAAGTTAAATACTCCTTAGGGTCAGTGTGGTCAATTCAAGTTCTTTTCTTCAGCATGTACAAACTCCAACATGACTCAGTTGAACGGTTGTTGAAAGTAAACTCCCTTGATCGTGTGGAATGGCCTACGGCACTTGGCAGATCAACAGCACGTGCACGCCCGATTGCTTGTACATTTATTGACAAAGCCTCGTGTGCGAAATGGCCAACTCCTGTCGCTGCAGTTTGTCACGAGCCACCGGGCGCATTGTGCGAGTGATGATGTCACAATGCCCTCCCGATTTTGGCGGGAAATTTTTATCAGCAAGGGCTTTGTTAGTGTTTGGATAGCATATCATCAGTTACCAACAATGGTGTTAATGGTACAGTACAGTACATGTACATGTACACTGTACATGTAGATAAGGTTAAACCAGAGCGAGCACCTGTGGAATAGTTATTCCAATGTACAAAATGGTTGGAGGTCACATGTTTGTACATGTAGTATTACATGTAACTTTCAGTGTCAAGCATTCAGCTTAAACGTCAATTTTTTTTGCAATGCCAGCATGATGGGTTAGTGCACCGCTACAGTGGGCAAATGCTGCACCTGGCAATGCCTCAATAGAATGTGTTTGTTGTACCCTTTGCGCAGGTTCATCGCCTGGCGTGAAAACTTTGAAATACAGTCCTTCAGAAACGTCCATGTACATGTGGATGACATGTATTTCTGTGGTAATTTCTCTGTCAGGCCCATCAAATGATTACATCAAACATGCACATGTACCAATACAACGTACTACGGTGCACTCAGATCAGATTTTTTGGATGGAAGAGTGCATTTTGATTAGATATTAAGTTTTATAGTGTAATGTTTTTAATTCTCTACAATCTTATTCATAATATTGCTGGTTAAGCGGGTATGCCCTTGTATACTATTTGTAATTTAGTTTTTTGGTTAGTTGGTAAGGGTTTCAACTTTGTTCGTTCATGTGTAAACCATCAGTCACCTACACTGCTACAGGCAAATGTAGTCTGTCAGGTCGGTAGTCATAGTCTTTGATAAGCCAAATTGAATTGACAGAACTTTTGATGGCATTTGGACTTAATCAGTTTTGATTTTGGCCTATTTTACATCCATGTACAAGTCTGTTTATGTCACAGTAAATCCCACATACATGTACTGTGCATGTATCTGTATATTGCAAGAATTCTACATGTATGTACATTACACGTGCGGGTAGATGTATGCATACAGCATGTATGTATCAATGGCAAAACAGTGAGATAGAGAGTATCGTTAAAATTACAACAAACAAATCCGTCAGTGAGTACCACCCATTACGTGCAGTGGATGTGTCGTGTACACACTGTAACCATAGCAAAGAGGCAGGCAGCATTTTGTGCCTCGTTACCAGGCAGAGGCCAACGTCAGCAGCCAAACAAAGCATCGCTGTGGCAACTGACTCTTGGACCTTACTCTCATACTCTGCTGTGGTTGATGAGCATCTGCACCTTTTTTCCCACTGCAATGCAAATGTGATATAAAGACAGCATTCCTAATTACATACATGTACATATAATGTGTCTGAGAAAGCAGTCTCATTGTCTACGGAGGCCTTGAAGTAACATTCTTTTGCTTGTTTCAGCTCTAATGTGTAAATTGCTGAAGACCAAAATACAGTAAAAATCAAGAAAATGGATTGAACGTTAAAGCACACACCACATGCCACAACGAACAATCTGGTACATGTAATCTTTTTACAATTTAAACAACCGTTTTCATGATTTGCATAGTTTTTTTCCGGCATCATACTTGTAGTAGAATCAGTCTGAAATATGCCGATTTAGTAAAATGTAAGGAAATTAAACTGGTCTGAAAACATACAATTCACATAATTTGTTTTGGATGCAGTTTTGAATGTAAAGTGACTACAAATTTTGGAGGTTGTTACATATCACTGCTGTAAAACAAACAAGCTCCTGAGCTTCTGAGTCCACTACCACCCTCACCCGTCTATATGACCATCTCAGTAATTAATGCAACCCTGGGCTTCTTTGTCACAGCAATTCAATTACAACAGGGTGGGTAGATCAAGCACGCCTGGGAGAGCAATTTCACATGCATCCAATCCAGATGAATGACTGTCAGTCCATCCTCTTTCCAACCCACCCCCCCCACCCTTAACAAATGACGCACTCTCGTGAATTTGCTGCAAAGACTCTGTTTAGACCCACCGTTGTGATTCACGTCTTGAAAATGATTCATGTTCTGAAATGTTCGGCACTTGTGTTCCATTAGGAGATCCATGTTCGTCGAAGAATGTTTTTTTTGTATGTGATTGCGTGCCTGGGAATGTGACGTCAGGTCTCTCTGAATCACCAAGGCCACCCCACCCGTGAATCATATGAGATTTTGTTCCGTCGTATTTCGGGGAGTAATTTCTGTCCTCACCCATCATAGAGATCATATACAGTTTGCATTTACTATGTGTCCAAGTGAATATAAACCTACCGTACATATATTGTGTAGTCAAACCGTGCTTATGTGATGGGATACACTTGACGTCAGTGGATATTGTATTTTGACATGTAAATGAGAATTTTTTTAAAAGAAAGCTTTCACAGTTTGATGTCTGGTCGATCAAGGAATCGAATAAAAATCAGCTGAAAACATTTCAGCAGAAAGGTGTTCCAAATAGAATCTGTAATATTAGTGTTGTTCTTTTGGTTGCAGCTGTAGCATACATGTACGTTGAATCAAGTCACCTGCGTTTACATTTACCAGAGGGCAGATTCCAAAGTTTAAGGGGATTTTTCAGTCCACTGCTACGTCTTAGAAGTGGTTATTTTCTCTTGTAGGTTGTTTGTCGTTCAGGTTCCCCTACATCACCTAGGATACCAAGACACAGATCAAGAATATCACCTGTGGTAAGGATGAAGTTGAAGCTACAGTACATCAAATGAATGTGCCTGTTAAAACAACTTCAAGTTTACATGCATGTACATTGTACATGGAGCAGCTAACAAATAAATCATATTGAATTGCTGATCGTTGTTAGCATGCAACAATTAAGCAATCAAGCTTTTAATTGAGGCCAGTTACACGGAAAAATCGGTCTGTGATAAATGTGGTACATTGTACACACTAAAATGGCCAACTTGGAATCGGAGGTTGTACTGTAATGCCCTCCATGATACATGATCAAATTGCACAATTTCCAATGTGACTAATTTGGAATATAGAGAGAAAGGTCATGAGTGTGTTTTTGTAAAAAATAGTAACATTTTGGTGGGATCCTTTAACTGAGCTGAGCACAGGCACATGAACTTTGATTACTGGTACTTCCCACCTCTGCAATTTAAAATTCATTAGTGGCACAGGATAAAGTAAAGTTCATTCCATGAACGAAAGCTTGACAGTGGACATGATCGTAAAAAAAAATTTCTTCTTCTTTTTCAAATGTTTTAAGAAATCGTTCAAAACAAAGGAATGACTGACATTACTTTTCTGGCACCCCCCCAGAGCTCACGCCCTCCTTCACCACCTGTCTCCTCGCTGAAGCGGAGTCCCTCCCCCTCACTGAAGCGAAGCCCCTCCCCCCAAGGAGAGATCAGCATTGCCATAGCGGAGGAGATTCTCCAGAAGAGGGTAGAGAGGGCGCTGCATGCAAGACTCTACCTCCTCCAGCAGAGTGGACCAAACTCATTTGTGATTGGTGGGGACTCACCTAGTCACAAATACAAGGTCACCATTGGCCCCCAGGTAAAA
>NW_019091659.1:131765-145843 GCF_001949145.1 Acanthaster planci
CGATAGGCATTGAAAACGAAGGCCTAAACCTCAAATGTCCTTATTTGGCATCCTCCATGAAATATTTGTTTAAGCTATTGTTTGAGAGTACGTGTACATGTACAAGTAAGTGTTGATATGATTGGGGTCTGGCTGGGCTGACTAAATGGACGCTGTGTATTCCTGTCACACCTGTAAATCATCAATATATATTTCAGAGAAGGGATATCAATTGCTTGAAATTGCTCCCAAATTTTGTGATTTCCTAAATACCCCTGTACACATGCGATGTATTTATGACTGTTTTTCTAACCTATTCATCATGATTATGATGACAGTCAGAGCTCGCCCACGCCCAACCAGCGTCTTGCACATTGATGACGCAAGGTAATGGTTATAAGAGAAAAAAATGACAATTTCCTGACAGTTTCGCAACAGAGTCTCCCTAGCTGGTACCAGTGCGATCGAAATTGAACAGCTGCTTCTTTTTTTTTGTGTGTGTGTTATTATTCGAGCGTAGAATTTTAATGAGGCAGTCACCCTGCTAGGTAAGCAAGCCCACTTGTGAAAATAACGCTGTGGAATCATCACACGGCTCTCTCGATGGTAACCATGGAAACCAGGAGCCATTGCCATAAATACATGTACATGCTGGATCACTGTCTAAGAATGGATCCGGCAGGATGTACATGTCGCCAGCAGATGTGCCCAAAGCTTATTTAATCATTGACGGAATTGTTAAATAAGCTGCTCTGTTGCCGTTTTCTGTGTAGAGCACCTTTGCTTATACAAATTCCTTGTTGACTTTCCTGTGTGTTCACTGTTGACGTGTATTTCACACACCGTGTTCCTTAACAACGTCCAAATGCTTGTTGGGAATTTGTGTAATGTTATAAAAATGCAGTTTGTGCCGGTGAGCTGCTTGTTGATGTGTACAAATAGGGGTCCTTGATTCACTGCAAGCTTTCTGGAAAAATTTATCTCCACTCACTGCTACTGCTGGTGATAAGATTAAATAACAAGAACATGTTAGCCACTTTAAGCAGTGTGAAGATCATACCGGTACAGGGGTGCATACATATGCACATGTACCAGAAAAAAAAAACACTTACATTTACATGTACAAGCATGTAACAGTGTGTATGACAAAAACTCTAGCACAAAAACCTTCAAATACAGTTACGTGTACATGTACCGTACATTAATTATTTTGGGGGTTCTGATTAAGAAGTACAATTTAAAAAAAACAACAACAAAAACTCAGCCAAATTTCACAGCTGTACAATTAGTGGAGGCTTAAATGTGAATTTTGGTGTTTTAAAGGAATTTGTTTGCTCAAGGAAGGATGACTTTTATCGTTTTTGGAAATTCTATGTCGGGAAATGACGTAGTGAAAATTTTGGTTTGTTGCTTTTTTTGTTTTCCCCCAGAACTGCAACTGTAGCAAAGGGCCGTTCTGCCTACACGTGCTGTTTGTCATGCTGAGAGTCTTCCAGGTGCCGGAGGGTGATCCTGTCCTATGGAGACGAACGCTCATGAATTACGAGGCATGTCAATACAAGTCGTTTGATACCAATCAATAATTAACACCTTGCCCGCAGGACAGGAATTCAAAGCTGTGATGTCATTTCCACTAAGAGCACTTTCACTTTGATTCATTTAGGCCTAATATTTGGATTTGAGGCCGTTAATGTTGATAATAGACACTTCCCATGGAAACGACTTCCATATAGCGAGTGACATCATAAACCAACATTGAGTCACAACAGAAAGAACTTTTCCGAGTTTTTATGTCTTTATTGTTACAAATGCAATATCACAAATATGAAGTGATTCACGTTGAGAGACAAATTTGTTTCTTTACATGGGCACAACTTGTTTTGTGCTGTATTGTAGTTTTTAACTTCACGTACATGTGCAAATGCAGTGACAGTGAAAGTTCTCCTTATTCATGCCGATGAAAAATTGTGAGCATTGGAAGCATTAGTTAGTGATTGAAATGTTAATTTCTCATATTCGCACAATTTCATCAAGCCACATGGAGAAGTACTTGATGCAAATAAACGGACAATGTCATGGATGAGTCTGTCACAGTTCAAATCACAATTCTTGGTCATAAGTACACGTACACGTATAAGTACAACCAGTGGAAACCAGATGCCTTTGTCTTGTGTCTTTTGAATGGCACCTGAGGAATACGTGTACCACGAGACACAATAACTTTTAGGACTTTTGAGTTACAGGACTGCAATGTAATGCAATGGCTGAATTACACTGACACGTACGGTTTGCACTTAAAAAAAATTGCTTGATTTTAATGCCACCGATGTTATTAAGTACATTATTGTCCTGTCGCAGTGCTTGCAACATTCTGCAGTTGATAATTATAATGGAAAGACCTCGCGGCCTTGATATCCATGGCTAATAACATCTGATCAAAAGGCTTTTACATGTATGTACCAAATGACCACACTGTCCACACGATATCTGTGAGATCGGCCACCGGCCATAACTGTGGGCAAACAATTCACAGTAGTGCACCTCCAAGAGTTTGCAACGCGTTGACCCATCACAGTGCGTGAAATCTGTCGACCCTTTCCAAACGCACATTCGGTCGACAGATTTCGTTGCAAATTCTTGGAGGCGCACTATTGTGGAATGCCCGTGTTGGTTATCGGCCGCAAGCCACACATTGTGAAACGAGACAGAAACTGTGAATTCTTCATCAAATAGCTCAGTGGGCATTGTTATTCCTGTGATCTAGAATGGATAATGTACATGTATTTCCATATACATACATGTACATGTACTGTGCGTGGCACCGTAACAAGTCTTTGCTTACAGTGGTGAATGTCCACAGGTCACATTAGTCAGTGAGAGCCCGTGTACTGTAGAAAAGCTGCTATGACTGACTGTACTTTAAGTTCATGAGGTTAAGAACTCAGTGATGTACATATTAGTTTGCGCCTTGTAAAGTTCTCAAGTTAGCAGGAGCAGTTTGGAATTCCCTTTGTAATGTTAGCGTTTCATTCCAACAGGTGGAGGCGCTGTTCAAAAACTATCAAGCGAGGCAGAACAAGCGGCTGAAGCGCTCAACCAAGTCTACCAGTCAGCGGGAGAGGAAGTCGTCCCATGATGCCTCAGCAACACCAGCAACCACAAGCTCAGGCACCAATTCGCTCAACAGCACATCAAGTAGTGACCAGAGGTATGGTAACCAATCCAGTCTGAGCACAAGTATCATTGAAAGACAGAAGTTAGGTTTAGAGACCATACTGACTGGATTGTCAAAGTTGAGGGCTAAAGTCACTATGCCCCAAGTTTGGAGGCCCGTATATTTGCTATATATTTTATATATGTTGGCTGCCATATTCTGTTACAGCTTCTTTTACGTGACCTCATTTTAGAAGAAAATACATAACCATCAGGCTGTGTTGCACATGTAGTTGAGACCATCGCAAGACCAGACACAAGACTAGTCACAAGACCAGACACAAGGCCAGACACAAGACCAGTCACAAGACCAGACACAAGACCAGTCACAAGACCAGTCACAAGACCAGACACAAGACCAGTCACAAGACCAGTCACAAGTACCAGGGTGAACAATGACAAAAGAATGCTTTTGTTGCAGTTCATTTGAATAAATTTTGACTTAAATTCAGACTGGGGGCCTTTTGTTGGTCTTTCAATGATCTTGTGATGTTCTTAAGAGGTTACCTCAGGTGTCAGGCATCAGGTGTATCAAAGCAAGTATTTCCCACGTCTTTAACCCACAGTGGTTTAGTTACTGCTTAGAAACACCAATCAAAATCATGGAGGATTGAAACGTACTATCATTGCAACATTTACAATCAGCACAAGGCCCTGCTTGGAAGTACTGCAGAAATTGAATTATAAAAAAAGAGGTACAATGAGATTTCTTGTTGGTCTCTCAGCAACAAGGAGGAGGATTTGTGTCCAATCTGCCTCTTGGAGATGGTGGACGGTGAGAGCCTGGTAGTCTGCCAAGATGGTTGCCGCAATAGACTGCACCACCACTGTGTAGCCATCTGTAAGTATTTGTATAATCTAAACATGCTGGAAGTGTTTGCTGTTTTAGATGGAATTGAAGTACTTGAAATAATGAGCATTTTTTTCATAAGAGATGCACTAACTAATGCTTTGGATGTAATACATTTATGTTCATTATTTTTGACTTGAAAAACAGGGGCAGCCGAGTGCGAACGTCAGAATGATCCCCTCAACTGCCCCCTCTGCCGCACAAAGTGGGACACGCCGCCTGAGGATGGGAGTGAGGCACCCCCCAACACAAGGAAGCCCTCCCCAGCTCAATCCCCTAGGCTGATGAGGCGAGCCAGCCGGCAGAACTCAGAGGCCAGCGAGTTGCCCGTGGAAACACAGCCCTGGATTGAGGTACGCAGTCTGCTTGAACTTTAAGTGGAGTGTTGACCTATCTGCATGTTTTTCACAAGATATCATTCTATCATATGATTTTGAGGTTAATTTACTCAGTTATTTCAGTCAGGAATTGCTGCTGCTTTTCTCTTTCTTTTGCCCCATTTTCATTGACTACTGGTACTTTAATGTTTCAATCCTAAACAAACTCTTGAAATCAGTCAATTAATTCACAGTCACTTTTCTCTAGGACACCAATATGTATATTGTGGCTGGATTAATCAGTTAGGCTATGGCTATAGTTTGTGGCAGTGAAGTGCTGAAGTGACTGTTGTAGCCATAGACAAAACCCTGTGATCAAAATGGTGTCACGACAAATAGTGTCCTTCGTGGAACATTGAGCCCTTGCCTAGAGCTACCACCTCCCTGAACAAAAACAGATATGCTGTATGCTCAAGTGCCCAATCTTGGCTACACCCACTTTACATTCCTTGTTTTGAACACCTGCTCGGAAAGTAAGTGTACAGATCTATAGAAGTTGTACATGCATCAGTTACCAAGCTGAAGAATGAACTTAGAATAAAAAGTGTTTTAATTTGATCAACTGCCCACAAGAAAGAAATCTTGGAATTTTTTTGGCTTTTTCTGTTGTTTTTTTTTCACTGTTACGTTATTTACGTTAACCAAACACAGGGACGATTACGGTTGTGCACGTGTATGTACATGAACTTGAAATTGCTCTTGAAATATACTTGAAAACCCTTGATTTTCAACCAGCTGTTCTCTGAGGATCTCATCCGTCCACTGTTCTCAAGGGAGTGGTCTCTTAGGGAGAGTGGGTTCCACCACTTGAGGCCAGCCATACGTGCCAGGATCCAGCCCCAGGAGGCTTCGGGCTACACAGCTGATGAAGAGGCAGTGATCAAGATCTGCTGTAGGATCTTAGCCCTTGGCTGTTCGGATCCTGTCTACAAAGTCTACGTCGCTGCTCTGGTAAGATTAATCACCCGTCTGGGCTCTGTTTTGTGACTGTTTAGACCACAGAATGTTGTGTGTGGCATGGTGCACCATTTTTCTGCTGACTCTTGTAAGTTCGTAAGCACGAAACCTCACTGCAAACCGATGTATTGCTTGATAGTATCTAGTTTTCTTTTTCGTTTTTGATGCAGAAAGGACTTCGCACCATGCTTTCCTGCATTCAGTGCTTCAGCGAGACTGACCGACACCTCTTGAGAGAAGAACTTCGGCAAGTTGTCGAACCCATCCTCTTCAAATGTGCTGACGGAACCAGGTAAAGTTTTCCCTTTGCTGAGATGAGGGTCCAGTTTTGTGGACCAGCCAGGTGCAAAATATCTGCTCGGCCCAAAAAACTGCTCAGCAAAAAGTTGTATCACCCAAATTCTTTGCATACTACTTTTAACTGATCCTCATCTGATTTCTGCGTGGTACCTGAACTTGTTCACCAGTATTGTATTCACCAGTCCAGACATACCATACCAGTCACCGGCAATCCATTGGTAATGATCTGAGATACCAGTGTCGATTTTTGTTCCGTGTTGCTAACAGACGTACCAGCCAGCTGTCCATATCAGCTTTAATTGAACTCAGCAAAGGACAGGCAGGGGAGCTAGCAGTTGGACGAGAAGTCTCAGCCTCTGGTAAGAACCGGCCACCTTCTTAGCATGCGGCCTCTTTGCTAGTGACAGACATGCACAGCTTTGTGAGACTTCTAAAGAATCATCCTTTTAAAACTTGGACAGTTTCGAAGCTGTTTCAGAAAGTCTCCACACAAAGAAAACCTCATTTTTTTTTTTGCATTCCAAACAGCTCTCGAACCACTCGTACAGTCTGCTCAGTGCATTTCGTAGAAGAGTCGTTGGCCAAATGAACATACACTTGGACTTAATTTTAAGTCTGCCAGCATACGGATACTTGGTAACCAACTTTATTGGCATAAACTTGAAAGTTTTTTAAGTTGTAAAGCACTGTAGATATTCTGATTGATCAGAGAAATGGTTGCCAGAAATAGATCAAGTCTTAAACTTTGTAACTAAACACTTACATTCCAAGGGCATATAACCTTTCAACTAAATGGTAGATGAAAATTGCTTGAAGAATTCATATGCACGGTAATCCCACAGACATTTTGCGGGATTAGTGGTAATTTGGGGGTTGTAACAAGTACTTGAATTTCTTACATAGATTTTGTTGGCCTTGGTGGTGTGGAGTATGTGGAAGAATGCATATTTGACTCCTCGCTGTCCTTTGAGCCGGCTTGGCAACCACATCTCGGCCGCCTCTGCGTCTTAGAGAAGCTGATGAAGGAGTTCCCAGAGGAGTACATGCCCAGCGAGGAGGTCGGGTCACTGCAGATGGCTGGCTGCGACCGCCTGATGAGGATGCTCCGCTTTGCACTGACTGCCGCCCGCAACGGCCACAGCCGAATCTGCAAGCTGGGCAAGAGGGTGTTTGTCAACGTTGCACGGAACACGGTCCATGTGCCTGTGGTCTACCAGAGGGTGTGCGACTCCATCCTGGAGCTGGAGGCGGACCTCCAACACGGTCTACGGCGACGCTTGACCAACATCCTGGATGACTTTGAGGCGTCAAGGAATGTCGCCGAACGGTTGCAAGAGACTGATCTGCATATATATGGCAGGGTAGTGCAGGATAACGGTGAAACCTCTAGTCACGAAGAGGATGAACTACTCAGCTTTGTCGGAGAACGTCTGGAGGCTGAGACACCTGAGAAGCGACCTCAAAATGACAAGGATCCAAAACCTGTTGCAGTTGTTTCTGAAGGTATCCTCACACCACCTCAGACGCCACCTGTACGCCGCTCTTCACAATCTAAACAGACGCTCTCCAAAATCCCACAGTTGAGACAAGACAGGCACATGTCAGGCAGGCCTCATCTTGCCCTCAAAGCTGAAAACAGACCCGGTGCAAGTGATTTCACGCCCATCCAGTGCGAAGGAGAAGCTGCGGCCTCCAAGACGGAGGACCTCTCAGACCTGTCCCTGTCCATCTCTCCGTGTTCCCCCACTGACCGCGCCATCACCTTTAAGAGCGAAATTGCCAAGGCCAGCACGCTGTCCCCGAAGCACGCCCCTGGAGGCCTGAGCTGCAAGGAACAGATCGAGATGGAGGAGGCAGAGGCCATGGCTGTGGCCATAGTGGCTTCGACCATTCAGAGTCCTCTCCCGGTTGTTCCAGGTTTGACTCCTGGGAAAGGCGAAGACGTGATAGTTCACGTTCAAAGTGAGGTAAGCATGCTTGTTTGTAGTTGGTAAAATAACAATGGTCAGTGTTAATGACTTGACTGAGACTCAAGTTGATTTGACTCGAGTGGCAATATTGCTGACTTGAGACTTACATGTAACTCGATTTGAAAAAAAATAATAGACTTGTGACTTGAATTCTGAGAAATGACTTGGGATTTGACTCAAGAAAAAACATTATGACTTGCAATTTGATTTGGGAAAAATTGCTGTGTGATTTGACCTGTGGAAAAACGACTTGTGACACGATTTGACTCTTAGAAAAAGGACTTGGTGATGACACTGATAATAGTTAACAACAGAAAATAGATCAAGGAATCTGCTTTAGCCTCCTATTTTTGAATTTTTTATGACTACCCTCTGTTCTCAGGATGGCGAAACCCCTCGAGAAAAGTGCTACGTGGAGAGAGAACACTGGGTGAAGGGAGTCCTCTTGGGTACTGGAGCTTTCTCCAGTTGCTACCAGTCCAGGGACATCAGAACAGGGACCCTCATGGCCGTCAAACAGGTAGGTACAATTCCGGCCCCTTCCATTCCAATGCACTTGCTTTGCGAGTCAGCCATATTGAATTGAAAGCGAGGTTAAATTTTCATGTTGAGAACCTGAGAGTAAAAATAAAAGCAGGGGGAAATGAAAGTTCATGATAAACTAATGTCAATTTCACTGACCAGTAATTCAGTAGCCTTATTGTTTTAAGCCTAAAGTAAAAAAGTAACAGTGAGGCTTGGAATCCTAAACAGTCTGGCACCATTCCATGTAACAGATTAACCACTTGCTGCCAGGGAACCCGTTTCGAGCACCGTTGGTTTATACGCAGAGCCAGGGTGCCTGAAATGGGACAAAAGAGCTGGTCCGTGTAACAGAAGACCGTACTCGGGACAAAAGACCTGCTGCTGAGAATTACCATCATTTTTTGGCTTGCATTTTTCGAAGGTAATCGGTCACTGTTTTTAAACAGTGTACCACTGTTTTGGGCATAGCACGCCCATGGATTAGTACAAAAGTGCTCCAGGGCCGCATTGACGAGCGACACAGCACCGCTGCTTGCTAATCCAGCCGCGTTTGAAAAGACGTCACTCTCATTCGCTTGAGACAAAGGAAATTACTCAACACCTCCCAATTCTGGGTTCTCTTTACACGGTGGCAGGCCTGGCTAAAATATTCAGGAGTCAATGAATGGTTCATCCATTAAATAAAATGATGAATTTTTGAAAAATTTTGAAAACTGAAATCTTGAAAATCGCCTGTATGTGTGCACTGCATTTTAAAAGCACCCGGCTGCATGTGGTTAAACAAGATAGCTTTCAGGGCACACAATAAGCCTTTTGCGAGTTAACTATGAATAAATCTGTTACACTGAGTTACATGTATCTGATTACACATAAACATAGAAATGTGAATTCCCCAGACTGAAGATACTATTGCTTTACCTCATGATTCGGGGCAAGCTATTGCATAGCGACCACCATCCCTGGAATGGACTGGTTCCCTTGTGCCCTTCTTATTCATTGAAAACAGCGTATTGGTGTAAGGCCTCTCTTACGCAACTAAGCAAAAGCTTGCCTCTTATCACGAGATATAGCAACAATATCTTTAGTATGGAAAATTCTAATCGTTATGAATTTAAAAAACTCAGTGTACTAGATTTTATTTAAATCTAACTCGCAAAAGGCTTATTGAAAATGGCTTCACTGTGAACAAGGACCTTTTTACACATGAAGAGCATTGATCTTAGTTGCCCGTGTAATGCAGTTACATTTCACTGCAACCATTGAAAGTGCATTTTTGTGCAACACGTATGGTACCTGTACTTCACTTTCAGTTTGTGAATTTCTCTTCCTCCGCAGGTATCCTTCATTCGGAACACAAAATATGACCAGGACAAAGTTGTGGAGTCGCTGATGCGAGAAATCAACCTCATGAAGGAGTTGAACCACCCAAACCTTGTCAGACTGCTGGGCGCGACAAGACACAATGGACACTTCAACGTTTTTGTTGAATGGATGGCAGGTAATTATAATTTCCCAAGAAGTGACCAAAACAACCTAAAAAAAAGAGGGTTTAACAATTCAGGAGGGAAGTTCTGAAGTGATATTTTCCTTGTATATGGAAAGAAAGTTCCGTGCAAACACCGGGGCGAACCTGAGGCTACTGGTTATAATGTTGTACTGTCTTTAGTCTTTTTTTTGCTTTTGACTTTTCATTATTTGCGTTGTGACAAATTTATTTGTAATTTTAGGAATGGACAGGCATTTTGAGTTACGTGAAAGGAATATTGCGTATTTCTTGGCATGCGCATCCTTTGTGGAAGTGTGGTAGTGAATTGGGAAAAAGGATTGAGTTTAGATTATTTGTGGTGGAAACAGGTAGCTTGTTGCTTAAATCATACAAAACTGGGATTCACGTATGTTGGTGGTGTTTCAAAAGGGTTCTTTCGGGTCTGTCTTGGTTGTCGTGTTCGTTCGTTTCGGATAGGGGAAAGGGATAACAGTGGTCATGCAGCCGATACCATGAAACAGTTTGGAGTGTGAAACTTCGCTTATGCCACATTTGATAGTGTAAGCTCGCTGCCCAGCTATTCCACAATTTTAGGGCATAGGAATTGTATAAAGTGTAAAGTCATGCCCAGTTTCATGAAATCGGCTGCAGGTCTAGCTCTCTCTGGGTAAATACTATCCACGCTCCTTCCAGCTCGCCCTTGAGCATATGTCCACCCTCTGTATCTATGTACCTGTCTTCTCACCCCACCCCAGGTGGTTCTGTGTCCTCGGTTCTGTCAGCTTATGGTGCCTTTGAGGAGCCGGTGGTTCTTAAGTATACAAAACAGCTGTTGACGGGGGTTGCGTTCCTACACAGCAAGCATGTCATACACAGGGATCTCAAAGGTATCAAGGAATTATTAGGACAAGCAGCACCTGTGTCAACAATACTGGTAGCCTTGACTGTACTTGTAACCAACACAGTGGCCATATTCGAAACCCTGTTCACTTAGTGTTGATTCTCCCCATTCTCGTGTTTGTCTAACTCGAGAACGGGGTTTCGAACGGGGAGAATCAACACGCGAACATTGTTCACGAACAAGATTCTCACTCCTCACTTTCTGGGGAGTGGATGGAGAACATCAAGAACAAAGATGGCGGATATTGGCACATACTGTAACTTAATGTTGGTTTTGTTTCATAAAATGGAAAACACACACAATAAGGAAAATGAAACCCAGGGCAAATACTCATGGCTATCGGAGAGAATTTACCTTGACCATTTAATATGGATATTTGGGGATTTTATTTAATGTGAGATGGTAAATGTCATGCCATCTTTTCATTTGGTGTCAAAATGGCGACTGCTATCTTGACCTTCAGCGCAGCTGCACTCCTTTTGCACTTAGGCGTTCGTAACCAACGACCCAAGAATACTGTTCGTGAGTCCCAAGAGAATGGAGTTTCGAATATGCCCAGTATTTACTTGTGCAACACCTTGCCCATAGACGCTGCATTTTGATTGGTCAAGAGTAGGTCACATGGTACTCTTCATTGTAAACCACTCTCCCTTAAAAAGATTCTGCAAGCAGCAACCAAAGCACTACATATATATTTGTGACAGCCAGAGCCAGAGAGAATTTGGAAAATTGCCAGTTTTTGGTTAATTTGAAGCCCAAACACAAGTACTTTTGAACCATTTTGTACAGGCCATCTCTCTCAAGTATTTCAGGAAGTGAAGCATGGCGGAAATGAACCATGAAGAATCTATGATTGAGGCATTATGAAGTGAAATATTAAGTCAGTGTAGAATTAATGTGCTGTAGCCTTCCTGAGTTGTTCTTTGAGCAGTCTGTTTACCCTTGGTTTCTCAACAGAAAATGCACATGTCCAGGGATCAACTTAGCTGCAAAGCTTTTCTTTAACCCTCGAAATAGTTAGCTCAGATCTTCATTCCATACAAAGTCTAACCTTTGTCTTTCATTTCGATTGGCAGGGGCTAATCTGCTTCTAGACAGTACCGGCCAGCACTTACGCATCGCCGACTTTGGCACAGCGGCACAAATGGCCTCAAAGGTCACAGCCGAAGGCGAGTTCAAAGGTGAACTCATCGGCACCATAGCATTCATGTCCCCCGAGGTGAGGTTAATAAACTGTTCATGGCTAAAACTATCTTCAGTTGGTGACGTTTTTTCATATTAGGCACAAGCTGATTTTTTTTTTTTTTCATGTGCACCTTTACATATTTACAAAACACAATACAAAGTCTTATTACAGCAGCCCAGAATATCCTCAAATGCGGTTGGTTTATTAGTGGTATGATTGTGATGTTAACCCGTTGACGGCGGGAATTTTTTTCCGAAAGCCGACTCCAAGAATTCCAGCCTCGCTTGGTGACGAAGGCCACCTGCCAAACTGCAACTTCTTGGTTTGTGGCCCTGCATGCACGCTTTGAATTACATAGTGAAAAGGCTCATTGTTCGGTGGCATGAGGCTCTACTCACGCTTCCACATTCCCGTTGCCTCTTTTCAAAGTGGGGACTATTGTGAAGCTGGTGATTATAATGCAAATTCGGTCTTTTCATTTCTTGGCAACACACAAAGGCCAATCACCAGATATACAAGAGCCAGGGTCTGCCTTCTTTCACTGTATTCGCTCGAGCGTGGGCCGAGAATAATAGCTGAAAAGCGGGCTGAGGATCTCAATTTTTACGGCGGCTCTTACTGTCTCCCAGCGCGAAGTGGTTAAATCATTGCTCGCGGATGTTATACTCACAGAAAACGTTACAGTTTCCAATTTCTATGAGAGTACTGTGTAGGTTAGAGATGAAGTGCAGCAAATGTGCTGTTGGTCTGTAGATGTGCATATGGCAATAATCACTCAACTTTCTCAACTAACATAGCAGTTGAATGATCTTATGTTACAGGTGTTACGGGGAGAGCAGTACGGGCGATCTTGCGACATTTGGAGCATAGGCTGTTGTATGATAGAGATGGCCACTGCCCACCCGCCTTGGAATGCCTCCGCAATCTCCAACCACCTGCAGCTCATCTTCAAGGTGAGACAAAGACTTGTGATGTGCTTTTTAGGTGAAGCTTTTCTCAAAGGGGTCCATGCAACGCTGGTTTGTTTTTTAATTGAAACCTTTGAGAATGCACTTTCAGTTTTTGCTTTGCTATTTTAAAGGTATTTTGGCACCCTTTTTGGTATGATGTTCACTTACATATTAATTATATGTAACGGGTTTGCCCTTACCCAACGTATATTAATAAGCACTGTATGCTCAGTGCTTTTCCGAGAGCTTGCGAAAAAAACCTCCCCCCCCCAAAAAAAAAATACATCTTGAAAACACTCACATATTCATCTGCATAAGTGAAACTGGAACGTTATTCCAAGGAGAAAACCTAAATATTGCATAGATTTGCGCACTAAAAAATTGCTTGAATTTTTGATGTTTTGCTGTTCTGAATTAACTTTCGTTGATGAATCGTTGTTGTGTGTCTGGAATATGGCAATGAAGTGATGCCTATTAGATTCCGTGCAAAGCCCCTTTTATAGAGGTTTTTTCCAGTTTTGTTTAAATCTTCTTCTTAACCAGTTTCATCAGTGTTTTGGATAAGAAACTGGGCTCCAATTGATGCCAAGGTCTGATTTTTGTTACTGTAAAGATCGCTAGTGCTGAAGGGCCACCCCCAATACCAGATGAGCTGTCCACGGCTACCAGGGACCTCATGCTGAGGTGCTTTGAGCATAAGCCCGAAAACAGGGAGTGTGCTGCTGACCTGCTGAAGCATGCCGTCTTCACCAGGTTGTGAAGGGATGGACAACAGGTTAGTTTCTGCCGAGTTGCATGATGCCCGCACACTGCAGCAAGTGGGTGAAACCCTGCTTTGAAAGTAATGGATGACAGGCTAGTTGCTTCCAGTGCACAGGGCTTGCACCAAACAGTAATCACCATTGTGTGAAAGTGATGGATGACAGGCTAGTGGCCTCCAATCTACAGGGCTTTCAACAACCAGTCGATACCCTGGTGTGAAAGTAATGGATGACAGGCTAGTGGCCTCCAAGCTGCAAGATGGATACTGCAGCAATCAGTTGGTACCCTGGCGTGAAAGTGATGGATGCCAGGCTGGTGGTCACCAAGCTTCAGGATGGATACGACAGCAATCAGTCGGTACCCTGGTGTGAAAGTAATGGATGACAGGCTAGTTGCTTCCAGTCTACAGGGCTTGCACCAAACAGTAATCACCAGGTTGTGAAAGTAATGGATGACAGGCTAGTGGCCTCCAATCTACAGGGGTTTCGCCAACCAGTCGGTACCCGAGTGTGAAAGTGATGGATGACAGGCTAGTGGCCTCCAAGCTGCAAGCTGGATACTGCAGCAATCAGTTGGTACCCTGGCGTGAAAGTGATGGATGCCAGGCTGGTGGTCACCAAGC
>NW_019091659.1:150585-175338 GCF_001949145.1 Acanthaster planci
GGACTTGCCTGCAAAGGGCACCAGTACATCTGACTTGCCTGCAAAGGGCACCAGTACATCTGAGCCATGACCTTTCCATTGTACAGACATGCTGGCCTTATTCACGTCAGTAATCTGACAGCTTTGGGTGTTGCAAACTACTCATTTAATAAAAAAGAAGACACAAAATAATCACAGCGTGATACACAAACTCCCAACTTCCATTGCATGGCATTTCTGAATCAGTTTATTTACAAGTGCAGTTTCACATTGAAATTTGTGACCAATGGTACAGGCAAAAAGTCCATAAGACATGTACATACATGTGTGTGAAATACCCAGGTGAGTACTATAAAATCAACATGCCCCAAATTCCAGCAAGCTGGTATCAGTGGTTCTGTGTACATTCTAGTGTAATTTAGTATGTAGAGTAGGTATTCAGTGGGGGAATATCTAAATGAATATGCAAGACATTGTCCCTCAGTTTTTTTAACTGTGACCGACCAGGGTACTTTCGTCTGCTGATAGCCATCAACCAATCAACAGCTTTGGTCTCATATCCCATCACGGCTAAAGCTGAAAGACACACCAACATTTCCATAAAATGCACATGCAAATGAGCATCAGGTGTTTGTTTGAAAAGGGTACCAGAGAATGTCTGATACCCAGACTTGCATAAAATTCAACAAAAAGGCATTTGGCATCGAAAATGTTCTATCCCACTTACACGAAATCTGCAAGATCTGTACATTAAAGGACTTCATTTACATACATGTATACAAAATAACATTCTTTGGTCTTGTATGAATTTTTTCCTCTACCCATCAATTGCAGTGGCATTTACAAACATATACCATGACAGACAAGTCATGGAGACTGAACAGTAACACCCAATGATTACGAGCTACTGTGGTAACCAAAAAATTGCAGGGAATCATGAAGTCTTCACTATACAGTCCCAATTTCCACTACAAATTAAAAATTTATGTTGGTGTTGTGGCTCTTTCCTCGTCGTCCAACTCTGCGGCCAGGGTTTGAACCCATAAAGGTCAGCATGTAGATTGCATTTTTCTGCCAGAGTCTGTGGGTTTTTGTTGGAATATTTATCTCAGACCCCCCCTCTAAAAACAAACATTCCTCATTGTCTTCTTCACTGTCACTCATAATCATCTGGCGCTGAATGCGCTGAACAGAAATAAAATAAAAATAAGCTTCTATAGTGGCCCTCCTGGCGAGAGAGCACTTGCTATATTACATTGCATAGGTGAACATGAAATCTTTTATTCTTCATTTAATGTTGCACGCTGCCATACACTAAGCACATTTTTTTCTACATCTAAGGACCATGGGCAAAAAGCATATCCTCCACAGGACAATGAACAATTATTTCTTCCCTTTGTTATGTCCTCAGTCTGAATATACATGTAATACACTTTAAAGCCCACACAAGCTATGGGCATCACGAGAAGGGGGGGGGCACATGCCCCGGAAAGAAAAAAATTCCACAATACAAAAAGGAGTAACAAAGACAGGAAAAAAATTTAAGAATGAAAAGGGAGGACAATCTCCAATCTGCTTGGAGGAAAGTCCATTAACCCCCTTCCACTATGAATGGATTACTTTGTTGCCACGTGCCCCCTTCTGAACAAAAACAAAACTTGGTGACGCCAAGGATACAAACATAGCCATTCACTCTTAAACAAACAACTAAAACACACACGTGTGGACATGCTTCAATTTTTGCACACTGTGATTAGTCCATGTGCATACACAGTCCTTTCTCTCACAAACAATTCCTACATAATTCAATAGCAATAAGGGCTGGCGTAGATGTACTACACATCTACATAATAATAACCAATCACACCGATGCAGCAGCTAAGAAATGAAAAACCTTGTAACATGTAAACTGTGTCCCCTATGATCGTGTTGGAAAAGTGGTGGATAAGTAGAAAGTTGTTCGAAGGCAAGAAAGAAAAGTATTTTAATTCACTTCGACATTTTTGCTGGTCGTGGTGGGATGACTCATGCACAGAAAAAAAGCAACCCCCTCTTCATTTTTTGGAGAATAATCTTCGGCAATGCAGCACATACTGAAGAATGAAAGATAACTAAAAGCAATATAGCAAAACTATAGGCTGAGCGAGTCTGAGACCATTTTGCTCCATCTAAATGCCAAATTCTAACAATTTCCTGTTGATACAGCAAAACCAGCAAAAATAGCTTTTCAGAGTAGAATGCGTTGAAAAAGTAGGGTGGATAGGTATCAAAGTGGGGGCACAAGTAACACTTATCAGCTGCCTTGAACTTTCTTATAACACCCTGAAATAAGATATTAGAATGCTGGTTGCTTCTCAAAAAATTTTGAGATTTTTTTACATTTTGTTTTGGCGTATTCCTGTTTCAAACAGGAATATTAAAATACTTGATGTTTGATTTGACAAAGCCCTACATGCAGTTCTGCAACAAACTATCATAAATGTATGTATGTAGTATACCAAGGTAATTGTAAAGGCATCCTTGGCATTACACACAAGGTGCATAACAATGACAGGACCAGTAAAGGGTTCTGCTTAACATGAGTTGCAATGGTGGAAACAATCAAATGAAATGTCTGAATTTTCCCCTTGCTTTAACCACTAAGCGCCGGTTGACCCCATATGGGGTACATTCTTCTGATCCACACAGCTGGGCAGCCTTATTTGGGGACAGGACTGACTGCTATGAGTCACCATAGGCTGTAATCCTCCTATTGTAAAGTACAATGGCATGAAGTGCCGCAGCGCTAGGCTAGGCTAGGCTAGGCTAGGCTAGGCTAGGCCAGCCTGGCTGACAAACGCATCGCCCAGCCTGCCCATTGTTTGTCCTTCCTGGCAGGGCTGAGGGCAAACAAAGAAGCCGTTATGTAACACCATAATAAACGTAACAATGCCATTGTTATTACCTGTTGAGTGGTTAAAGTTTCATACAGAAAAGCTATTGGTGACAATGGTGTATTACAACAGCTGTACAAGTGATGTTTAAACTGGCTTGGGGTCTGTGACAGTCTTGCCTTCGGCTCAGGCCATAATCAGTGAGCAAATACCAAGCTGATCTTAAACATTTATGAACAAGATTATCTTGGGCAGAAAATTTCAAACTTAAAAAAAACTGGCAAGATGTGGTGGCCAACTTTTGAAAAAGACAAACGTCATGAATTTAGATTCAGGAGGGTTATTTAAACAGCATCTGTAGGATATTGCCAACTGATTACCTCACATATTGCAACGCTCGGGGCCACGCCCACGGAGCCGTATTTTGTTACCATAGCAGGCAGTGCACAGCAGCCAAATTAAAGTTCAGCACATGGTCACAAAACAAATGGGGATTAGCTCGTTTAAATGTTGGCCCAGAGGTGAGTCAGTGCATGCCTGACGTTTTAACCCGTAAGTTGTGCCCGTGTATACAGAGACCCAGCTTGTGTTTAAATGTCCTCTGGCGTAAAGTAATTCAACAAGCACATTTTCTGGAACACCATTCTCCCCTTATTAACTAAAGCTTACAAAATAATTTTTAGATCCAATCCTTGGCCTCTACTTCTCTTGGCTTAACCTGAGGCCGACAGCTACGCCCAACTGCATGCATGTTATGTTGTGCTTAATAGCTAGCAGTGCAGTAGAATTACACCCAACTATACGAGAAAACTTGCACCAGCCTTGAGCATGCGGTTAACATGGTGTACACAAGCTCCTGCTTGTAAGTGCATGGAGATGTCCATTGTTGCTTTGAAACCAAAGATCGTATGGCAAACTTCACCATGAATACACGTAAAATGTTGTAATCGCATGTGCACCTTTTAAGCAAGCGATACGCCTGCGCAATGCACATTAATACGCAGGCGCAGCGGCAGGCAAGTGCACCTGGTGAGCCTGCGCCCAAGCATTACCGTAAACTGTGCAGGCGTATCGCTTACTCAAATGGCGCCCATGGTAATTATACCTTTTGAGCAAAGTTGTCCATCCTGTGCCTTCGGTGCTGTACGATCTTTGTTTGTAACTGACAACTGTGATGTACATGTATATAGGGTCTATTTATGTCACACATATTTCTTCAAGTAACTGATACCCAGGGTGTTACATCATCTGACCCCTGCTCATTGGGTTTGAACATGCCTTAGGCCATCTCTGACTCCCTAAGAAGTATTTGTGTACGGTTTGTTGCTACCACTTCAGCCGTAATTGACCACAATGAACATAACTATCTTGGCCCTCCAAGATGATGCATTTCAGCATGGGGAGAAGTAATTAGGGAGTCAGGTTGGTGCAGTGGCTCTTTCCTCGTCTCTCACCTCTGCAACCCAGATTGGAATCCCGCCTAGGTCAGCATGTGGATTGGGTTTTCAGTCCCTGCCCGATTCCATTGGTTTTCGTTGGAATTATACTAACCCAGGGTTTTCCTCCCTCCTCTAAAACTGAACATTTCTTCATTGTCTTCTTAACTGTCACTTCATCCTGTACTTAGCACTAAATGCGCTGTTGGATGAACGGAAACAGAAATTAGTCACACAGCGCCTTGCCCAAGAAGCACACTTTTTGCTGGAAATACTGACATGATTACGAATAAGATGGTATTCCGTAATACCCAGCTGCGGAAAGGAGAGTCGGCCTGTCCGTTCATTCCCCCACAACCCCCCCCCCATCATGCCAACTCAGACTAATCTAATCAAGAAGATCAAATGTCCTTAAGGCGTCCTCCTCTTTGATCTCCAGCGTTGCTATTGCACCATCGTTGAAGACAAATGATGACCCGCTGTCCATCACCAGGCAGGCGTCCCATCCCCGCGATCGAATCCGGATCCTTGTGACAAAGCAAACAATGTGACAATAAGTGCTGGCGCATTCTCGCTGGCACTATTAAAGGGAGCGAAAAATCACTTGCAGTGATCCAAAAGGTTAACTGGTGAAATTACTCTTGAAAAGCACACTTGGCTTAGAGTAGGTTATGGGACTATAAACTCCTTGTGAAATTATTCTCTCTGAGAAACTGTCATTTTGAAGGAAAACAACCAAGGAAGGCCATTTCAACCAATGCATCTACAGACGCAGTTTGGAAATTGCCATGAGAGGCATGCGTGAGCACCGCCACATCACACACACATGCACAATGCGCCGCTCACTGTTTTTGCAAGTCCACAGATACACGCTTGTGTGTTTCCCACGTTCCT
Source organism: Acanthaster planci (assembly GCF_001949145.1). Next base: position 155,768 of record NW_019091659.1, read on the forward strand.
CATCCGTTTTGTTCTCATAATTAGGATCCACACTTACTTCTTTGCAAATCCCCTTGGCATGTGGGCATTGAAGATGCCATTGATGACTGGGTCGCGCACCGTATAGGCTAGGGTGGGCCTACTGGCGTCAAAGACTAGAGAGCTATTGAACCGGGATGCGATCCTCTCTTGAAGATCTTGGTTGGCTGGTATATTGGCATCGGTTTCATTGTTGACTGAGGATTGAGAAGGGGAAAATGAACTGCTTGAAAGCTCCATGCAATGCAATTTTTACAATGAAATCCTAGAGAGTGCACCTTTGTATCCAATCTGACACCATGTTCAACCTTTGCTTTATTTCTATTTATTTCAGTTATGAAAGTCTTTCTCGTAATGAAACCAAGGATTCCTTAAAAGTGCCCTATGGCACTGTAGATTGAAAGCCTGGAGAAACCTGTAGAAGCGGTTACAGTTTTAAAATGTGGGAGGAAAACCCCAGAAGCATGTTCAGGGTAAAACCCACGAAATCAGGCAGGAACTTAAAACCCGATCCACGTTTGGACCAGGCCAGGAATAGAACCCCAGAGTACAGAGGTGGAAGGTGAGGGAAGAACCACTACACCAGCCTGACCCCTCCCCCCCGACTTCAAAGTCTTAAAGGCCATAAGTCCTGAGCTGGAACCAAGAGAGGGCGCAATTATCCAAGCAACAGAGGTTCCTGTGGTGGGACCTGCACTGATTCACAAACGACTATGATATGCACATGTTGTGGCTATGTCGCTACCAACAAAATGAACATTGCAAGCCAACATGGCTCTTTTCAACCGATGAGGGGGTGCATCTGCTCAAGGCCGATTTTGGAGCATTATTCATTTTAATGAGAATGCAAAAGTTGAATGGATATAACTCCAAGAAGAACCCTGAATATTAGAGCTATTTCAGCACCCAAATGTACCACTCATTTTGATGTCTTGCCAACCTCTCTTCTTCGGGGCTTTGTTAAAGACAGTCAACCATCTCCTACTACATGAAAGTGTGTTCAGTATGCAGATTTTGCATTCCAAATAACAGCAGACATGACCATATAGTGAACAGTTCTTTCCTGGAATGACTTCACAGAAATAGTGCCCACATTGGTCAGAAAAATGTACACATTCCAGTTTTAATGGCATGCCCTGGAAGTAAGGGTGTACTGATACCACTTTCTCATGATACGATACATATCACGTTATGTATTGTAAAAAAAAAACCAATAAGATGAAAGCCAATTTAAAACGATTCACTAGGTAACTTTACTTTATACCAATGATAGCTTACCAATGGTAGCTTACCAAAGGTAACTTACCAACGGCAGCTTACCAATGGTAGCTTACCAATGGTAGTTTCCAATGGTAGCTTACCAACGGTAGCTTACCAATGGCAGCTTACCAATGGTAGCTTACCAATGGTAGCTTACCAATGGTAGCTTACCAACAGTAGCTTACCAATGGTAGTTTACCAACGGTAGCTTACCAATGGTAGCTTACCAGTGGTAGCTTACCAATGGTAACTTACCTACGGTAGCTTACCAATGGTAGCTACCGGGTAGCCTCTTCAGACAATTATATGTTTGTGTTGCAAGAACATTTTGATAAGTATATATCCAAAAATGGTTTGAAGCTTGTACAAAACGTCACACACATGTGGCACCCTGCGCCAGTTGTCACGAAACCCTCCATCGGCGAAAGTGAGAATGTACTTATCTTATTTCAAGTCGTAAATTCATAGTGAAATGAGTGCTACAGCAAGTAACAGTGAAGATTGTTAGTCACTACTTCCGCTCATACACGAACGGCTGTTACGAGTCCCACTGACACAGGTATGAATATTGATGTTTTATTGGCAGCCAATCATAACACAATGACTGGATGGTCCCAAGATGATGGTTACACAAAAGCCCAGCTGTACATGTGCATGTTCACGTACAGGTGCGCATGTGTAGATTCAGTCTAGTCATGGGCATTACGGAGCTCCAGTAGATACCATCGCGTAGAAAAATTGGCGCTTACGCAAGGAAGAAAAACCTTTCTAAACCTGATAAACTGGTGTGGTTTAACAAATGAAAGGATAAAGTCAAATATGCATCCAATTTTCTCATGACACCGAGATCGGTGTGAAGGTTTGGCCGCGCTGTTACATCCACGATGCTGCCTGACCGTCACTTTTGTATTCTATTGCTAGGTACGTCATGAATGTTTGGCAAGTTATCCGTAAGGCTTAACCCAGCCAAACTAATTTCTTGCAAGAGTGATCAGTATAGGCGACATTAACCACTTCGTGCCGGGGCATTTTTCAACGTNAATGGTAGCTTACCAATGGTAGCTACCCGCTAGCCTCTTCAGACAATTATACGTTTGTGTTGTCACGAAACCCTCCATCGGCAAAAGTGAGAATGTACTTATCTTATTTCAAGTCGTAAATTCACAGTGAAATGAGTGTTACAGCAAGTAACAGTGGAGATTGTTAGTCACTACTTCCGCTCACACATGAACTGCTGTAACGAGTCCAACTGACACAGGTATGAATATGATGTTTTATTGGCAGCCAATCATAACACAATGACTGGATGGTCCCAAGATGATGGTTACACAAAAGCCTTGCGCTCGTGCTTCGAGCCCAGCTGTACATGTGCATGTTCACGTACAGGTGCACATGTGTAGATTCAGTCTAGTCATGGGCATTACGGAGCTCCAGTAAATACCATCGCGTAGAAAAATTGGCGCTTACGCAAGGAAGAAAAACCTTTCTAAACCTGATAGACTGGTGTGGTTTAACAAATGAAAGGATAAAGTCAAATATGCATCCAATTTTCTCATGACATCGAGATCGGTGTGAAGGTTTGGCCACGCTGTTACATCCACGATGCTGCCTGACCGTCACTTTTGTATTCTATTGCTAGGTACGTCATGTACGTTTGGCAAGTTATCCGTAATGCTTAATAATAGCCCAGCCAAACTAATCCTTGCAAGAGTGATCAGTATAGGCGACATTAAAAATATAAAGCTCTGTAATTTAACTTTTTTAAGGCATAATTTTATTTTCTACTCAGTGCACATTTTGTCATAATCCCCCCCAAATATCGCGCTTCACATTTTTGGTATCGCGATACCGTATTGTGGCATTTTAGAATCGCGATTATCGATGCATCAGTGCATCGTTACACCCCTAACTGGAAGATTTCAATGGGCTAATCTGAAGACAGCCTGCATGTCTAGTCTAAGGCAACACTGACAAATCTTGTGGGTTATCACCAGTTACTTACTGATATTCAACAGTTCCCTGACACTCTGGTGAGACAGCTTGTTGATGTTGAAGGACCTGTGGACAAGCAATACAAAAACCAATATAAGGAAAAAAACTTTAAAAATAATGCAGTGCTTGCTACTCATTTGACTCGAACCACAGAGAAAGGACACAGATGCTGTTTGAACTGCCTTGCGACAAAATTCGACCAATTACTGTTGTCTGGAATGACTGGTCTGTCCAGAGCCAGAGCAAAGTGACCAGGCATGCAACTTGGATTTGGAAAAAAAAACCGAGGAAATTGGCTGATCCAAGGAACAGCTGAGTGACCCCCTGCTGTGCGCTATCAAATTTCACAACCGTGAGTGCCCTTTGTGACCGGTGATCTCCTCTGCAATTTTTTCCTGGTAATCTGCATCCTACAAATTTTCGCACTGAAGCATAGAGTATATAGAATTTTCACTTGCAATTACTTGAGAAATGTTTTCACAGTAATATCTCCTTGAAGGTGTGAGCGGTTGTTTATTTCAGGCCATGTGGACTGTATGTTCACGTGCAGTTCTTGAATGCTTTCTTGCGTAAATCATTTTTGGGGGGAGGGGAAATCGGCCAAGTTTTCGTTCATATTTGTATTTTTAGTGGATTGGTCTATTAATGGCTGACGCCTGGTGGTCTCACAGCTACCCCTGCCCCCACTTTGACAACTGTTCAACCTCCTTTTACCTCGCTGCATGTCTATGTGTATATTTACATGCTCAGAAGATGAGGTCACATACCATGATGTAGATCCTGTGCCGGTGCAGATGGTGATTCCAGAACTCTTCTGTTTCACCATGGGACTGCCGTCCACGGAGATCTCGTAATAGGATACACTAAGAGAAGACACAATATTGTAAACATATTGTATTCGCGTCACCTCAGATAGTATTGTGAGGTGTTGGGGGTTGTGGACTTGTGGTCGAGGTTATTCATGGTTTATGGGTACAACTTCTGGTTGTGGGTTCAAGTCCGGCCCCGGGGGTAGCGGTAGGTGTGCCCTTGGGCACGGCACCTTATCACTCACCGCTTCTCCCCACCCAGGAGTAAATGGGTACCTGTGAAGGCAGAGTGACTGATTTTAGCCACTTTGTGCCAAAACGGCAGCATCATGCTGTTTATTGCTAACGGTGCTAGGATGCTATTCAAAATGTTTCGTGTGTGATGAACAGGAGTGCTGACGATGTAGCACCTTGAACATCAACTCGTTGTCCTTGTGATGTGCCCCCCGTAGCTGGTATTGTGGCCTCCCTCATGCCTGAAGCTGGTAACGGGGCCAATTAGAAGCCAGAGAGAACAGCGTTCCTATACCAGTTAATCGAGCACATGTGTGTGTGTGTTTGTAAACGACCACTTCTGATTGGGCACCCTTTTTATATGCTATGGTTGTCATATTTTTTTCAATTGAGGGAGGGTCGGTCGGTCGGAAAAAATAAAATTTCTAAAAGGCCAATTTATGCTGCTGCCATTTAGACGACTGGATAAACTAGGCAAAGTTCACTATGTTTACTGGTCACTTGTTTTCATATTGAGTTACCATGAGTCTCTTCGTTTCTGAGTACAGAGAAATATTTTTATTGGAACACAACACAATACCTCGTTGGAGTCAGTGTCAAGACAACGTACGGTTCGGTTTTTCCCATTGCACTCCAAACACGTACATTATGTGTGGTACGGTACCACTTGGTCTGGGAGTGATGCCGTACTGTGGATTTCGACTGTCGCTGCATTGATGTTTGGGCAAAGTTGTATCGTAGATGTATATTTTCAGCGCTGCTTTTGTACAGGTCATCACGACCTACTTTCATTTTATAAGCAACATCCTCTCAGCAGAGTCGGTAGAAAAACAAAGGCTTTATGTTTTTGAGGACGGGAGCCAAAAATGGGGTCGGTTGGAAATGAGTACCATAGAATCTTGAAAGGGTGCCCTCACATTGAAAAGCAAGGGAAGTGAAACATCATAACATTTCAGTGTTTTCCAAGTCCCTTTTTTCCGTCAATACTTCAACAAGTGAAATACAATGCAGCAAGATTTGTGCTTCATTTTCAATTTAAGTGCTGGCTTTTGATTAGGAATGCCAGCTTGCGCTGCCCGTAACGCAATAACCCTGACTGTGCCTCGGACAAGTTGGCTATGGAAAAACAATACAGTCTGCAAGAGGTTACAGTTGGAGAACTTTGCCCTTTGGGTGATGTTTTGTATTTTTTTGAGGGTTAATCCGAGACCTGCTTCCTTTGCAGTTATCAAACCCTGAAGAATGGGGTGACTCACGTTGATGACAGCGACTCGCCAATGAAGACCTCATTCAGCGCCCTGACTGGCAGGACCCTGGGCCCCGGTTCCACCCTCTCCTCTAACCCCTGCCGCAGCCGCTGCTCCTTGGTCCAGTGCTCCACCTGGTGGTCCGGCAGCTTGAGCTGCTGCTCGTGGAGGTCGATGGGCTCAGCGTTGATCAGGCCACTCTCCACTGTGGTGCGGATTCGCTGTCGCCACTTCCACCTGGGTTCAAGGCAGAACCAACACAGCGGACAGGTAATTCTAAGAAAAGTTGGATCCATCTTTTTCCCCTCACATCGCATCTGACTGATGACCACTTTCAATTCCCACTGGACTTTGGAATTGAATGCCTCTATCATTAGTGGTGTGCATTGACGGGTACTACAGGGATTAGGCTCTGAAGCACAAAACGCACAGCAACTCAACGTTTGCTTCCCAGACCAACAGATACCTACTGTTTTCAATGATCTTTGATATGGCAGGGTACCAGCTTAAAATGTAAGCTTTCAGTTCACATGAGAAGTTTGTTTCATAGGTGGATAACAGAGACACGGTGCTGTGATACATTTTCTACAACCTTGTTTTTCTACAAACTCTTAATACTCCAAACCAAGCATTTATATAATTCTGGACACGAGAAATATGTGACTACTGCCATCAGGTAGAAGTGTGACAGAAAAAATGGTAAAAAAGCTGCCATGGCAGACTGAATTGATACCCTGGATGTCAGTGGCTATGTAACGAAGATGTCATTCAACCTGGGCTATGGGTACCCAGTACTAATACAGCACAGCCCAATTCATTCTCCCCAAGCGAACATAAAATGAGCAGCAAGAAACTCATCCAGTAGGCAAGTAAGTCCAACTGTTTGCAATCAACAATAATCCAAACAAATTTTATTGACAGGACTTGAAGTACAAAAAATATGAAGTTGGGAATCAGAACATCTGGCAATCCTCTTGAAATGAAAAGTTTCACACTAACCTAAACCTCCCTTCTGCTATTTTTCTCAGGGCATCATCAAACCGTAGCGTGTACCTCTCCGGCAGGCATAGGTAGCCGGCCGACTGACTGGGATCTGTGTTGACTCCCAGGATGGGCTTGTCGTCCATGACTTTTGAGGCTGCCATGATGAAGGTCCCATCCCCTCCCGCTGGCACCACCACGTCGGCCCACCGGACTGCTTCGTGGTTCAGGCTGTGGTCGAACCGCTGGGCCAGTCTGACCTCAATGTTCTGTGACCTGAGAGGGCGTGGACACATGAACGTACATGTATTCTGCTGCTAAAGATGCGCATCAAGGAATGTGGGGTTCCATTCCATCTGTCGACCCAATGCGCGTTAGGAAAAGGTCGACAAATTTTACACGTTGTGATTGGCCAACGCGTTGCAAAACTCTTGGAGGCGCAACATTGTGAATTGCCCGTATTGGAATAATCAAATATTGAAATATTTGACCTTCAATTCGATAAAAAGGTTAAGAGTTCCATATTCGGACATCACTAATTTTCCCTGTCCGTAGTTTGTTAACCTTCAGAAAGTGATAACGTCCTAAAAGTCAATTTAAGCAGTGAAAATGTTGTGACATTTACTTAGAAAATACATAGAATTTTACAGACCAGTCTCATGGGATGGTGTTAGTAATGTCCGTATGTAGAACTCTTTCTGATAAAAATTTAAATATTTAGCTACAGGTATATCATATTCCAACAAAAGCAGGAACTAAATCTGCATGTTTGTGGGGGTGGCATGATCTGTCCTAGCTGAACAGAATGACTAGGCGTCCAACTGATTGACGGTACTGACTGGGGATTCATTCCCTTTGACCTAGCGAGACTGTACATCACAAACAGCCAAAAAAAGAAAAAGTTGAAAGAGTAATGCTTTGGTCTTATTGTTGGGCATCAGGGACCGTTAGGTCAACAACACACATATTCTCACATCCTTACATATGTATACTAGTGGGGTATTTCCTTTGTTCTCGTGTACAAAACTCCCACACAACACGGAAAAAATGTCAAATCACTGCCATTTCAACCAAATTCGGTTTCCTGGGTTGAAATTTGAACCGTATGTTCCTTATATAAAACACTTCAATTTACAGCATAATGAATTCTGCTGGATGTAAGGGCGTCCGTAGTTAATTCTATAACAGTTCTCATTCCAATTGACCCTTATTTTTGACTATTTTCCTATGGAAATGCCAGGCTGCCCGTGGAATTATTACGAAAATTATTTACGAATGGCACTTGAAAATTCCTCCTTTTTGAGTAAATTTGAAATATCTACTACGTGAAATTCTTGTGGGGTACCACTTTAGTACCCCACAAGGATCAAAACTGGCCTTGTGGGGTACCTTCCATTGTTCCGGTACCCCACAAGGCACCATGTACAAGTGCTCACGCGTGTGTAATAATGCACTCAGAGTGAACAAAGACTTACTCGAAGGTGTCCACGACTTTCCTGACGTTAGACTCATGAATGCGGTGCTTCTTCAAAAGCTTGTCATAGTGAGACCCTCGCTGTGAAAGCTAGAGTGAACAAAGGAGGGCGCTCATTTGGATGGATCAAGTTGACGTTCTTTGTTGAAGAATGATAATAATTTTATTTAGGTGAAAATGTCTGTCATTAAGATGATTAAATACGACTAAAACGGGAAAAACATGCAAGGCATGAAATTTCTGGTATTTCAACTGCAATTAAATAAACAACATATCAGCATAATGAATTCTGCTGGACGTAAGGGCGTCCTTAGTTAATTCTATAATAGTTCTCATTCCAATTGATCCTTATTTTTGACTATTTTCCTATGGAAATGCCAGGCTGCCCCTGGAATTATGGGGATTATCGTTCCACCTCCCGAAGTTGAACCCATGTTAGGGTACAACCTTGGACGTGTTACAACTACAAGGGATGCCAGACAACTCTACTGTTTACCAACTGGACTCGAAACAACTCGACAGGTGGGACAACTTGACCGTTTACCACATTGTCCGTTAAGACAACTTGACCGTGCAAGGTGCGAACGAAATGGAGTGCAGGGCATTTAACATAAATTGCAGATCAATGAGTTTGGGCAAATTTGCATGTGTCGCATTACGTTTCAACTTGACACGCCGTGCATGACTTGCAAAGGGACCTGGTGATGCAGCATGCACAGGATTGGTGGGCGATGCGAAATGCACGGTGCCTCAGCGCAGAGTCAGCGGTGTACAGGTGCCCCAGCTACACTAATGCAATGATCTAGTCTACCGTAATGGGAGATACATGCAGTGTGTCCCAAGAGTCTTTTCTCTTTCTTTTTAATTTGGAGGCAAGGTGTGTGTGTTGTGACTGTAAAGTACAAATGCACTCACTGCGAGTCAACTTGTCTCATCTGACGACTTTTCCCAGTGGTCAAGTTGTCTGTTTAAGGCAGTTGTCTCCGTTACGCCCAAACTACAGCATCTGTCCAAACTATAGTTGGGACGGTCCCAATAGTTGGGCCTGTTCCAACTAGAGTGCTATAGCTGGGCCGGCCCAATTGATATTGACTGGGCGTGTGCCCAGCATGTGCCAAAGTCATATTGATTACAATGTCTTAGATGAAGTGCCATATTTTAGATGAACTGTGTCAAGCACGAGATGCATAAACTAGGATAAGGTTGAGAAATTTTCAACAGAAATTGGTCAACTACATTTGGGACTGTCCCAACTATGGTTGGGACAGACCATGGAGGAAGGAACTGATGCTATAGACATGATAGTTGGGGCGTAACATCTTCACAGTCATGAAAGTTGAGTTGTCGCGAGTCGAGTAGGCAAAGGGTCAAGTTGTCCAAGCCCCACTTCAAGCATGACAAGATATGACGCTGTAGCACTGTCGGCCATGAGTATGCAGTCAGGTACAACATGGGTACAGCCAAACAGTTATTATGTTTATTACGGCCCTAGGCTTACCACTTTTTTTAAGCCATCCTCCCCAATGTCACCAAATCGTTTCTTTTCAAATGCATATCGTGACAATTTAGACACCACCAGCGCCCGTTTAGGCCTAAAGGGAACGCCATTGCCTCCAAAGTTAGATTTGGCGTCCCTTCCTTCCTGCTCTGTCAGACTGGAAGATGACGAGGCACCGCGGCCGAACACGAGCAGTCGTCGGGCTGAAAGCTTGAAATCGCCGAGTCGATGCAGGCAAGTTGCGCAGCAGACAATTCGGGAGGAGCGGGTCCCCATCATGATCATTGAACAGGTCTTTGTCAAGCTTTCAATGCAAGGACTCGAAAGTCGAAGGCTTCAAGGAACTACATTATAGTAGGACTACATTTAGGGCCTACACCCACTGCTCCAAAATAACTTTCAAGTTACGGCCTCTTTAATTTTGGCTAGGCAACGTGCCCCGAAAGCTACTGCCGCGCAGGTATCTGATTCCGGCCGTAACCAGTACCATTTCCATGGCCGGCCACACTGCCGGCACATGTAAACAGCAAGTAAGTACGGATGTTTTAGCGTATGGCGCCCTCTGCTGTCTGACCAGCACCGAGAAAAGGGAGGTAACTTTTAAGTTCGAACTTCGAAGCAGCTATTGTAGCTGCAGTTGCCATCATGATTTTGTTGCACGCGTGACGACATGACAGACAGCTCTTTTGAGAAGAGTAATGTTTTGTAGACAACTCACCTTAAAAGCTACCCTGAAATTAGTGTTGCTTTTAATTGGATCTTCAGGATTAGGCCTAGGTACGTAAATTATAATAAGCTAACCGGGTTCTAGACTGTATAGACTCTAGACCACATCATGTACCTCCCTGACTTGTTGATGTTTGTGTACTTGGGTGAGCCAGAATACTCCTACAATATACTTTCTGTGGGGGACCTTGGCAGTAGTGGTGCACGTCAGAACCCGGAGACTGTCCTGAAACTCAGAGAAGTCCCCCCAAAACAGACAAGGTCTCCCAAAACAGGGACATTTTTACAAATTATTAAAGCTTGATCTTTTGGATCCAAGCCCACTTGGAAAAAACACCTCGTACATGATAACAGTTTTAGGGGATTGATTTTTGTCTCCAAATTAAGGGACTTCACAGATTTGAAGGACAATTCTAATGTTTGCTTCCCGGCTTGGATGGGCCTAGTGCTTGTCAAAATTATATTGGAACCAGGCTGAAGATTTTGTTTTTTGGCAATTTCTGGGTTTGATCTTCACATCAAACACTAGGTGGGGTTAGGTTCCTTGAGACCACTGACCATAATCAATTACAAGCACTGCTGATGTGTTTTAAGGTCATGAAAGTACATGTAGGGGTGACAGGCAGACTACCGTAGCTGACCATGTTAATGCCACCAGGTCCCCACGCACATCATGTTTGGAGTCAAGTCGCAATGTAATGTGGCACACAGACATTCCAAGACATTGATTGGCAATCTGTGTTAAACATCTTGCAATCTGCTCGCCATGTACTAGGTATATCGTGGACACTTCAAGTGGTAGAGTTGACTTGTCTTAATGGACAGGTGATGGATGGTCGAGTTGTCCCACTGGCTGAGTTGTTGCAATGGTTGAGTTGTTCTGACTCGAGTTGGGAAGCAACAACATATTGTACGTAGCTATTGGTTAATTTGGCCTGTAGGATACATGTAAATGTACATATACAGGTACATGTACATGTGTACCTCAGCAGTCTTGCATGGTACATTTTGCAGTGGACGGAGGATGGACAGAGTGGACCAGCTGGTCTGAGTGCTCTGTCACCTGCGGAGAGGGAGGCTTCACCACTCGGTCTCGCACCTGCCTAGATGATGGGACAGCCTGCCATGGGGACTACTTTGAAGGGAACGTCTGTGACATGGACCCTTGCCCTGGTGAGAGGAAGTACAGTGGCTTTACATTTCTGAGATGAGAAACTTTGGTCCTTAAGACCTAGGAATTGTCGGGATATTTTTGCCTCATTTGATATCAAATAAATTCTTGTTCAGGTGCTGTAAATTACGGTAATGTTCTTTTTTTATACAGTACCCGAATCGTCTGATTGAATTGATTGATTGTTGATCACATGTCATTGAACTAGTCATTCAATGCAACGGGTATAGAATTTCATTTCACTTCCCTGGTTCCCAGCCCCAGTTCACTTATTTCATTCGCAGTAATAAAGAGGAAAATAATACACATATATAGGGACAGGAACCAGTCTAACATTACATCAACATAAGGGTGGTGCTTCAGACACGAATCTGTTTCTTAAAATAGCAGACATAATACGCGACGACAGAAGAGCATTCATAGGGTTACTGTATAAAAGAAATATTGGATTTTTCTCATTGGCGCAATGGTGAGAATAGTTTCATTCGGGGACAGATGAAACGTTCCTTCATCTCGTGGAATAGAATATTTCACCTGTGACCTCATGAAACTGTTCTTACCATTACACTCATAAACATTCATTATTTGTATGTCAGTCCATTTAATTTCTTAATCTACATGTACATGTGTAACCCCCTTCTCCAACAAAATCAGTGGTCTGGTGCCCTCCTCAGTTTTGCACTGATTATGTAGATACTTAATTTCAGTGTCCATTTGTCCCACATGTTCAGTGGATGGAGTCTGGTGGGAGTGGAGCGAGTGGACCAACTGCACTCTCCCCTGTGGCTCGGGGACCAGGTTTCGCCAGCGGGAGTGCCAAGAGCCCCTGCACGGAGGAATGCCTTGCCAGGGAGCCTACGACCACACTGAAGCCTGCAATGTAGATCCCTGCCCAGGTATGTAATACCGTGTGGCAGTGTGCGTTAGGGGTGGAAGGTTCTATATCATTGAAAACTTTTACTGTCAACCTTTGTCACTCCTTCAGAACCCCTCTACCAAAGGCCTTCTCACACTAGAACCTCTCAACCTGGGTCAAACTTATCAAACCTTAGGCGAACCAGGGTTGACCCTTCTTTTTATCAGGACTGTGTTTCAGGTTGTGGTCTAAGTGGCCAGGGCATCATTGTCTTTGTGACCTCTAACCATCTCAAAGTTAACACCCCATTTATTACCCCAGTTATTACCCTAGCTGGCTGTGAGATCAGTTTCTGCAGTTTCTTGAGATCATCTCAGCTTGATTGCTACCCAACCATGTACGTCCATTCTTGTTCCATTGTTGTGGGGACATACACGTGATATTTCACCTATTTTGGGACCGAAAATGTTACTGGGACAGAGAAATGTCCCCACAACTTGTTCCTTATTTTCCTAACAAAAGAAATTGTCTCCCTAACCCAGTGAAGGCCTACCCCCATAATGTACTCCTTGTTGGAGAGAGGCAATAAGCCTTTTGTGAATTAAATTTGAATAAAATCTGGTACACTAAGTTCTTTAAATTCATGTGAACATAAAAGTTTGAATTCTCCATACTAAAAAGGCTGTTGCTATACCTTGTGATTCGGGGCAAGCTTTTACTTAGTTACATAGGAGACGCTTTGCAACAATACGCTGTTCTCAATGGATAAGAAGGGCACAGAGGAACCAGTCCATTCCAGGGATGGTGGTAGCTACGCAAAAGCTTGCCCCAAATCATGAGGTATAGCAACAGTGTAGTCTGGGGAATTCAAACTGTTACATGTATGCGCAATCAGATAAACTCAGTGTACCAGACTTTATTCAAATTTAATTCGCAAATGGTTTTGTATGCAAATTGTAAGTATGTATTTAGTGTTTTTTTAAATTTTTCCCGAGGATGCAAGCACCATGGCAATTCTGGGGTTGGAACCTACATGTATGTCCCACCTGTAGATTGCGCAAGAGGTTGAACACCTGAACCATTGGACCATGACACTCCACATTTGTATGTGGGCAGGTGTTCACTTCATTAAGGGGCATTTTCCTTTGTTAGGCCAATTAGGACCGAGTTGTGAGGACCTTTCCTTATCCCTACAATATTTTTCAGTCCTAACGAGATACGCAAAAGAATAAGTGTTTTTCCCCACGACTACGGACACACATAAATTGTACACATGTAGTAACCTGACACAGTACGGTTTCATAACTATTGAGGCCAGGACTGCGTCCAAGGTTAAATGTCTGATTTCTCCCTGCAGTGGATGGGAATTGGACCCAGTGGAGTGACTGGCATGCCTGCCCAGTCTCCTGTGGCGGGAGCACCCAGACCAGGAATCGAACCTGCATTGGTCCCTTTCATGGTGGCCAACCTTGTGAGGGTATTGGAAGCGAAGAGAGAGAATGCAGTCCTGAGCCGTGCCCAAGTAAATATTTTATTGTTGCTTTGACGAGTTTTGGATTTTAACATCCCACCCAAACTTGGGGATAGCTCAGTGGTGAATATATCTAGGACTGATGTGAGAGAAAGTTTGATTCCTTGACGGAAGCCTGTGCAGAAAAGTGGTCTCTCAAGACTGTCATCCTATAAACCATGGACTCCTGTCCTGCAATGATGAATCTGATGCGAATAATTTCAGTTTTTAAGGGACCACCCAGACATTGCTAGCATACATTTGATGATAATGTTATCATTGCATCACGATGCAACAATGGTCTCATTCCAGAAAAACAGCTTTAAACAGTTGAATAAAACAGTTAATTATTTTTCAGGATTTTTGCCACAAAATGTTTTTGTTTTTTTCCACTTGTGCTCTGTACCAAACAAGGGCAAGATTCCCATAGCCACTGCAATTTGTGAGAGAATGTTGTTTTGCAAGAGAGCTTTTGAACAAGTTTTTGTTTTGTTCTATTCTGTGCTTTTGTTTAGTTTTGCTGTCATTTTAATCCAACTCTGGCCCTGCTTTTCAGTCCATGGCGCTTGGTCAGAGTGGGCCGACTGGTCTGAGTGTAGTGTCACCTGTAACTACGGCGTCATCGTACGGCAGCGGTCCTGCGACAACCCTGCCCCACAGCACGGAGGGGACTTCTGCTCTGGTCGTGGCAGGGAAACCAGGGAATGTTACCCTCTCACCTGCCCCCGTAAGAATGGCCAAGGGCTTGACAATGGGCCTTTTTCACGAGTTCGCCATATTGAACTGAAAGCGAGGTTAACTTTTCATTTTAGGAGCCTGAGAGCTGAAATGAAAGCAGTGAAATAAAATTTCATTACAAATTAATTTCAATTTATGCTGACAAACAATTTGAAAATTGTGATTGATTATATCTAAAATTTTGCAACAACACTTCATGAAAAAAAAATGAAGGTGAGGATTAGTGCCCAAAATACATGTAGTCTGGCTCTGCCCCATTTAGTCAGATTACTTTGAATAAGATGGATTCATGACTGAACATGGCTTCGTTGTAAATAGGGTCCATTCCACTGGGAGAAGCGTGGGCTCTATTTGAAGACGTGCACATGTATTCCTGGTTGTGTTCCTGCATCTGCTCCCAGCGGGAAGCCTTTTTTTCACGTTGCAACGACAGTCGTGAACTCGGCATGTTTATGCACAGGTTCATGACGTTTTTGTACGGGATGCGCTGAGAACACAACCATTTTCAATTAGATTGTATGGTCTTTGCGTTTGCGCTTGGCATGTCCATGAGCCTGGTTGAAAAATATCCCACCAGCTTGCCCCTTCTTTGCCAATGAAGGTGCACTCTAATACAGGACAGTTTGGAACCCCGGCAGAAAGAATTGTATAAAGCTAAAAAGCCGGCTCATACTACATGTGAACATGAAAGAAAAGTGGATTCAATGTCACAAAAGATTGGCTACGAAATTTCACTCAAGTTGAAATGTGTTCACCTTTTGCATATTTGCAGCGTGAATATTTGAGCTGGTGTCACAACTTCAAGTTTGTGTTTGCTTTCATGACAAGTATGAACCAGCCCTAAAAGTACAGTCCACGATTTGTCATTTGGGCGTTATATTCCTTTGAGGCGACAAAATTAGTCGAAATCTAAAGAGAGATGCCCAAGACCTAAGAACAAACCTGATGAAGTTTTCAGCTCGGTGAATATGGTTTATTCCTGTATAGCCTTCTTTCAATGTTTTCTCCAACATGACAGCTTACTAGAAATAATAATTTCTAAAGGAGTTTAGTTCCATAACCACTCTGAACCAAATATACTTTTCAAGAATACTTCTGTCAGTTACTTTTTGGATAACTGCAAATGATGGACTGTATCTTTAAAAAAAACAAGACCATTATAAAATGTATGGCCAGTAGGCACGGGAAAAAAGGTGACTTCTGCAAATGTCTGTTCAGCAGTTGTGCATTTTTTCGAATAAGGAGTGTGAACGAAGCATGTGTATTCATTTTAGTACAGCCTAGTTCCTTCAGGCTTGATTACAGCTATGGTCTCTTTATGCACATGCTTCATTTTGGCTGCTGGAGTACCAAACTGGCTCATTGTCAAGCATCCAGCAATAAGCCTATTGCCAGTTAAATTTGAATGAAATCTGGTACACTGAGTTCTTTAAATTCACGTGAACATAACAATTTGAATTCTCCATACTGAAACTACTGTGGCTATACCTCGTGATTCCGGGCAAACTTTTGCTTTGTTACACAAGAACCTTTTACACCAGTACACTCTTCTCAATGGATAAGAAAGGCACAAAGGAACCAGTCCATTCCAGAGATGGTGGTCGCTATGGAAAACTTGCCCCAAATCATGAGGTATTGCAACAGTGACTTTAGTCCGGGGAATTCAAATTGTTATGTTTATGTGCAATCAGATAACTCAGTGTACCAGATTTTATTCAAAGTCAACTTGCAAAAGGCTCATTAGAAGATGGGGATCTATTCCAGTGTTGTTTAATGTATCACTTTGGTTTTGAACCATCTAACATGGTTCCATCTCCCTTGTCACCTTCCAGGACACGGCGGCTGGTCCCTCTGGTCTCCCTGGACGGAGTGCTCCCAGTCTTGCGGCTGGGGTTTCCGTCAACGGCAGCGTGGCTGTGATAACCCCTGGCCAGCCTTTGGCGGTCTTTACTGCGTGGGATCAGAGAGGGCAGGAGAGAGCTGCATGGTGGCACCTTGCCCCGGTCAGTGTCAAACTTCAAAGTTAGGATAAGAGGGTAGGGGGATGGGCATATGATGTTACGATGAAGGATTTAACATTTTGAGTCTGGTGTTCATTGGACTTTCATTGCTTGTATTGTCGTTTGAAACTAGCGAAGGGGGAACATTTATCTAAGTTGAAATTTGCACATGTAGTTCTTGCTATATTTTCAATTTTAACAATTTCAAGTACCAAGCAATTTAAATATTGTTGGAAGAAGCTTACACAAATTTTTTCCTGTTCTGTTTCTATTTGCTCATGGCTGTTTTTCAAAGCTTGTTTTCCTCACTGAGAACTTGTTTACATGTATTGGGCTGCCTTAAGAACTCTCCCATGATGGATGGGGTCAAACTCTTTTGAGCCATACAATAGTAACTAGTTTATGTATGTAGTTTTAGTATATGTACTTAAGTACATGTAGTTTATATGTTGAAAATGAACGATCGCTGCTGCCAGTTTGTTGACTTTGTGATCTTTAAGTACTTGACCTCACAGCAGAATGGAACATATATCCGACTTCTCGCTCAAACGCCTTGATCTAAAGAAGCACTCAATTAAAGCCATGCCCTAAGCACACTGCACTTGAGAGCCCATTCATGCTTAGTGGACGTTGTGCATTGACAGTGGACGCCAGCTGGGGTCCCTGGGGAGCCTGGACCAATTGCTCCAAAGCCTGCGGCTCAGGGGGCAACCACACCCGCACCAGGCTCTGCAACTTCCCTCCGGCCCTGCACGGTGGGAGAGAATGCCCCGGACCAGACTGGGATGTGGGGGAATGCTACGTCGATCGCTGCGACGGTATGTGCTTACAAGCAAGACCTCTCCAAGGGCCTGTTTGTTTCACATGGATCCGGATCGCGATCAGTGATTCGTCGTTGGTTCACTGACACCATGTCCTGTCAAATGGACAGAGCGAACCAGTGTTGGGATCACTGATCGAGATCAGTCTCCGTGTGAAACCAACAGGGCCATTCTCTCTCCCAAACCTATTGAAGATATTGCTTTTTGTGAAATCCCCCAAACAAATGTTGCGTTGCTCTGAAGGGGGCATGCGAGAACTTGTAATAGGTAGGGAAAAAAACCAGTAAAAAACATGTAAAGATGTCACTACATCACTCAGGCAAACATGAACTTGGGCATGGCTCCATTGCTAAAATTGGCAAAAGTCTTATTTAGAGGCCAACTTTCTTGTCTCACTCCCTGAAAAATATTTCCCGGAGGTGAGTATCTCAAACTAATAACAAAATTATTCTTATTTCAAGTTAATATTTCTTGGGAGTGAGGTTAGAAGATGAGGTGTCAAAATAAGATGTTTTTCTATCTTTTTTAGCAGGTGAGTCCTGTTGGGTACACTAAAGAAAATAAAGTTAAAAATTTTGGCAGAGGGCAAAACTTTATACTGGGTAGTACAATTGTAGATTGTAAACTACCAATGCTTTTGAGATGTGGAGATTACTGGTACACTGGTAATGATTTATTGAAGTGATGTGCTTGTCTTATTTTTATTTATATCATCTTTTAATGAGGGTAATCTGATCAGTGCACGGCACTGCTGTCCCTGGAGGCCCCCAGATTGGCAGTGTGAGTCAAAGGCTTACAATGGCCCCCTAGGGAGCTGCCAAAAGACCCACAACTGCCCACATCTTTAGAGAGGAGACAGTGAAAAACAGTTACAGGTTTAGAGGTGGGAGGAAAACCCCCGAGGAATATACTTTGTAAAACCCACGGAGTCAGGTTGGGACTGAAAACCCAACTGAGCCGGGGAATTGAACCCAGGACTGCAGAGGTGAAAGGTGAGGAAAGAACCACCATGCCAACCTGACTGTCCTTCTTGTCTTCTTGTTGGGTTTTCAGAGGATGGAGGTTGGTCAGAGTGGGGTGAATGGAGTGCATGTAGCAAGGAGTGTGAGACAGGACAGGAGACGCGCAACCGTACCTGTGACAACCCACCCCCGACCCCACCAAATGGTGAAGAGTGTCGTGGGTCTGGTAGTGAAAGCCGGATATGCAACACGCACATCTGTCCAGGTGGGACTGTAGAAGGATTCTTTTATTTGTCCGTGATATTCTTACCTTCTTCAAAATACTAGAGCTGCATCTGAAATGAACAGTTTTATAATGGCCTGATAACATGTGTGCCTTTGAAAAACACTTGTCACTTGCTGTAGAGGCTTTGTGTGGTAGCCATCTTGCAGGGGAGTTCTTTTGCTCCACCAGGAAACCTCCTTTGCGCATACCATTTGAAACAAAAGCACTGGCCTGCAAGATGGCAGCCATGCAAACCTTCTGTAGTGGTCTGAACCAGACTCAGCTCTGCAGCATGTGTTTACCCAATTTGACTGACTTATGTTCATTCATAAATTTCAAAGTTTGGTCAGCATTTAGCAAATCTCTTTTTAGCCATAATGACACACTTTAATCTTGTAGTTAGGGAGGCAGAAACTTTACATGGCCAGCATCAGCAGGGATGGGGGGGGAAGTTTAGTAAAGCCATTTAATCTCTTTGTTTTTGTCGTTCACCATGCATTCAGAATAAGACCTATCCTAACCCTGAAGTACATGTACCTAAAAATGCCGATGTGCAGTGCTTTTGTATGTATAAATTATTTAAAACTGGTTTGACTTTAAAAAAATGACTCTGAAGAAGTGGTGCAAGGAAAATTGTGTGTTGTCTGTAAAGACAGTGCCATTTTTATTTAGTTTATGTTTACAGTTTGTCCTGTGCAACTGTGTATGCACCAGTGTTGTATTCGAGTCCAGTCACAAGTCCTTTCACAAGTTCCTTCACAAGTTCCTTTACAAGTTCCTTCACAAGTCCTTTCACAAGTCCTTTCACAAGTCCTTTCACAAGTCCTTTCACAAGTTCCTTCACAAGTCCAGTCACAAGTCCTTTCACAAGTCCAGTCACAAGTTCCTTCACAAGTTCCTTCACAAGTCCTTTCACAAGTCCAGTCACAAGTTCCTTCACAAGTTCCTTCACAAGTTCCTTCACAAGTTCCTTCACAAGTCCTTTCACAAGTCCAGTCACAAGTTCCTT
>NW_019091659.1:175640-219257 GCF_001949145.1 Acanthaster planci
GGAATGCTTTTGTCACAGTTCATTTGACTAGCTTGTGAATTGGCTTAAAACTGAATGACTTGTGATGGACTTGTGAAAGGACTTGTGATGGACTCGAATACAACAGTAGTATGCATACAGTATATATGTAGGCAATGTTTCTGGTCAGTGTCTTGACAATCACAACATGCATTTGGCTATTGTTGTGAAAATGCAGTCCAACTTTCACTCGCTCCGATGTTTCGTCCCTTCCCCACATCCAGTACATGGCGGCTGGTCCCTCTGGTCAACGTGGACTCAGTGCCCAGTCACCTGCGGGGGCGACATCGAGACCCGTTACCGCCTCTGCACCGAGCCCCCGCCTTTATTCAGTGGCAATGACTGCGTGGGATCGCCCAATGAGGAGAGAGCATGCAGCACCAATGGATGTCCCGGTATGTGATTGGCCATAGAGCTGTCAGCTCAGAGAAAAAACTGTTTGTCTGCACCGCTTTTGTGATTCGTCTGCACCTCTGGGCAGGTTCGATCAAGGACCATAGTTTGACTATTTCTGATTGATCGCACAGTAGTCGACGATGGTTGGACTTGTCTAGTCAACTATTTGCAACCAGCCGATCGAGGTTGGTCTCGGCTGTTACATGATCTAATTGAAACTTGGCATGCATGATGTAAATAGGACACTCCTTGCAAGTTCTTCTGTGAGATTTCCAAGTAATCCAGTCTGTGGTTTTGTTACTGTAATCATCTGAAGATCAAAGCCTCATGCATGTGAGTGTGCATGCATTGAGCTACCCCATGGGAAGGTATACATTTTTCGCTGGTCAGTCTCAGAATAAAAAAGGGGTGTTTTGCAAGAAAGGAACTTCAAATTTTCAAACTTCAAACTAACTTTCTGTTATCATCACTGAGCCCTCATACACTTTTAAATGTCCCAGTGTAAAACCGTCCAATCACACTCCTATTTTCAATTTTTCACTTTTTAAAACTACTTGTAACATCTTTTAATCTTCTTTTAATGAAGACCAGAAATTTGAAAGGTAAGTATTTGTAAACTAATTCCATGTTGATCCGACCCAAGAAACGTGTGAATGTAAGGAAAGCGTGCCGTAAAGATTGAGTTGATTGGTTTGGGTGCTACATGTATTTCTGCATTCAGTTGACGGAGCTTGGACAGCCTGGTCAGCCTGGGCGGACTGTTCCATTAGTTGCGGAGGGGGGAACACATCCAGAAGCAGGACCTGCACTAACCCGGCTGCAGTGTGGGGAGGGACCCCATGTCCCGAGACGGACCCAAGCCAAGAATGGCAAGACTGCAATATGTTCCCTTGCCCAAGTATGTTTGCCCCCCAAACCATTCACAGGTGTTATATTTAGCACTTCATGTTTTCATCTGTAAGCTGGTACTTGTTGCAAAGTTGCCGATCAAAATTGTACTGCAATCAGAAATCTGAGCTCACAGTCAGGACAGATGCTGGAATCAGGGGGGGGGTTGTTAGAAACACAGAGTTAATGAGCAGTGTAAATTACGTCGATACCAGCTAATCACAAAGGTCAAAGCAATCAAACTTTATTCAGTCTGAAGGTACTTGTATAACAGATCTTATTCATTCATTGTTCACCTGTTACATACACTGTACTTGTGGCTGCAGTGGAGTGTTGACTGACAGGATCGACCAGTGGTTTACTTAATCACGTGCATTTTTCTTTTACCCATACTGCCTTAAAGTGCTTTGCACGTGTTTGTTTTGACACCTGAGTTTGTGTACAGTCATGCCATCTCACTAGATTTCCTGTGTCCATTGAAGCTCAAGTTTGTTGTTTTTTTGGCGTGTGGCACACAGTTCATGGGGGCTGGTCTGCATGGTCCGACTGGCCAGATTGCCCAGTCACATGTGGTGGGTTTGAACTGTTCAGGGACAGGGATTGCACCAACCCTGTGCCCCAGCACGGAGGGGACAACTGCCCAGGGGATGCTGAGGAGACCTTTATCTGCAATGAGAACCCGTGCCCAGGTGGGTTCCTTAACCTGTTCCTTCCCCTTTTGTCCGGTGGTTAAAGATGGGTTGATGTATTCTAATGTTGGTGATTTTGGCTTGAGATGGGATTTGGTGTTACCATGGTTGCATGGTTTTAATCTGATAGAATTGGTCATCAGTCATTCCCCAAAGTGTTAGAGGTTGGTTTAATATTGCACGGCCAAGTCTCTTCTCTTTTTTAGGCAGTGATGAAATCACCATCAATTTTTGAATTGCAGATTGTTTATTTAAGTGGGGAGATGACTTCTGCGCTGTGTATTTTCAGTACCAATCAGTCAACTTTCAGGATTAAATCAAAGAGGTAGCAGTAGTTTTACAGGTTGATATTGGTGGTTTCAATCTCACCAACCTCAACGGCGGAGATCAAATTGCCCTTTGGAATCATTTTTTTTTACAACAGATCTCTTTGGGTTGTTGGAATGTTGGTGCCAAAATTTTTCTAAACTGCTCATATTTTCATCCCAGATCAAGAGATCCTTTCTTGCCCTTCAAGCTAGTTTTTTGAAAACCAAGTCACTGAAATGCCATATGCTTTTGCTCCCACACCCTCTTAGTGGTGTAGCAGTAATGTAAGTAGGGATACATTCAAGGGTGTCAATTTCTTTTGAAAAGTGGGGGGGGGGACATAACCCTGATCAGAACAAATGCAGCGCGAAGCTCTGAGCGGCATGGGGTCGGAAAATTTTGGAGTATAGATGCTCTGTGGTGTGATCTGAGACAATTTTTGGCTACTTTAGCCATTTTTTTCCAAATGTTTTTGCAAGCTATACATTTTCATTTAGGTTTTGGAAAAAAGTGCGGGGGGGGGGAGAAATTTATAAAGTATCCACCCACTTGGAAAAGTGGGGGGTGGGGACTGTCCCCTCCATCCCCCACCGATTGACGCCCACGGATACATTTACACTCAGTGCTTGTCGAGTGGGAGAAAATGGCAAATGCGGTGACCACATCATATCAGTCCCACTTTGCCTTCAGTTGCCAGGATTAATTTTGTGCCATTTCTGCGCGTATTATCGCTACACACTGTAAATTGTTTGTTGCCGTTTATCAATCTCCAATTCGGCAGTCAACGGCAGTTGGACGCAGTGGTCGTCCTGGAGCGAGTGCAGCGTGTCCTGCGAGGGGGGCACTCAGTCCCGGCAACGCACCTGCGCCGACCCTCCCCCTGCCCACGGTGGGGCCCGTTGCCATGGTAACTGGACGGAGGATGAGGTCACGGAGCAGCTTGAGACTGAGGAGAGAGGCTGCAACTTCCAGATGTGCCCAAGTAAGAAATTATTTGTGATCACTGTTGAAATGCCAGATCTGGTCCTCGTGTCAAGCATTGTCATCCATCTGTAATCAATATTGAGGGAGACACGAAATAGGATTTTCATGAATGTTGGAAAGCTTTCTTGTCATGTTACAATGAATTTTCATCTCCTTTGAGGAGGAAAAGGGGAGAAACTTCAATATTTTGGTTTTTAAGCTGAGGAAAATTTCAATGTTCATGAGCCATGGCACAACGTCATGCAAAGCAGAACAGTAGCGTCTCTATTACTTTTTATGCAAATGTATACGTATATCCCACTTTTCTCCATTTTCCTGGAGTAAATTCCATTTTTTCTCGTGTATTGTGTGAAGCAGCTTGTTTAGACAATAACAGGGTTGGGATTTGTCAGAATTTTTCCTGAGTTCAGGATAATTTAGTATGATTTTCCAGATTTCAGGACTTTTCCAACAATGCATTTTAAAATGGGGGAATCCTGAGCTCACCCTAATGACATTTTTCCCCATAGCATTTGATATAGATTCTATATCTATGTATGATCTCTACATGATATAGATTACTAGAAATAGGTACCGTACTTTAACCCTAACACTCCTCAGTCCTCCAACAGGTGAAGGATTGAGGAGTGTTAGGGTTAAGGGATGGCTTCAAGCAAATGTGCACCTTACGCTGCTGTGGGGTCATGATCAAAGCCTTTGGTGATTATTTGGTGGATTCTTCATGTTCCTCCAATCTCTCTCCTGCAATAGTAATGGTCACTATTTCTTGAAAAGTGTGTTGGTAGGTGACTTTTTTACAATTTTTTTGTACATGTACATGTATTTGTTCTTATGATCTACAAGGGGTGCCTTATGACAGACGCCACATTGCATCTCTCTTTGTCTTAAAAAAAAAAACCAGGTGCTACCACTGTCTAAATTACAAAGTTCACGTGCACTGCATGCATTCCCACGTAGGAAATATCTCAGATCACATTGTGTCCAGTACCTTTTTTCTCCACCACCCAGTTGACGGTGGCTTCACCCAGTGGACGGAATGGCCGATTTGCCCGGTGTCCTGCGGAGGGGCCACAATCTACCGCCATCGCAACTGCACCAACCCCACGCCCAAGTACGGCGGCCGGGATTGCCCGGGGCATAACGAGAGTCAGAAGATCTGTAACGGTGACATTCAGTGTCCCAGTAAGTATGATGCGGTTACTGCCACTGCTACGTGGCCTCGATTATTTGAAGTGGGGGACACAGGTTATGTTTTTTGTTCATGGGGTAACCAGTTGTTGCTCAAGTCAAGTTTGTTCTCTAGAACATGAAGAAACCCAACCTTAGCCTTGTCCGAAGTAGTCTCAGTGCTTTTTGTCCAACAGAGATTATATAGCCTCAGCCACGAGACCCATGGCAATGAGGCACTGTGCACTATCACAGCGTACCAACCCCCCGTTTGGTATAGGTACAACCTCAAACCCACAGAGCAAGCTTTGCCCACAGACACAATGCTCATGTTCAGTACAGTGTACATATGTATGCTTGCATGGGTCACGCTCAGCCTGCTGTGAGTGTCGTGACTATTGGCAAACAACACATGCAAAGGCATACTTGTATACAAGCGAGCTAGACCATCATAAACAGGTGCACGGACTATGTATATGCAGCTAGTAGGCCAGAATCACCCAACACCTTGGTTAGGGCGAACTCTACTTCTGTTTAAAAATTTCTGTGTTCATACTTTGTCACTCCCTTGCCCCCCCAAAAATGAAAAATGGAGTATGCTTTGTTCATCCCTGAAATAAGCCCAAATAGGAATGATGTCAAAGTGGGAATAACTGTAAGACTTCATTCATATATGTAGGAAGGGATGGTTGTAGTGAGTTACAGGGTGGAAAGGAGGCAGAGCCTCCCGCAGAGAAAAGAAGTACGGTTTGAGACTCACCATTCCACCAAATTGTCACATTTTTTAACACGTTAACCACAAGCTGCAGATGCTACTCTTCTAGGGCACCCATTCAGCGGGTATGTGCGGCACCTGAGGTGGATAAGTATCGGCCTTGAGTTGAAGTGGGCACTCACTGGCAAAGAGGAGACAGACTGGTGGGAAGTTTTTGATCGAGTTCGTGCCCACGCCTGACGCACCCGCAAAGACTGTCTTCTTATTCTAGATATGTCTGTATCTGAACGATTCAAACAGGAGCCGATCGCGTACGCTCAGCACGTCCCGTGCCAAAAGTGCGTAAATCCATACAAGCTTGCAGTGAGTTTCCATCAAAGGCGGCCGTTGCTCTGTAAAAACAGGCCCACTCTTGTTCCCTGCTCGGAGCTGGTAAGAGATAACCAGAAAAAATGGAAGTGCTGTACATGTCATGTACATGTAGGTAAAGATGTTGTCTGAAAGCATTACCACCCGATATAGAGTACCCAAGTGTGACGTCATTTTGAACTAGGAAGTGTTGTCAAACGTATGTGCACATGTCTGTTCATGTGCTAGTTTTCTCCATCTTGCCTCTTACATCGATAATTGCGCGTGTGATGTATTCGATTTGGTACTCTATAGAAAGAATCCAAAGCAGTGTGCCCGAGAAAGGATCCACTGACGACCGAAATCTGTCCCCCAATATTTAGCTTTCTACCTACACTCAAAGGGCAAAGTATTTTTAATCACTTACTTGTGTCTAGTTTCACCGGCTGCTTTTTCTGCTGTATCTTGTCACTCCTCTGTTTCCTCGTCAGACTTGGGGAAGAGGACCGCCCATGACGGCACTAGACCATGGACATTGTGCTAGCTGTGGGTAGGGGTGGGCATTGTTTTGCAGTGTTGTAGTGGAGTACTTTTGAAGTACTTCAGTTTTGTAAAATTTAAGTTTTTTAAGGAGAAAAGTACTTGGAAAGTACTTTGGTGAGTACTTCTTGAGTACTTTGGTCCTAAAACTTACAGTGATGGTCTGAAGTCATCATTTTACTTTGTAGCCTTACCTTTGTGCATCTTACACGATCAAATGGCCATGTACTTCATCTTTGTTCCCTCCTAACTAGCACTCGACTTCAACACTGGTTGCGGGGGGGGGTATTTTCATGAGAGGCTCATGTCATTTTTAAGAAAAGATTTTAATTATTCACGTCTTCCTTTCAGTTCACGGCAACTGGGGACGTTGGCTGGACTGGGCCCCATGCTCCCGACTCTGCGAGAACGGCACAACATCCCGCATCCGTCTCTGCAACAACCCCTCACCCTTGTACGGTGGGGATCGATGCCTGGGGAACGTGCAGGAGGTGGCCATCTGTAACACTCATAGATGCCCAGGTCAGTGAATTCCTTTTTTTGAAGGTTCATTGTATGCAGCCTTCCACTCAGTAAAAAGGTTTGGGAAGATGTGATCACTGTTTGTGAAATCAAAACCAAAAAAGTGACCCACAGTTTTACTTCTGGGCTACTCACACTAAGTTGACCACTGGCCATTTGCCAGTTAGTCCCGCTCCCTTGGAGAACTTATGTGTGGGGTGCGCGACACACAGCTACTGCGCTTGCATACAGTCGTTTGTCGCATGAACGTACATGTACGTATCAATCTGAAATTGTCCAAGATTTGAGACAACTTTTCTCACTGTGTACTTGATGTATGAACCCCGCGTATATGTACCTTCCTGTAGCTGAATCATTTGTGGTTGAGTTATCATGCAGGGCTTTGTCACACCATGACATGCAGTGCATTGTGTTGATTTGCGTTCACGTCTTGCCTATTAATGAACAGGCTGGATGAGACATGTGCCAGTGGACTGCATGCTTTTGGAATTAGATTTGTAAGTCCAAGGTTTGGAATATCGTACAATATTAAACAGAGACTGCAATTTGATAATACTTGTGAACAGCGGAAGGTCATTTCTGTGCGCGACTACGCTCTTAGTGGTCGAAACTGCGGAATATTAGTTTTCCCGACCAGCATCTGTGCCACAGTTCTGTTCCTGTCATGCAAAAGACACTGCTTGTTTTGCGCAAGTTTTTGATCAAAAATTTAGTCGTGCACATGGTGCCATTCACACTCGGGTGAAGCACAGTTTGTATGCTGCAGGGCTCATGCGAGTGGGCCATACAGTTTAACTCTGCATGCATGTACACAGTTTCTGAGTTTTTTGAGATCTTTGTGACTTCTTTAGCAAGTTTCTTTTGCTTGTGCCTCCCTGCCAGAATTCCACATGTGGTATTTTTTGGTGTAATATTCAAAAGTTCCATTGTCTTTTTTTACCCAGTAATAAAACTAGCTTATCACATAATGCTTGTCTTCTTATCTCATTCATTTACTCACTTTTAGCATGGTGAGAATGCTGTCAGTTTGATCATCTATCTCTAAAAAGAGTGAATAGACAATAATTCATCACATGTATTCATCACAAGTCACACCTTTGTAGGGCATTGACAACGAAACACTGGCTTTGTTACAAGTTCATCTCCGTAGCTTCCGACTTGACTCCATGCTAGATTCCACCTGATTAACCCCTACAGTCTTCAATCCTTCACCTGTAGAAGGTTTGAGGACTTTAACTTGACTTGGGAAAACTTGATAGAAAGACACGGGTTAGATTAGTCAGGATTTTTCCTGATTTGGAAATTTTTCATTAGGTTTTTACTGATTTCAGGAATTTTCAATCTCTTATAAATCTGGAAATCCTCAGCTAAGAATTAAGGTGTTTTCATGAATAAAAGTTGATGTGAGACACATTAAATGAGTGATGTAAGGGTTGCCATTTGGCAAACACAAATGTATACCATACCCGTGCTGTAAGGCCTTCAAAACCCCTGGTAATTATTTTATGAATATTCCGTTTTCATCCAATCTCACCTCCTGCAAAGACTTACACTTGTGTGCTTGGTTTCACCTCCAGTTCATGGTGGTTTCTCCCCCTGGACTGGGTGGAGCCAGTGCACCAAATCCTGTGGGGGCGGGCAGACACAGCGGACCAGAGACTGCACCAACCCCGTGCCCTCCTTTGGTGGGAACCCTTGCGTTGGCCCGACCATCGAAAAACGACTCTGTGCTGCCTTCTACTGCCCCGGTGAATATAAGAAACCAAAGTGTTTGCAGACTGAAAACTCAGGGTTTTTCCTCCTGAGCTTTATATTACAGATAAAACAAGTTGAATTTCAAAATATTTGAAAAAGTAGTACTTTAAGACAAAGGTTGCCATTGGTTTGTATTACATGTAAAAAAAATGCTTATTTTTAATCCCTTCTTTTTTTAGCATTTTCATTGGTTTTAAGTATCATGTACTCGCATGTACACGGAACTATGAGCACTTGTAGTCATAATTTTGAGTGCAAGTACTTAATGTGCATCTGTGGTCGGTAAGCAAAGTACTAATTTGAATGGTACTTGGCCATTTCAGTGCTTGGATAGTACTTACATATAGTACTCAGGAACAA
Source organism: Acanthaster planci (assembly GCF_001949145.1). The sequence continues at coordinate 184,332 of NW_019091659.1, forward strand.
GTAGTTGACTATAAAACTGATTCCTCGCAGTTTAACATGATGGTTGACACGTGTATAATTTTGGGTTTGATGTTATCCACTCCCACAGTCCACGGTGGCTTTTCCCTCTGGGGTGAGTGGGCGCCTTGCCCTGTCACCTGTGGTGGGACCGTGGTCAACCGCACCAGAGTCTGTAATAACCCAAGCCCACGCCATGGCGGTCAGCCATGCCAAGGTCCAGTCACATCCTCCAGCTTGTGCGCCAATAACCCCTGCCCAGGTAGGGTTATTTTTGGCTCTGCTGGGTTCCCACGAGTATTAATAGGCTTTATGTGTTGTGCCTGACCTAGGAAATCAAATCCCTATGGACGGTATATGTGTTAATAGTCTACACAAATACTTTATAGTCATGTTTTTCATTTCATTTGCAAGACAGTTGTTCAACACTGTCACTTAACTATCACGACGCAAGGTTTGATTTTACAAGAATTCTTAAGAACCAAATGAATCTTCGTGAATGAACAGTATATACACACAGGTGATTGAACAAATCTCTTTATAGCAATTCCTTCAATAGCAAAGTTACAGGGGCCAGCCAGGCTACCAGGCTATAATCAGAAGTCTAGAGAAACTAGAGAAACAAAGACAAAAAGAAATGGAGTGAGCTGAATTCCAGAATTTGCCCTCCAACATAGTTGGAGTGCTCTTCGTGCTCAGCTGAATGGGTATTGAGCTCTCCCAAGCTGGCCGAGTGGCACCTTCAGAGCTTTGTGCAGGTTGCCTAGTCTCAGATTCACCTGTGATCTGCCGTCACTTTTGTCCCACGCAGTTGATGGTGCTTGGACCACCTGGAGCTCCTGGTCGCAGTGCTCGGCCACGTGTGGCGATGGACGAGAAATGAAGAGGCGGAATTGTTCCAACCCCGCCCCCGCCTACGAAGGGTCTGATTGCATTGGGGAGGGGTACAGGGAAGTTGTGTGCTACAGGAGTGACGAGTGCCCAGGTTTGGAATCATTTGGGAAAAATGATGACAAGAAAAAAAAGGTTTCAATAGAAATTTAAAAATGCCGTAATATTTGGTGTTGTGCAGGTGTTATGTAACCTTTCAGTAGGCTTCAGCTTTTGAACAGGGAGCGTTGCATTGACAGTGAGCCATATCCGTACCATTAGTGAGCTAAAACTGTGACTGTGACTGTGATATGGCAAGGAATGGGTGTATACTTGCACATGAAGATGATTGGAATACACTAACATGACTAATGATTAACATGCATTCATTTTTCGACTGTTCAGTTTTACCAACGCCTCCATCCAAGCTGAACTTCTCCGTGTCTGTAACCAAAGCGGGCCTGGTGTCAGTCTACGTCAGCTGGGATCCCGCCGAGATTGACGAAGTCGCCACCAATTACTTGGTGGTGCAGGTACTGTACCACAGACAGGTTTTGGGGATCATTCAATACGTTTACTAATTCTAACCAGCAAATTACTGTTGTCCATTCAAGCCTCTCATGTGTTGCTGACGGCTTTCACAGTTCTTTTATTAAACCAGGCACTGTAAGCCCTTGTGTGGTGTGTATTGACTCTGCTCTTTTTATCCTTGCAAAATATTCTGTTTCGTTTTGATTTAAACAGAAGTATTTAATTCCAAATCACTGAGGATTTAGACATTTTAATTATAAACAACACAATGTGTAAACAGAGTGCATCCCTCTTTCAGCTATGTAAACTTAGGATGTTGGTCACTGTTCATGCCTCCCCCCACTTCATAAATATGCCATGACACTGCTTACCACAAGGACAGAGGCTGGATTCAAACCTCAGACTCTGGACGGCTTCCACTCACTCAACTTATGTCTGGTTTGAGTGTGTATGTAAGCCAAGCAAAACCACGCAAATGAAGTTGACTCAGTTTTTATGACTGGACGTCTAGTCTGCACGTTGAATGTCCTGCCAACTGTGCGAAACAGTAAATGACCTTTGTGTGCTGTTCCCAGTCAACATCCAAAATCCGCTCATTTCTCGGTCTTTTTCCAGGCCAAACGAGTCCCTACCCAAGGTGTTCCAAGGGGTAATGCCTCTGCCTATGAGTGGCGAGCGTTTGGTACCGTCATGGGGGTGCACCATGTCGTACCAGTCAGGGACAACGGTCAGACGAATGCTGGGTTATTTGAAGGAGACTTCAAGGTGCGTGTCATTGCTGGCAACCAGTACGGGGAAGCCAGCTCAGAAGAGTACTCATTCAACGGTGAGTAAACTGTCAGCTACATGATAGCTTGTTTCTTTCAAGTGCATGTATTACCCAAAAAAATGGTCTGAGGAACTATAAAAACCCTAACCCCCGGACCCTTTTTAGTAAAATCCTCCAGTTTGGGGGTAAAAAAAATTGGAATCTCCCTCAATCCTCCAAAATTTCCTGGAAAAATTACTTGCAGGTGTGCCTACTGCCTCAATACTTTAAGATCCTCCGGCAATTCCTGTCAGTATGTTGAGGCAGTGTGAATGGCATTCTTGAGCAGTGCGGTGGATTCAAAAGAAATATGGGGCTGAAGTTATGCATGACTAAGCAAAAACAACACAAGGTCTAACCTACGACCTTCACGCATGGCATCCTTCGCAATCAGCCATGCACTTTTGCCATTCAACCTCAATCCTCTAAAATTCTCCAAAACCACCAAAGGATTTTGGAGGATTGAAGAGGGTTTTAAGATGACATTTTGTGACCTGCTAATCGCAGCCAAGGAAGGAATATTGCTTGTTCACGCCAATTCAATGTGCTTAATGTATGTAACAAGGGAATAACTGCATTTGGTCAGTTGGTTTAGGAGAATGGACGCGACTGTGGCTCGGGCATTATCAGCGTTCGTTCTCCTGAGCAAGGTCTTAAACATTAGTTTAAGACTGGCCAAGTACATATTCATTCCCATTCATAAATACCTTTATATTCAGAGACTCAAAAGAAGTCAACACGATTGATTTCCAACGATTTTATTCTTAAACTTTACTTTCATTTCCTTGAACATCCCCGTTCATTTTATGGTATATTCCTTTTGAAAGTTGTCCAATAGAATCCCCTTCCATGAACTTGGCATGCGGGTGGTAAGTTGCGTGCACACAGACTCCCAACCAATCAGATCCGATTAAACTGTCTCGTATCCATGTGCCAGCGCGTGATTTACCCAGCGGGCATTATCACTTCTCAGGGGGCATTATCAAACATTTGTACGCAGTCACATGACAGGTTTCGACCAATAGGAATAGAAAACCTGGCCCAGGTATTTATGAATGCAATTTATTTTGTTTGATGTCATTTTTAAATGGCATATGTCCAACCCTAACTACACCTACACATTTACATGTACATGTCGTTTCAGGTAATTATTTGTATTTCATGTACATGTATTAAGTTAATTCTGTGCATATTTTATCCAATACATGCGCATGGACATATCGGCTTTGTGTGAGGATTAGTGCATACCACACATACATTCTATTCATCATGCACCTGCAGTTTCAATGTGGGCCTGCTGCTGGACAGAGCTTTGCACACTGGGCATACCGCAGCCCAGCAGTCGCGGTAAAAAGAATCCCGGCGTTAAGGGGTTAACAAACCCCTCATCCATAACAACCAGGCTACTGTTTGATGTGCGGTATTTCTGTCTTTTTGCCTTCACTTGGAAAAACGATTTGGTAATACTTTCACATAAATTTTCAGTCCAAAGAGACAAATCTGGAACCATGTTACCGGTAACGTAAAATCCAATCTCTGCCCGTGCAGGAATTACTTTGCCAGGTTTGAGGAATGGCCGGTCAAGCCGCTCTAGTCCAAAAATCAACTGGTCATCAGTTTCACAGCAGAGTTTTGGAATCCAAAAAACTTCCCTGCTCAATAATAAAAGAAAAGTCCAATTACAGAGAATTGCATATTGCACCATACCGGTACATCAAGAGTTGCGACACAAGGCAGCATCTCTGTGAATCTGAACATGGGTCACATTGTACATGTGCAATGAAAAGGAGGAAATCAGATTGCAAAAAGGCTTGAGAAATCCTTGCATACCACTATACAGACACACGTAGAGTCTGCACAGCAAGGTCACATTGGCTACTGCATGCCGCATGCCAACTTCACGCAGAATGCAATACATGTAAAACACTATTGGCACATGGAGAGGTTGGTAAGATTTCAAACCGCATGTACACGTTCATGCATCTTTAAACAATATGATCTCGCTCATCTACCCTTGTTCAGCCAAATAGGATTAACCTTAATTTTTGGCATCATTCACATGAATGTGCATGTGGAATTTGACATTGTAAGACAAACTGAAGTACCTGACTATGGTGGATGGAAGATGCCACTGCTGAGCTGTAAACTGGAAACCATTTTCTGCTTATAGATTATTCCATATTTCTTAGTAAAATGTACCTTTAGTTTTGAGGGATTTTCTCTGGCTTCATCAAATGATTTCTTATTTGGGTCATTCCAGAAATTAGGGGTCCATTTTTTCGTGTCCCTGTCACATCTGACATATGATTTTGTAAGTTCAGAACACAAGTTCTAATTTTCAAGAGTGATGAATTAATGCAAATTACCAGCCCAACAAATAGTAATAGTTTGAAATCAATTCCGCTGATATTTCCATGTCAAATAACAAAGGTCAGATGTAACAGGGACACCAAAATGTCACACTTTTGGACCCTTCATTCCTGGACCATGTATGCATGAGTCTGCCGAGGACTTAAATCCCATCTTAATTTGCTGTATCTTGGGTCATCTCATAACTTCTTCTTTTCTTGACTTTCAGTCGTCAAGTACCTACTGGGAGGATCAGTGCCTACAGCGATTCACATCAGCCCTGTGGCCATGACTGCCATAGTGATCTTCACTCACCTTCTATGCAGTGAGTAGATGGCAATGCTCAAGATATGTCCTTGCCCCCACTAGCCTTGCAAGGCACTTGGATAGACAAATTCCTCAAGGCTGCTTCAAGTAATGCCTTTGAGTCCTCACTACAGAGAATTTATTTGAACATGTTTTCATGTAATGACATGACAGGGCAACAAAAATGAATGTCACACATCAGGCATCTAATCAGCTTTGTATGATTTCATCTTTACACATGCACGCATCCCTCCCATGGTGTACGGGATAATGCAGGGATCGCTAACATTAAAAGATTCCTGATTTGCCCTTAGAGAAACAAGTAAAAGACATCTTCAAGACAGATATATGACAAAACAATTGTCAGCTGGTGTGATGTGGGATATCACGTTTTTAACACCCTAGTGATGCACTTGCAACAGGTGCTATACTTTCCCTTTGGTGTTCAAAACATCATATCGCACATGACAGCAGTACTTAATTGTTAAATGTACATGCAGTGATGAAAATATACAAATTGACCATAATTTGAAGTTATTACACCTGTACCTCCTTCTTAAAATTTTGTGTAAGAGGTGGTACCTTGGAATGAGTGAACATGAAATGCATGTACCTGTTCAATGTGTGTACATGTACTTCCATAGGGTATGGATGCGGAGCTGTTTGTGTTAGGGAGGGCAGCACAGTGGTGCATTTGAATACGATCAGCTGGTTCTTGCTTGGTCAAACAAAGATGACCACATCTCAGGCTTATGTGTTGTTCAGTACATGGCATTTAATTTCAAAAACGAAAGTCTCTGTTTTCTGGGGTTTTTTGTTTAGATTGGGAAAATGGCTCCACATCTTTGTATTTCAAAATCAAATGTTTGGAAGGGTTTACAGTGCTCAGGCATGCAACTTTTCCTCGGATCAGCCGATTTCCTCGTTTTTCATTTCACGCTCATGCCATTGAAAATTGAAAAACACTGTGCAAAGTCTTGTCAAGATTGGAATTTCATCGTTTTTGTCAAAGTCCAAGTTGCATGCCTGAGTGCTTTAAGGTTTGTCAGCATCAAAATAACTAAATATTGTCTCTTTTGAAAAAGCAATATTAGAAAGCAATGAAAAAAAGAATTCCAAATGCTGATAACCATTCCATTATTCCAAAGAGTTTAAACCTTTGACATCAACTGTAATGGCTTCCCTTCTGTGATGAAAACTGTCTGAATTCCATGACTTTCTTCGGCATATGACTCGGTGAAGTTTCCATCACTCACTGGTACATGCACACACATTATATAGTTTAGGATAAATTCCATTTCATTTTACTAAGCACAGAAAGACTTTACACCCACGGCATATCATTTCAAGAAGTTTAAGGGAATGTTCCGACCATTAGATTAAGAAACTTGAAACAATATGATAAAGTTTATTTTTATCAGGCACCATTTTTTAAAGTTGTATAATTAAATTGCCAACATTTAAAAACTGATTGACGTTTCCAGGAATGTTTGCATGCTTTATTGCTGTTTTCCCTTATCCAGAAAAGTTCTAGTGTTTATTGTAGTCACATTCTTTGCCTTTTAAGAGAGATTTTTCTGCTGGCATTTCAATTACTTATTAGAAAGTTTGTCTTTCACACATTTTCCATAAAGACCTTGCCACTGTTTTGAGTGCAATGTACATTGTATGTGTCTCTTGTCTTAAATATTAACGTCACTTGCCGAATTACCAAACAATCATAAAAGATGCTTTTGTAAAAATTGTGAAGTATATTTATCAGGTTTGTGAAACCACATACTACAGTTTACAATATTTGTGTTGTTAAATGACTAATTGAAATAAACCAGTTTCAAAGATACAAAATATAAAAAACAGGAGAAAATAAATTGACATTTAGTGGGGCTGTTGCATGATTTGCCTGTACTCCCTCTGGTGTTGGACCATCTTCAGAAAGACCCTGTGCTTGGCGTCGTGAAACTGCTTCACTTCACCATTGGGCTGGATGACATCACCAGCCTTGCACATTGACCGCATTGCATCCTGGGAAAGTAGCATGTGGGAAAAACAAAAAGCACACACACAGGCAATGGTATACAGAAGCGAGAAAGAGGCAGTTTGGACACTGGGAATAAGTGCGACGGCAAAATATTTGATTTAAACACTGGCAGGTAGTTAAAATGTCGTTTGCAGGAAGAGGGGAAATTGAACCTATGTGGATCTGTGCTTTACGCCAACTAAAAATATGTTGTCTCTTTTTTTATGGAAAGAGCTGTTTTGTATTGTTTTTCCCCATAGTGGATTTCCAAGGCTCTTGTCAATATGAATATGAATAGACCAAGTGAGGGGGATGCCCCTTCTGGAATACTGTGGTTTTTTTTTAAGGAATTAAAAAAACCATTTTAGAAATGGTATTACCATTTTAAAAATGTTAAGCAAGTGTAACATTACACTGAGCTTACCTGGACAGTTGGGTACAATCCTGAGGCACGAGCCCCGAGAATGGAAGCTCCAACCAGAACTGACTCATTTTCCTTGGGCAGGACAAGAGGTAGACCTTCAAAGGGTACAGATAAGAAATGTTGAAGATCTTACAGTGAGGAATGCAGCTACATGTAGTTGTAAGTGTATAAGGATTCTATGCTTTTAGTGGGTCGTGGCAAATACGTGGTAAAAACCACCCAATTTCTTAGTCCTAGCTGCAAACAATGCTGATGGAAGGGTTGATGGGGTGATAGGGGGGCACAGGGGGCCATGGCCATTCCCCCCCCCAAATGATAAAAAGGCAAATTTTTTTTGGGGGGGGGGTGCTTTTCATTTCCCTTTCTTCCAAAAGCTTGTTAAAAAAAGCTGGCCAAAATGTAGCCTTACCCTTCAGAAACAAATTCCAGTTACCGGATCCCGGTATTAAAAGAAAAATTTGGAAAAGGCTGACCACGTTGAATGGGGTTTATTTGAAACCCTCAACACCCTAGCTTGACGTTCAGTGCCTGTGCGTATACTTTCAATGTGGAATTCATTTATTTTATTTTAATCAGCTGAGCTAAAAAATGAAGTCTGAAAATAATTGAAGTCTATGCCAAAATTAACATTATTACATAATTACTCCGACTAAACAGCATTATTTAAATCTTACATACACGTTTTCTTTACTGGGGTCATGTTACACAAGTGCTACCCATCGAGTTTTATACAACAAATATTACAAATAATGAGATGTTTTGCTGTTAGACTAGCTACATGTACATGCATGCACATCAAAGTTATATAAGTTGCCACAGAAACAGATCAGCTGAGTAATACACCATCCATCTCAATTATCAAAAACTAGAGAAGGTTATAATATAGGTACCTATTACACTAGGCTAATGAGTAGCCGAGACATGTCAGCTTGGACAAGCTAATCTCAGTGGGCTGACAGCAATTTCTGTTTAATTCCCCGGAAAAGTGCGCTGGCTTACATGTAATTCATCATGTTTTGCGGGTTCACATCATACAGGCAGAGCTCTAATGACAAACATAAAATACTTGATGGTTTATCACTTCAGGTCTGAGAAACCACAAAAAGACTACAGGAGGGAGGGGGGTAGGAGATTGAGGCTTAGTTAGAATCGTATAAGGAGTGGGAAGGGGGTAGATTAGACCCCTGAAAATCACGCAAGATGGAGGAATTTCCTTTCGGCTGCTGGTGCACCAAAGTGACCCTTTGTGATTCTGGCCATGCAAACTTACACTATTTGACAGTTAATCATCTGACAGTTCTTTGTACATGGGCGGTACCGGAGCAAAACAAACATGGCGCCTTATTACGTAGGGCTACACTGGCATTATCCACAGCGAGAAATGTTGAATTGAATGGCACATCCCCAACCATTAAATCAATGTAAATTCAGAATCAGCATCCATATAATACAAAACCTGATTACTACGTTGTATTTACACAGTCTGTCAATATGTGACGCTGTACCCCATGGCTCCAGCTTTACTGCTTGAATTTGTAATTGGCAGGATTCCAAGAAATCATTAATTACATCGGCTTTCAAAATGTCCAGTCTCAATAGTCTGTATGATTATAAATACAAAATTCCTTCCTAATCGATCTGAATTTGTAATTGGCAGGAGTCCAAGGAATTATTAATTATAACAGCTTTCAAAATGTCCGCAGTCTCAATAGTTTGTATAATTATAAACACAAAACTACTTCCTAATCGATCATCCCATCACGTTTCAGTTCTGCCATCCTCTAAGAAACTGGATCTGATGATAAAGGCCCTCTGATATGTGTTTGCTTTCTAGTCCACTTGACAAATTCCAATTGATAAATAAAAAAAAAATTGATAAAATGTGACGTGCCTAATACAGCTGTATGCACCATACAGTCATCAGACACAAATGGAACTATTGATCTGCCACGAAAAACACACTCCCAATTGCTGCAAATAATTATGATCAAGCCAGCTACATGTATTTTCGGAATGCCATTTAGTTTGGGTGAAGGCACGGGCATTTTTTACTTATAGCATTCAAAGCTATCGTTGCCACTCTGTGAAGGGTCTGCCTACACTCCCTCATTCTCAGGCAAAAGATGATTCCATCTATCCACTTAGTGAAGTGGCACAAAACCGAGAAAACGATCAGCCATCCAGGTTTATCTTCTTCGACTCCGTAAGCAAGTCCAATCACAGGCACAGGAATCCAGCTGATCACGACGAAGGCCACAATGATCAAGACTGTTGTGAACGACTTGGTGCTCGTCCTCTCCTCGTTGGCTGGCAGGTTTTCCTCGGCAATGCGTCGCGCCTGGCGCCTGGCAATGCTCAAGATGTGCAAGTACATGATCAGAATGCAAGTCACGCAGACCATGCACATGCCAAATAAGATGTAAACCATGAGATGCATCTGGACAAAATGAAGCACGGCAACCACAACTGAGGTCACCGAACTGGACACAACAGCAATCTGCGATCTGCGGATAGTCATCAGACGGGGATAGTGAAGGCACCTGACTATGGCGAGGTACCGATCAACAGTGAGAAGCAAAACTGACATGAGACACTGCGTGCTCAACAAGTAGTTACAAAAGTCAACCAAGTTGGCCAAAAATGTCCATTCTGGCCTAAACAAGAGAGCCACATAAGGGAGAACGGCAAACAGCCCAAAGCCAAAGTCAGAAATAATCAGAGCTCCCATAAAAATCTTGGTTGTAGGTTGGATGTTCAATGCCCGATATATGACAACCAGATATAGTGGATTTAGAATCAGAATCAGTGTACTATCTATCAGAACAATCACTGCACCAAGTGTAACTTCCTGTTCTGAAAGTGCGTATGTAGACGCAGTACTGACTGCCAATTCAGCCGTTGAATTCTCAGCGATAACCATTTTGACAGAGTGAGCCACTGTCTTTTAAAATGGTGTGTCTTCAGTCTCAATCAAGATGGCATCTCTGCAGTTTTGATACTGAAACTGCATTGTATCAGAATCTAAACAATCAAGTGTTAGACTTTGTGGCTACTACTTTCAGAGGCAAAAGTCTAGATCTTCTAACACGCAGTGCATATAAAGAGAGAAATACAACATTCACGTATGTACTGAGGCAGACTTCATTAGCGGGAGCCGCGCCAAGGCACATGGAACCTCTCCATAAAAACGTTTAATTATAAAGACTATAAGTCCATGCAGGCCTGTAACTTTTGATGAGGACAGGCAAATGCAGTTTCTATGGTGAGGTCGCCTGTGCTGATAAGACCAAAAAGATATCGCTTCCTGGCAATGATTTGAAGACAGATTAAATTGACAAATGACATCAATCTCTAATGCGAAATTACACAACACAGGCACACTGGAATCAGCCCTTAGCAAACCCATTACTGGTAGCACTGGTTTCAGTGTATTTTACTTGTTTTTCTGTCCACAGAAAAATTCTTTAGATTTGAATACATTTTTAATATGTGTAGCCTGACATTAATGACTCTTATGCGCTGATAACAGTAGTCGACATCGTCAATCAAGTGCCTGCTGCCCACTGAAAAATGCACCATCAGCAAAATATCCAAACTAATTAGATGAGAGACAAAAATCTAACTAGCAAGGGTACAAACGACTGACAGTGATTGACTCGATGTTGCATGCACTGAATAATAAAATGGTGCCCTGCAATCGCCAACAAGACTGCTTTGGGGTAGTCAATTGTTATTCTGAAAGACCATCCATTAGAAATGGCAGAGACAAAAAACTGGTTACCTGTGACATCAGCGTGTGTCTGGATGAACAGGGAATTCTTACTGAGCCCACCACACGCATATAATATTGATATGCAGTGACCCGCTGCATCCATGGACGATATGATGTGTCTTGTGCCATGCTGTAAAAGGAGGAAATCACAAACATTAAGCATAACCACAATTCTCATAAAGCACTCAAATGAAGCATCAATCAATTTTTGAACTAATAATGCATGGATTTTTTGGTCAGGCTTTCCATCATTTATATGTAGTGTTTTTTCAGTGCTTTGTTTTGCCTATCTTGAGTCTCCCAAGAACTGAAAGCAAGATGGCGCAGAATTCAACGACACTAACAAAAACATCTGGTGCAGTAGCAACAAAGCCTGAAAAACAGTGAGGAACACATTCATTGTTTGAACATTGAGATTTTTAACAATGCCTGTCTCTTGGGAAAGAAGTATTCAGAATTTTCCATTATTGGCCAAAAAATGCATATTCACTGAGAAATACTGGCACATGTCAAGCTTTTACTCAAACACTATACAGGCAGGGTATACCTCAAAAACTGTAGCCTACAGTGTACAAACAAACAGAAACTGTGACCAACTGTGAATAATAATAATTATCAAGTGAACAATTGTGCGATGTTTAAAAAAGTTTTATCCTTCTTGACCTTTTCAACCTTTGGCTCGGTCCACTATCAGCCTCAGGCCCCTTGTTGGTTTTCAACATGCCATGCTTGCTTCAAATCACTCTACCAAATTTTGATTCCCTCAATAAAAGCCACCCGTATGACAGGATCTAGACCAACAAGAATGCAGTTCTGGTGCAAGTATCTATGATTTATATGTCTTAGTACAAAATGAGGGTAAAACACTTTTCACTGACATGTCATCAGATTCATTTCTCTTACTAGAAATATCTGATTTCCACTGTCTTGAAAATGGTACATAAGTATACAATACAAAAAGGACCGTAAAGACCAATAAAGACCCCCCCAAAAAATTTAATAAAAAAGAATGGTTTCTGTGCATTTCGCTGAATAAGGTACATGTACACGTAGACTATAGAGGAAGAAAATTGCTTGTGGATTCACGTCTGAGGAAAAGTTGTGCGTACAGTAAAATGTCCTCTGTTGAGTTTGTCCTTAGAAAATTATATAACAAATATAATAGTACAACTTACAGCAATGGCCTGGACGGTGGCAAGATAAATTATAGCGAGATCTTCAACAGTTGCAGACAGCGTCAAGCCGCATATCTTCAAAGCAAAAAAAGGCATTTTTTTTCTCTTTTGTATATTTACAGTTATCATTGAAAGAGTTTTACATAAGGAAGTATCTATTTCCGGCAACTATTCCTTTTCTTTTTCAGGTCACGTTAGTCAATGCATCCATTCTCCTTTAATCCTTTCTGTATATGTTCATGTAACTGAAGGAACTAGCGGATCAGCTGCAGAAAAACAACAGTCACAAAAATGGGGGGGGGGGAGATTGGAGAATTATCCACGAAATATTCACCAGAGGTTTTGGGGGCCTCACAGCAGTGTAAGGTTTATGGTATATATTTGTATTTGTCTAAATGCACCCCTTTTAAATACCAATTTCTTTTGCTGTATAAGCTTTAAACACAAAAAACATCTTACGGTAAACTCAGGATTTTCCAAATTTTAGAGGAGATTATTTGACAAATTCTGAAATCCGGGAACTTTTGACCCCCAAAATCCTGAAATCAGGAGAAATCCTGAAATCAGGAAAAATCCTGACAAATCTCACCTCTGCCAAGAATGAGCACAGTCTTAAACACAGGGCAAGTTTGATACAGGACCACCAGTTAACTAGTGCTTAGTTCATGACATACCTGGTACATGTGCTGTAAAGTTCAAGTGCGAACGACTCTAGTCAACCATTGTCAGGAAATTGGGCTGGAGGGGACAAAAGGTGGCCGCAGGAAGGGCAAAATAGCAAAACTAAACGTAAAATTGGTCATTTACAAGTGACATACTGTTTTTCCGGCATTTTTCTTATAACAGGTCCTCTCTGCACTGTTATCAAAAACAGTTAATGGCAACGAACGGTGCGACCAACCTCGATAAGTCCAACCGTCATCGACTACCATGCGTTCAATAAGAGTTAATCCAACTAAGGTTAACTATGGTCCTAGATCCAACTTGCCAATTGTAATTTAACACATCCAGTCCAAGTGTATGTACTGTTGAACTTTTGAACACAACTGTATAAGATGTAATTTGTTTTGGGGGGAAGGAGAAAGCCAAACAACTATTGTAAGTTAATGTCTCCCACAACAAATTAATCTTAAGAAAACTGATTCAGAAACTTAGACATTCCTACGTGATTGCTCTACTTTTACAGGAGACTATTAAGTTTACCAACCATTCCTTTAAGACTTGAGTCTGCCAAAGGAGAACGGTTGCCATGAAAATCGGGCCAAATGTGAAAACCCCTTGTCAGTTCTGCCAGCGAGGTTAAATTCTGCACCGTTGCCAATGTTTTTAACTCATCGTGTAAATAGTGGTAGACGGTAATTCCTCTGGAAGAGAATACATAATGGAGGGACTTCATGACAAAAGAATATGTCTTGTGTTAAAAAATCAGGGTTAATAGCCAATGAAACCTGAAAATCATGAACAAAAGAATATCAAATGTTTGAAGGCTACATATATTAATACCTTCTTTTAGAAATTTTGATCCAAAATACCTGATTAACTAAATGATACGTAACATGTGCTGGTGCATCCACAAACTACAAGTGCTGGTCACTTTTCAGTATGAAATAAAAATATGACGGTGATGCTGCCCCATGAGTTTGCTCATTTTGATAAACCTGACCGTGATGAAATTTATCAAAGTAGTGGCCGATGAAAAGCTATGCCAAAAGTCCCATCAATTTGTCACAGTATTTCTTTGGATGAAGAAATTATGTGTAAGTTCGTACCATTTTTTGAAAGTAAAATTACACATTTCTGTAGAAAAATATCTCGAACAGGTTAATTTCTGAATTTGACATGCTTCCTGTTATCAGAAACTCACATGTATGAGCAAACTCACCCTCTGTCAGCTTCATCTTTAGCCATTCTGTAAGCTGGATGAGTCTCCACGATGTGATCAAGGAGTCTACCTGAAGCACTCTGACCACCTTCATTCAGCCAATAGCCCGGCACCATTGCACTGAAGTACGGTCCCCATACACCGGGCACAAAGGTGGGTTGACTGCTAATCTGTGGCAACAAAGCAAATGTGACGATCACTAATCAAGAAAAAGTCTGGTTCCTTTATGGCATTAGTCTCTTTCTGTCAATGCAAAAACCATGGACATTTCAAAATGAAAGATGGGATGTGGGTGGCCTAGCAGTTACAAATGTGTGCACTGAACACATGTAATATAACTTCAAATAGACACACGACACGACGCACTTCGTGCTTCTTCTCTTTTCTGTTATTTTCTTATCAATTTTTCTTTCAAGAGGGTGAAATTATATGCCACAATACTGTATGGAGTGTGTGCAAAGGTTCAACAAGAAAGTTATGCTTCCTGTTTCCCTACGTACATGCGCATACCCTATTTCAAAGACGTGAACCAAATTTGGGGGGGAATCTTAGGAAACTGTGAAATTGGAAATAAAGAAACAACGATGTCTTTCTTTTTAGTTTGAATGTGGTGCAGAAAGGTTCAAAGGACTTGGTGATGTCACTTTCTTAGCCTCAACTATACATGTTACTGTTATCATTTCTTTCAAACATTTGGGGAACAGTTTCGTAATCTTTAGGGCACAATATCTTGGAAGATAATGTTTTATTTATAAAAGCAAAAGATCATGCTTTGGTAATGTGGTACCAGTTTGAAGTCCATGTACCAAGGCAAAAGATGTTTCTGTTCATTGCTGGAAATATCGATACAAACAGTACTATGAAAACAGAAAAAAAAAACCCTTGGTGATGAGTCCAGGCCAGCTGTAATGCCTGTGTATATGTAACCTAGGCACAGTTAAAGGAAAGACATTTGATTTTAATTTATACAAGTACATTTTGTACATTTATAAGTACATCGTGGAAAAACATTTGATTTTGCCAGAGTCAAAACACTTAAATCTGAGGAGAAACAGAGATTTAAAGGACAAGATAAAAAAACAATCACAATTTGAATTTACTTCCCAAAGCGTCACACTTCTAATATCAAACTGGACGATGAGGATGTGAGGCTAGTCACAGGTAATGGTTTCAGTCTGAGATACTGATACAATTCTGTCTCAGTTACAGGAACGATCAGCCATTGTATGTAAACATGGTTTGAGGGTGGAGAGTTAATGCTGACTTTGTGAGTTATTGGGAATTGACTAACACTGTGTTACGAAACGAGAAGTGATGTGGGTATTAGTTTGTTGGCATACTATGTTACAAATAAGCAATATTTATGAGTCCATTAATAAGAATGATTTCACAGGGCGACAGATTAGATATTCTATTCCATGCAATGAGGCCAAGTGGAATGGAAAATTCAATCTGCCACCAAATGAAATTATTCTTTCCACTATAAGAACATGAAATATTCACTGTTTGTATACACAATACCTGACTGACTGTGCCTTATGCACACGTGTAGTCCATCTGTATTATAATGGTATACATGTATACACATATGCAACTTAAGCAGACATGTAGGTCAACCTAAAGTGATAGATGACCCACCAATCAGATGATGGGAATTTTTTCAGAAGTTGTGTATAAACAAAAAGAAACCCTATTATACATGTACTCGCTCTACCATGCTTCATCGCATGACATTGATTATCACTGAATAGTACAGGCTAACACTGATCATGGCACTCATAGAAATGTACTGTATGCTAACCAGCGATGGAGGTCTCGAGACCGGTCTCGAGACCACTTTTTGCTGGTCTCGGTCTTGGTCTCGGGAGCTGTGGTCTCAGTCCCGCTGCCCTATGGTCTCGATAATGTGGCTGGTCTCGAGTCGAGACCGGCAATATGTAGCATTTAATGATCGATTACTTTACGTTACTCTGTCGTGTTTGTGTTTTCTTTAGTACCGTAGATAAAAACGTGTTCATTTCGGTCACATTTATCAGTACAGTTGATAGGTCAAACATTTGCTAGCCCGCAGATCATGTTGTCAACCCTGTTAAAGAATCGTTATATATCGTGGTTCGTTTGTAATTTTGTTTATTTCTCGGTTTATGTCTCGGTTCACTTTGAAGGGGTTGGTCTCGGTCTCGGAACTTCAGGTCTTGGTCTTGGACTATCCAGTCTCGAATACAACAATGATGCCAACATCATTTTGTTCCAAGAGTTCACATACATTAACCCCCTTGTGACAATTCCTTGCAAACATAGTAACAATCATACCGGTACAGGTAGGTCATAGTTCACTATGCAAAGATATTTGCCCGTTGCGTGCCTGTTTATATACACGTGGTACATGCACAAAAAACAGCACAAACAGTGACTGATACGAAACAAATTGTATAACGGTGACAGTTCAATACACTATCTGACTATTATGAACTTAGAAAATAAAAAAAAGAAATTTCATTGCTCACAGCTCACTGTCTGATGAGGTAGGTCTATAGAAAGGTTTTTGTGTCTACTGTACATACCGCCATATGGCATGATGACGTTCCACATATCAGAGCTAGTCGAGTTGTGATGGCATCATCTTTGCCGGCTGGCATCGAACTGTGCAAAGAAACGTCAGCCCCAAGCACACCTTTACACGACAACAGGAGTTAAAAATAAAACAATTATTGGTGTGCTGCTACTGGTGGTTCAACAGACAACCAGATCTAGAAATAAACTTGTAGACAATTAAATTGTTCCTAGGAGTGGGATACTGATGGGTTAAATTACAGTATTTATAATTGCTTACTGACTAACAAATGTATTGACAAACTGGCATCATTTCTCAATTAATTCTTCCCTTTAGTTAATGCAATGCCAAAGATCTTGGTTAGTTACATTACGGTTACTGTTGTTACGGCTTGTTCAATCATCTTTGGCACAAGTTAAACATGGCACAGACTAATAATCAAACAACTCAGGCTTTTTAGGGTAGTACAGAATACCAACCTTTCTCTTTGACTTCATGTCAAAAAGTAACAATAACACGTGTGGTTTAGTATGCATTAGCAAGAAACCAAAATGGGGAACCAAATATCCATGATTTTAACCACAAACTAGGATTTTCCCAACATAACAACCATGATGCAGCACCCAAATGGTTTTCTTCTTCTCTGTGATATAATCCTTCATTGGTGGTTGTGATGCATACAGTCGTTCTGAATTTTGAATTTTATCTAAGTCTTCATGAAATCGTTCACACTCACATTGTGCATGTACATCAAACTATCACATCAATTATTAATTTCATTGTTGACTGATACCTTGCTGAATTGTCAGTGAGTTAACACAAAATCAATGCACACTGCATGGGGATTTTTTTTTAATTTAGGTTTCTAAGTTCAAATGTCAACCTTTCCTAAACTTTCCTTTTACTTTGTACTAAAAAGTGCTCATTCAACCGCTGTGAGAAATTCCCTAGGTCAACAACTTATGTCAAAAACTGTGAAATTTTCTGTTAAAGTCATGATTCAAAATGTTGAGGCTTAATTATCCGGCATGTCTTGATTTGCATATTCTTGTACCAATCAAGTTTTCACTAAACTCTGTCAATGCACAGCTGAGATTGGGCTGAGGTAGAAATTCAGCTTCTTGGTCTGTACGAAAAATAACAATAACCTGGCTCTTTCCTAAGCAGTGCACATTTCAGCATCTTGTCCGTTTTAATGTCCCCTTACATTTCTTCCTCCAAAATTTGAGCCTGTACCGACTTACCCAGCCCCCCAGCATGGGCGTCAATGATGGAGGCACCAACAGGTGTGCCAGGTGGAAGGCCCAGCTCTGAAGCTGCCTGATTGGTCAGTCCACAACCAACAGGTTCCCCTGGTGACAGAACTTTACTGCCTATAGAAAAGCAAAAAGATCCCTTCAAAATGGGTAATTCCAGAAATTAGGGGTCCGAAAGTGTGGCATTTTTGTGTCCCTGTCTGACCTTTGTTATTTGACATGCAAAATATCTGCAGAATTGATGTCAAACATTGTCAAACTATTACTTTTTGTTTGGCAGGTAATTTGCATTAATTCATCACTCTTGGAAATTAGAAAATGTGTTCTGAACTTACACAATTATTGTGTCAGATGTGACAGGGACACAGAAAAAATGGACCCCTAATTTCTGGAATGACCCAAATAAGAAATCATTTGATGAAGCCAGAAAAAATCCCACAAAACTAAAGGTACATTTTACAAAGAAATAACTCTTGAATGCTACCCATGTGACAATGTCAGTGGGATTGGTTGTGTGAGAACATAACTGCTCTTTCTGCAGTGCAAATCAAGTACAAAGGTTGCACAAGGAAAGTTACACAATGAGCAAGTCTGCATGTATGATTGCGGAATAGACAGTATATACATGTACATGGTCATCATTTAAGGTGAAATAATGGAAGTCAAAGCCAAGATTTCACTATCAGGAGAACTTCAATGACTATCATGCTCAACTTTCAAAGGCTGATATATTCTGACAGAAGTGAATGTACATGTAGGTGTGGGTTTGTGGCTTCGTTTCCAAAGTCATAGAAGTGATGTTCTTATTCCCAATGAGAGAATTTCCGGAGTAGCTTCCTAGTTATTATGGTTGTGGTGAAATGGGACAACATATCACACTGGTAGGCCACTTTAATTCAGTGACTGTTTTGAGACTGTTGTAAAATTGTGCGCCGACAGCTTTAACAGAAGGTGCGACTACCTCGCAAAGCATTCTAAGAAAGGACTGCGAGAGAATTTCCAATTTTGTGACAATTTTTGGAACTACAAATAAGTCAAGCCCTATCTCATAAATTTGATTGTTCAATTTTGATCTTTATACCACCCTCATCCTAACCTCAGCCACTCAAAGAAAAAATAGAATTAACTACACTCTTTTTAGAAATTAAAATAACTTTTTATAAGAAATACTGACATCATTACCAATTTTGGCATAATTCTTCTCTCGGAGTTCCCCAAGACCGATGCCCTCCCAGAAGGAGTCACTCCATTCTTTTCTTCCAGTGTTATCTGCTTGGTATGTCCACTTGCACACGACGGAGCACAGCGACCTTAACAGTGATTAATCTCGGATTTACTGGTCAGTGACTTCTGGTGCGAGAAATGAGACAGTGGAATGGGAGGAAGAGGCATGGTGAACAAATAAAAGGAATAATGCCGACTGAATGGCTTCCCGTGTTCAGTGATGAGAAAGATGAGGTGACAGATGGAAAGTTCCATTTCATGAGGCAAAGTCAGCTCTGATGTAACGCTGTGCCCTATATTGAGTGCTGTGCTGTTTCCAGGTAGCCACTGCTACGGGCACAACCCTTGGTGAGCCAATGGTAAAATCTGAAACCTTAATTTAAAGCACTAAAATATTGCTGGTTTGCAGAAATATCACTGACGGTTGATGTACTAGTAAGGTTTCATTTCAAAACGTGCATTTTCATTGTTCCATTTCTTTTAAAAAGGGCCGCTTTTTTTCACCTTGACAAATCTCCAGTGGCCTTCCACGTCAAGAAGTCGGGGAGGTCAAAGAAATGGCCAGCCTTGTCCCAGCATTCAGCCTTCAGATTCTGTTGAAGAGAGAAATAGGATGAATGTTACATTCAAAAAATTTTTTGGGCAAAACATTAAACTTAAATTAGACAGCGGAGTCTATCTGCACCTGTTTCAGCCACAGCAGCTTGGGCGGCTGCATTTCAAGTGATATAGCCCCACCGACGTACTGAAGAACTTTGTGGTCGGTGGAGTTTATCGTGCTGGCTTGTTCTGACGCCCTGTGATCCATCCACATGATGACGTTCCTGTTGTTGTCCCCTGCCAAGCGCATAATGGAAACAAAGCCTGAGTCAGACTCATTGCAACTCATCGCAGGTTTGAGTCTACAAATGGGAAAGTGAGAGACATTTGAAAGAATACTGATGATGTCACACTTTGTTTACACATGGACTTTCTTCAGGGATTTGAAACTCCATGGGAAAGGATCCACGTAAAACAAAGCATGACGTTTGTGATATTTCAAGTGTGTAACTTAATCCAACGGTTTGAGCAGACCATGGAGGAAGGACACAGAAGGAGTTGTAACTCATGCACTTCAAAGTGTCCAATGATCGTCGCCGCCGCGTCTGACGAATAATAGAAAACATTCCAAAAATGCCTTATTGCTGCCTGCATCTTAGCTGGACAAGCGGGGCCAGTAACATCCTGGCAATACTCGTAATTTTTTGCTTTCAATTAAATACAAACTATCGATGTGACCAGGAAATAGAGAGAGAAAAATTCCTGATATTAGACCTACTTTTGCCATCATAAATAAACTTTTTAAATTTTGACACACTGTTTCATTATCCATGCAAAATTTGTAATTCTAGTCTCCTCCGCCCAATACATCAGTGTTCAAAGACCAGGTACGAATTTGGCTAAGACTGGCCATCAAAATCTTCACTACTTCTGGAAAGCTCAGTTCATTAGGAACAAAATGCTCTATTTCATCACAGGGAGTGATTGTGAAATCTCATAAAATACGCCGCTGTTCAAATGCCATAATAAAAATGATTCAAACAAAACACAGAATCTTACAAACAGCTTAGCTATTTATTCCTAAAAGAAGTCCAGAAGAAAGCGTTCGATAAGGGCAACAACTGCACATGAACACTTCGAGTATACAGCCTAATAAAAGCAAATGCGCAAACACTACATTTGATGATGTTGTCAGATCATATCAAGCACCAACGACGGCATGAATATTCAACTTCCTATACTGCAGTACACAACGTTTTAGGGATGCAGATTACCAACGAAAAATTGCAGCGACGATCATAGGGTACAAAGAGGGCTTATGGTTGCAAAACAGGTGGTGAGTGGCAGGCGTGCGCTGCGCTCTGGCTATGGACATACCGGGTATGCCAGAAAGCGGTATTTGGCCAGATGTTGTAGCCCGGGCAGTTCAACTTCCTTCTGTGTCCTTCCTCCATCATGTCCATGAGCAGACCAAGTGTAAACAATGCTTTATTGACCTTTTTTGTGACCTTGTCTATGGAGTGCCCTGTGTTACAAAATTACACAAACGATCTCGCATGCAACTGAATGCCTTTGATACAAAATGAACGGCAATAAATACTACAATGTCATCAGTACATATACCCACTCCAAAATCTGCTTAACATGGAAAATACATAAGTGATGCAGTCAACATTTTCCCAACCTTGGGGTTTCGTGTTGCATACATGTACCAATATTGTTCATGTCAGGAAATGGAAAAAAGGTATATTTCTTGTGGGTTTATTATCTTGTTTTTCTTATTCTGCTCCCCTTGTTCCTAGGATATTTTCCAACCTTATCTGCAACCAAAATGGAGCCATCTGTGGTATGCCATGATGGAGGTCATGATGCTTACCACACTTGCTAGCCCAATTCATTGTTTTACGGGAACTTTCCCGCAGTCCCGACCAAGTCTTTTTAGAAACAGAATGTCAATTGTTTGGGAGATTATCAAATTGGTGGTTGCAGGTTGTTGGGACCTGGGAGAAAATCTGTTGATTCTGCTAATGAACAGAGTTACACGGTGAACCTTCAAAGATTTGACCAATGGGGAAGTTTCTATGCCAGTCAAACTTTGCAAATGGGATGCATGGTCAAACTTGTGAGTGACCAATCATATTCTTGATGGAATTGTCCATCAAGAGACATCAAAGGGCATTCAAGGGCCTATGCCAGGGTCTGAATTCAGTCTGCACCCAAACCAGCCAGCAGACCACTGGTCAACAGTTTGACATTCTCAAGTTGACACAGTAGCCATATGGGGTGAGTTACTGCTTGTAACCTCATTTGGAGTTTTACTTTGATGGCTTAGTATTATGGACTGTTTTCCTGTGTTACTTCTAATGTTGATGTACCTGTATTGCTTGCTTGTTTCTAATCATTCCTTGTCACTGCTTTCATCTCAAGTTATTTTGACAGTGTACTTTCTTTCAGTTTCACTTGTTTTACGAAACCTGTCTTGATTATTCCCTTTTTTTTTGATACATTTGAATCAAAATTATGGATTTGCATTTGTTATTTTTATTCTACGTATGCAACATGAGTAGATTCGATTCTGTGTGTATAAATGTCTTGATGTATTGATGGATATGTTGCGTTGTTCAATGCAGTTGGGCGTAGACCTGAAACACAAAATGGAAACAGTCCAGACAGTGGATTATCCCTGACTTGGTGTTTGGAAGACTACACATTGTATCTCTATTTTTACCACTAGAGCTGACAGTGACTGGCTGGAAGTTGGTATCCATGGCAGCAAGTGAACAGGTTGCATCAAAGCCAATGCCTCTGATTCGTTGGCTGTCTTGCCCAATCATAGCCTCCTGTATATGATGAAAGGAACACACACAATCATGAGCGTCAACGTAAAACAAACAGAACAAGTCAACCTGTAACACTAGCAGGTCTAGGGAAGCATTTTGACTCAAAAGTTATGATTCATATCAGGATGCACTGTTCCCAAGCAGACTGATTAACAAGAAACTTGGCACCTCCTCTAAAGGTCAACTCATTTAAAAAAAAAAGTACACAGAGGGTTCACAAAGCCCTCTGTGGACAGCTGGTAAAAACACATTTACGTTGCAAGCTATGGAGTTGCAAGTTGTCGCCCCACGCCATTCACAAAGAAAAGACTCTAGGTTGGAGGTATTTCACATAGGTGCCCAGTGCACATGGTACACATGCAAAGACCATGAATTTAACAGAAATTAAACACATATGTGCTCAGCATGTGTCACTTGCCAAGCGCACAAGATTTGCACGCAAGCAGCGAGTTCCCAGCAATTGACTATCGTTGCTGTCTGAAAAAATACACAATATCTTCTTCCCGCACAAGACGGAGCAGATAGTTGCCTCGTTCATTTCATTTACACATGTATGCAGCTAAGTGCATCATTCACCCAGGTTTGATGAGGCAACCCTCACTTCATTCAAATTTAGGATGCAACCTCAATCCTAGCTGCAAATCCTCTGACTGCTCCCACATAAAGATTTGATACAGCCTCAATCCTCCGATAGCCCAAGTTTGTTGAGGCAGTGCAAATGGTATCCTGGAGCAGTAGGGATGATTTCACATACTTGGCCTGAATTTATGCATTGCCAGACGTAACAAAAGGACCAGCCAAAGATCCTGATACAATGTACGCATCCTAAAACCAGCCACGCATTTTTGTCCTATGTACAGCGTACTCCAGAATCCTTCAAAACCACTCGGCTGATGTGGGGGCAAGAGGTTAGGTTAAAAGCTTGAAATAACGGTATACGACACTCACTTACTTTGACAGCCTGACAGCACTCTTCCCAGATGTTGTCCGTCGACTGCTCGTAGATATCCCCTCCAGATTGCCAGATCCTGATCGGTCGGCTCCTCATGCCCAAGATAGCGCCGGTGTCATCAACCACTGCTGCACGCACGCTCCCTGTTCCCACATCAACGCCAATGTAAAGGCCTGGCTGGCTGGTAGCATCCATCTTGACTGGCAAGCATAACAATATGTAAAAATGAAAGGCAACAAAATATACACTGTACATGTACTTGCAAACTTTAAATGATGCTTTATTTGCTTGTGTACCGTAGATGTACATGTACATGTGCCTTTTTCATTTTTTTAACACTTCAACTTTGTTAGTCACCGCACTACAGCGTAAAAACTTGCTCTGCTAGAATGGCTAGTACAGGGGCATACCATTTTTCAAACGCTGGTACTTTGTGCTGAATTCAACTTATAGTTCAGAATGAATTTGACGAAGAATTTGTTACAAGTTAATTTAAGCTAGAGCTGAAAAATGTCAATGTATGATTAAATTTTCCATTCACACAGAAATTTGTCAGGGAAAGTTCAGTATGTCACATGTCAAATGCCCATTAACCAGTCTGCACAAGCTGCACCAGATGAAGGCCCAACATGTGTAAAAACCAAAGACCATATAGCGCAAGATGGAGAACTTCATCATGAATACATGTAAAATGTTGTAAGTGCATGGGCGCCATTTCAGCAAGCGATACGCCTGCCCAATGCACATGAATGCACAGGTGCTGCAGCAGGCACGTACACCTGGTACGCCAGTGCCTGTGCATTACCGTGAACCGTGCAGGCATATCGCTTACTCAAATGGCGCCCATGGTGATTACACCATTTGGGCAGAGTTATCCGTCTTGTGCCTTTGGCGCAATATGATCTTTGGTAAAAACACTTCCTCTGTTGTTACAGCTGGCCTATGATGGAACGAATTGAGTTTGCCAGAGAATATTTTACCTTCAACCACCAATTTGTTTTTGCAGGTTTTGCCGGAACGGCAACTGAACATGTGCAGTGAGTGTGTTGGGGGACTTAGACATTTTACTGCAACAATTAACTCTCTTTGTCTGGTTCTGTGCTACATTGTCATTATGTATTATGTTAATTTATTTGGAATAAAATAGAAAACACACTACCCGAAAAAAAATCACATAAGTCATCGTTTAACCCCCTCCCAAATACCCAAAAATGTAAAGTTATGAAATGGCTTTACTTTGACGAGTCTTTAAAAGACCTTTGAGAGATGTAAATTTAATTCAGCATATTTATCACTGATGTCCACTGACGGTTTGGATCACGAAGCCAAATGGAAACATGAATCACAACTTCTGCATCAAACAGATCTAAACAAATGGTGCAATTTAACGAAGTGAATGTTGCTTTGAACATGTGCACCAGGGAAAAACGACACACATGTGCAGTTTTGAATTTTCTCAAAGTAAAACTTTTAGTTTTATTGCGCCATTGATGTGGGCTGATTTTACCCAACAAAAAATATTTGCGTGTGGGATATTGAGTTTTAACGAAGTGACAATCTGTGTACATATATGCTGTGAATATAAGCAGCTTTGCCAAGCAAAACGGCACACGTGGGAATTGAGTTTTCAGGGACAGACCATCCTCCATGGGCACTGATACTCTACAATTAATTGTTAAATATTATTCTGTAATTGGTGCACCATTCATCAGTTTTTTAGCGCCACAAATTTGACTAAAAAGGAGAGATTTGGGGATTTTATGGCCTCCCCTACGTTACCAATTTTCAGTTCAGGTTGCATTTGCTCCGCCATGCAATCCCCCTCCCGTGATTACGTCCTCACTGACCATCTCGTTTTTTGAGCATCTGCGAAACGGCTTTATGCAATGACAAGGAATCAATCTTGAGCATCCACAAGTCTCCTTTACATGTACTTGATGATGTGGTGTTTTGGTGTGTTTTCTAGTTTTCCAGTACATAGTTTGTTTTCAGGGATTTAGTAAAAAGGTCTGTCACAGACGTTTTCCATTATTTAGGGTTTTGGTTTTAGCGGTGTAGAGTGTTTTCCGGTATTTAGCAGTTGGTGTTTTGCAGTGTTTCGTGTGTTTTCCAGTGATTTTATTTTTCCAGTAGTTTTTGGGAGTTTCCTATCCTTTCTGGAAATTTTCCGGTGGTTTTCTTGTGTTTCCATTCTTTCCTATAAACAGTATCACCTGGGACAAACCATTTTCTATTCCTCATAAACTATATTGGGTAAGTGTGGGTATACCCGATTGGGGGGAGAACCCAATCAGCCGTGATTTTTTTCATATAGTAGGGCCAACACTCTATTCATTTGATTCACGTCAAAGTCTGTAGACTGTGACGTAAATGAAATGAATAGAGTCTGTAGACTGTGACGTGAATGAAATGAAAAGTGTAGGCACTACTATATGAAAAAAATCACGGCTGATTGGGTTCTCCCCCCCCGATCGGGTATACCCAAACTTACCCTTGGTGTCTGTATACACTGGTACATGTACATGTATATGGAAATGCTTTCCACCTTGGAAAATAAACTTAAGCACTTCCTCAAGTCTACCTCTTGCATCTTTAACAATAAACAGGGCACCAGCTAGATTTCCCCAGCTTTCGTGCCAATTTTTTTCAGTGTGATATGGCTTACACATGTAAACTGTACGTGACTCCGTAGGCCCATGGGTACCCCCAGAACTGTGGGGTCCGACGGTCCTCAGAGGCTCTCCGCTCCCACGAACGGAGTGGGGCTGGGCGGACGTCGGACCCAACAGTTCTGGAGGTAGGGCCAACATGTACAGATACATGGGCACTTACTGTACGTGACTATGGTTCAAGCATAGAGAAAGGACAGGGCAGTCACTCGCAGCCAACGTCCGTCAACCGAGTTATGACATCTGCGCGCATGATTATGACATGTGTGTGAGTCTGGATACTGCTTGCGTAATTTCTTTTGTTTAGTGTACTGTATGTAGAAGATGCTGGGTACAAGTTCACGCTATTTTTAATTTTTTGCGACCCGAATCACATGAGAATCACGTGACCTTGCTGCTAGGCTATGTGAGAGGCAGGTGTTTATAGCAATTTACGGCATGTACATGTATAGGCATGACAGAAGGTACATGTAGCACTCTCAGTGAGAAACTGTTGTTTTGTCCATTTTCAGTATGACTCAGAAGATTTTCTTGGTGCTAGTCTTAGTTTTTAAGCTGGTGGACGGAGTCTACTTGCCGCAATCAGAAGGTAGGACGAGGAGTCTGAGAGGGCCTATCACTAAGTTTTCAGTATCAATGCCCATTGCGATTGGGTAGTACGTAGCCTCTCAGCCGCGCTGGTGGCGTATCCAGCGTGCGGCCGGGGAAAGGGAGGCTGGCGGATTTTTTTTTTTAACTTTTTTATATTTAGGCCTAGGCTATGTATCAAATATCTCTTTATTTATTCATCAAATATTAGCAGCAAAAGAAAAAAGCACCACAAAATAAAACTTTTTTAACAGCAAAAACATAAAGATGTCGGGACCGTGAGTAAGTTGTTTTTTCTCTCCCAACATCGTGTTGAATGAGCCCAAGGATCGAGCTCGAATTCGACATGTTCTTCATGTAGTTTATTTAAACTGTATGCATCTTCTTTTGTGTGAGATCAAGCAGTGTCACTGTCAGGCATATTGCACTTTGCAGCCAGGACCAGCCCAACTATAGCTGGGATCGGCTCAAGTAAAGTTGGGACCGAGGCCATAGTTGGGGGCTCAACAAGTCTGCATTATAAGCAAAGAATCATACTGGATATTTCCGTCTACTGTAATCATGGTATACTATAGCAAGAGGGAAAGTCTGAGATTTTAATTGGTTTGTTTCGTAAACATGGTTTCAAATAAGTATGATAAGGTAGCGTGATATCCTATAGTATGAACTTTGCCAAGTACAGTACTATGCATAGAAGAAGTTATTTTCTGTGAATTACTTGTTGCCTTGTATGCTCATGGAGAATTATTCCTCCATGGTATGCTGTTTTTTGTTTTTATTAAAGGGCTGCATAAAAATGATAAATGTAAAATGTACGATTTTATGCAGACATACTTTCATTTGGAAAAGCCACAGTAGTGGTGTTTGAACATTTTGTTTTGTTTCTTTCTGAACTCTACTGACAATTACAAGTTCAGACTAAACCACCATGACAGCAATTAAGGCCATCAGAATGAAATTTTGTGTTGTGTGCCCGAGCATAAATGAAAACACACGAGCAGAAATTAAGACATGTGAGGTATTTTTTTCATTTCTCACTATTCATTATTTTTCATGAAATCTTGTCGGCTCCATCATCTGTTCATTTTCAATTTTTTTGTGACAGTACCCATTGATTTTGTTTGCATATGTATTTGGGATGGTGTCTGTCTGAAGCACATGCCCAGAGTTCAGGTCAAGCTGGTCGCAGTTTGTGCATTCTCTGTTTTAATGTTTAGTTTTTTGTTCTTTTTTCAAATCTTTTAAAATCTGCCTTTTTAATCTTTTTTTTTTAATCATTAAGGCCTATGATTTTAAATTTTCATTTTTTTAATATGTACATGTAAATCAAACCACAATCGACCACTTAAAGGATCCAGGAAATGAATTTTCCTTAGAATCTTTTTTTGTGTATCTCTGTACTCTTCCTCCATGTATGAAGACTGTTTTACATCTTTTTTGAGTTACTTGAATTGAACAGTGTACTTTTTCAAACACTTGAAATTTACCAAGCATTTCTGGACAAGTGAGCGCACTTTTGCTTTGATGTAAATCCAGGGAGACATGGTTCAGGTTGCATATTTTCATGTTCAAATTGTGAACCTCAAATTTGCTATCTGGGAACATTTCTGTGAAAAGTATATTTTTGCCGGATTATTGGCATGTACTTAGACAACAATAAATTACCCAAAAAAATGAAATCTGTCATAGCAGTGGTTAAAAAAAATCTAGAAATTTTCTGTGCACAAATCAGTGCAACATTGAGATTCAGCGTCTTGGATGACATCATGGTTCTGCTCACGAATATGCAGATATTCATTAGCATAACAACCAAACAAGAATCAAAATATGGGTTAAAATTGCAAAACAAAGATTTAAAATGATGTTAATTAAAACCCAAAGATGCAATTTTAAGGGTTTTAGTAAAATTTATAAAAATATTTCTATTTCCTGGTTCCTTTAAAATGATCGCGAGAGTTTGGTAGTAAATAGATAAAAAGCTATGCTAGTTGACTGCATGCAGTGCACGTGGAAGTTTTTCTCATGCAAGATGTGTGTGGTGGAGAAGGAGTTATGCATGCATGTTTTATTGGCGTTTTAATTTTTTTACACAGTGTTTTTGGGGAGAAAACAAAACCAGGGAAAAAATTAAGAATTTTTACAATGTTTTGTCTTATAATGAAAGTTTTAAATGGGTGCTTCATAGGCATATGGGTAGTGGATGTACAACAAGAAATATCATTCCCTTGGCCTAATCATTTTATTCAACTTGCTGTGCAGCTGTTGTAATGATACTGATTCACACGAAAGAAGAGCATTTAAAAATAAGAAGCTTGATAAGCAACTTGTTTCCAGTTTTCTCTGAGCAACATTTAGACCTAACCTGCTAGGGTCCATTGAAATCATGCACATTTGCTTGTTGGGTTCAGAATGGTTAGGGTTAAAGAAGGAAGTGTGTATTTTGTCATCCCCAGCTACATGTAAACTGCAGTAACCATTATTTAGTTAGCTACATGTGGAAAGCACCCCCTTTTCAATGCGTATGCAAGTTGGTCTATGAAAACCTGAGGTGCTAAATTGCAATTAACAATCATGCAAGACCTGTGGCCCAGTGGACAGCACCTTCATCTTAGGATTATCCCTACTTTCAATTCCAGCTAGCAACATTTCTTTTCGTCCCCAAAAGTTAAGAACGTTCTTGTACTATTAAAAATTGATTACTATACATGTATAAAACTTAGTTCCAGAGTGTTATTATTTACTTTTTCTGATTCATTGCTGTGAAGGATTTTTGTAAGGGAAAAAAGTGTGAAAATTGTCAAATGGTCCGCATTGGGTCTTGTGAGTACCCAGTCATAGCGACATTGGTGAAGAACCAGTCTATGATGAATGATTTGCCATGGTAAACTTTGTAAGTCCCCCCAAAACAGTCACCGCGTATGTTAAAATCTTATCTGACAAACTATTGTTCACTTAAAGTTAGCTTATGCCAGCAATATACAATACCACGAGAGTATGATAGCATGGTATGTAGTCATCTGCTATAGTTAGGCTTCTGCCACTTTAAAAAACTTGCACATTTTTCATTTTGTTGTTGACCACTTTCACATATTCAGTGAGTCGAGTTGAAATCCATGAATGTATGTTATTTTTTGTTTTTTTGGTCAGATGGCATTCTATCCTTCCTGGCTCTTGGAGATTGGGGTGGCGTGTCCTTTACACCATACACTACGCCAGACGAATTGGGCTGCGCCAATCAAATGGGAGCCATAGCCAAGAGGATCAACTCCACCTTCGTCTTGGCCCTGGGGGATAACTTCTACGACTTTGGCATACGGACTGATGCCCACGACAAAAGATTTAAGGTACATGCACCAGTAGGATGAGGGGCGTGGCAAGCCTAGTGTGGTAACATTTTTCAAAGTAGGGGAGCCAGTTATGAGAACATCAGGCATCAGCCATTAATGGGCCAATCTATAAAGCTCCACCCCTTTGTAGGACCTGGGTCATTCTATAAATTAAGGGTGTAGTTTTTGTGTGTCCCTGTCATACATATACCTGACATATGATTTTGTAAGTTCAGAATTTACTTTCTAATTTCCAGGAGGGGTGAATTAATGCAAATTACCTGCAAAGCAACTTATAGTTTGAAATATATTTCAGTGATCAATATTTCCATGTCAAGTGACACAGGTCATGTGTATCAGTTACACAAAAATGTCACACTTTTGGATCCTGAATTTATAGAATAACCTACCTGCAAAAAGTGTGAGGGGGCATACCCCCAGTTGAAAAACATGGGGTGGGGGAGGGGGCACTGCCCCCTTCCGCCGCCAGTGCAATACTTTACACGTAAATCTCTTATTGAAGTACATGTAAGTGTGCCCATAAAAAGGTTCCCTGCTCTGCCCACCTTGTCAATGGCAAAGGCAGGCCTCTGATTCCAATTTCCTCCAACATGCATCATTTGTTTCATCCTATACAGGAGACTTTTGAGGATGTCTTCACAGCCCAGTCATTGCAGACGCCATGGTACATCATTGCCGGGAATCATGACTGGCGTGGCAATGTCACGGCAGAGCT
The DNA here is from genome assembly GCF_001949145.1 of Acanthaster planci. The sequence goes on from NW_019091659.1 coordinate 215,148, forward strand.
GGAATACACAAAATTATCTAAAAGATGGTATGTACACTGTACACGTACCTGCTATGTGTTGTACATAAGTTGATTATGTTTTGGTTAAATGTTGCATCTTTTGGATGCCCTAATTCTCATACTATTTATTGCTCATGTCTCCCACTCTAACATAGTTCTTGTCACAGTCTTAATTGGTTCCTGGCATGTTTTTCATCATTTGTTATTCAACCAATCACAAGAAATTGGTTTGAACTCACACTAAGAGAATAATAGGAAACTATGTGTACATCATCATAATGATAATAATCACAGTTGCGAGCACTAACTAATGGTTGGTGCATTAACTCATATACACACAAACCAGTGTATGTATCCAAATTAAAATTACCGTAAATCACCAACAACTCAGATATCTGATGACATGAAAGTTTCTTTGAAGTAGTCAGCCTTTTTGTAAATGGATCTAAGTTAACCGATATAATTGTAAAAAAATACATAAATTATGCTCACAGTGACAGCAATTAAAAAATTTAAATTCCAGACATTAGAATTTACAAGTACTGTTACTTGTACAGTAGATGGCATAAAACTATTTCTAAATGATCAGATTCGTTCGACCATTCCCTCACAACTTTGGACTTGAAATTACTAAAGAGATTTACAGTACATGTACACGCATCATGATATGCCTATTCAGTATTACCCCCTCCTCAAAGAAGTAGGTCCTTTTTAATTCTCTGAACTGTCACAATTTTCCTGAAAGTTGATAGCTGTTGATGTGAATTTTCATTTGTCTCCTTAGGACTTTCCCATCGTTGTACTACGCCTTCAATCACACCATCCCAGGAACCAAAGTGAAAGTGGCCTTCATCATGCTGGACACCCAGGTGCTGTGCAGCATCTTGGATGAGTTCAGTACTCCGGAAGAGCTGGCGGGGCCTTTGGACAAGATTGCAGCAGAGAAGGAATGGCAGTGGGTCGAGGAGCAACTGAAGGCAACGCAAAGGTATGTTATACGGGAACCCTAGAGCTGTTTTAAATGACTGAATTCATTCACTACAGAGAAGTTTTGACACCATTTTGATATGAAAAATACTTCCAAATGATGTACTCTAAATGCAGTACACAAGTTCAGGATTCATTTATAAAATGGGAGGTTTTGTTTAAGTCGGTGGTGGGGATCTGCCGACCTTCTGGATTCAGAACTGAAAGAAAAATAAATTTTTTTTTTAATTTTGTGAAGTCTCGCATCCACCGACCAACAAATTTACCAATATTTAAATATAAAAATATTTTTTGCTCCGCTGTTCGACCCACGGGGAATTCCCTGATTTTACTACTGTGAGCTTTGGTTGCTCAGCAGCTAGTGCTAGTGGTAAGGGATATATCTTTTTTCTTCTGTAGAGAAAATTTTAATGGGTGCTTCCCTCTGACTCGAAGACCCTTATTTTGTTTTTGTTGAGACGATAGAAAATCCTTTTTGTTTGTTCTTTTCTGTCTCACTCTAAAATTTGTCTGAAAATAAATCCGAGCACCAACTTATAAAAACATTCCAACAGTGATACGATGCTGTAAACATACATGTACCTCAGCAAAATTCACCTGCAGCACTTTTTGCACAGGTGTCTGTTATGCACGTGGAGCAAAATGAAATGCTCATTTGTTGATCGTACATTTAAGTTTTAGCTATATCAGACTTGTTGACACGTCATAATGTGCTTTTAGCCATACAAAATTTCAAGTTATCCATTGGTTTGTGCACAGACATGGATGTACCCAACAGGCTTAATTTAATTGCACAGCAAGTTACCCAGAAATTTAATATACGTGTAGCTCTACCATTTACTTGGGCATAGAGAGGCCAGGTGCATGAATCAAGTGGCCCAGGTAGCTCCATCACTGGTCATTTGCAGTGGCACCTGCCAATGGAAGCACAGTATAGGCATTGTGGTAACCGTTGTACGGAGCAGCTGTTCTGGGCACCTGGCACAAACCCTAACACAAGGCTTTGTGCCATCGATTCGGCCATCAAAATGTCCAGTGAAGCATTGCTGTGTTTGTGTACATGTACGTGCACCGGAAATCATCTCAGTCAGCAGGATACATGTAGTTGTTGAAATGACTTGTACTGTGTCTTAGGCTCTGCCCTAAAATACAAGCAAAACTCTGCCGTTGCGGTCAGATACCCTACAAAAAGGACACTCCCCCCCTCCCCACTTTATGCAGGGCCTGTATTGGGGTCTTAATGAATCAGCCTATTAATGGCTGATGCCTGATGGTCTTACAACTGCCCCCCCCCCACTTTGAAAATCATTCTGCTGCCACTGAATTGGGTGCCCATGGTGTCTCCGCCCCTGCCCAAGAAAGCTGAGGCATAGTGGATGGTGTATGTCAAATTAAAACTTGTGTGCTCAAGAAAGTAAGTTTCATCTTGTGACCATCGATCTTGACCACTCAGCTATTCACAGCTGTGCATCTGTGGGCCTGATTAGTTTAGTTTTCTTTTTTAACAAACAAACAGTGCGGACTATGTGATTGTCGCTGGTCATTATCCGGTGTGGTCTATAGCAGAGCATGGGCCTACAGATTGTCTGGTATCCCGGCTCAGACCCCTGCTTATCAAGTACAATGTCAGTGCTTATTTCTCCGGGCATGACCACAATCTTCAGGTAAGTTTCAATTTAAGAAAAAAAAATTCTTGAGTAGATTTCCCTTTTTCAGCTGACGCCCCCAAAATAAAATCTTGAAAATTTTCCCACATGCTAAAATGGTGGGTGGGGAGGTTGTCAAGCAATATTATACGGTCCGATGTTGTTCACACTTTTTCTCCTCATTGGTTGAGAACCAGCATTTGTCCTTATATACGTGTATAATGAGGCTTGTGCTCTGTACGACGATAATCATGCATTTTTTTATACAGAGATACTTTTAGTTCAACTGAAGTAACATCCACACATGTTTCTGATGCTAGAATTTGTCACGGTATACTTGTTATGACAGGTTGATCATCCCATGGTAATTGAAAAAGTTTTAGGGATGAAGCTCACATATTGAAATTGACTAAATCTTTAGAACTTCAAACATCACAACCAAGAAAATTAATGTGATTTATCAAATCAGAAGAGAATAAAACCTTTCACCTATGGGGTGTCGGTTTTATTTGCAGCTAAAAGAACTGTGTTTGTTTGATATCTTTTCAATTTTTTTAATCCTAACCCCCAAGCATATCATTTAGCCTACAGGACTCATGCAAAATACTATGTAGTAGTCTGAGCCGGAAGGACCTAGCCCTATAAATTATTGTATCTGGCTAGGGCACTTCCATTGCTACTTGAACAGAGAACAATAACGTTATGCATTCATAGTGCCACAGGACTGTGTGGTACATGAATGGCTTCAGGGAACAATTAGGTCACGTCCTCATACAAGCAGTAGTGCTGTATGCTACATTTTACTACTAAGTAGTCATTTTTAGTATTCGGTACACGTAGGGTTATAAGGTTAAAGTGTGTCAAAATGAGTAAAACTATTGAACTGTAAAGTAGTGCAGATTCTTCAAGCTTAGTCGCTTTATTTTGACCATGATAAGAAATAAGGGGCTGGTAACTGGCTATAACATAAAAAAGGAATAACCAATAATGAGTAAAAAGAAACCTAAATTAAACATAAAACAATAAAAGTAAACGAGAACTTCAGCTGAATATCATCAACATTGAAATACCAACTGGAGTGAAGACCAAGTTTCAATCCTCAAAGAAAGAGTGTAATAACAACCAGGTAAATGATCGTACTACTGGCAATCCGAAGAACACAAGCAGAATAATCAGTCTCCAAACACAAAAATATGTAAGTCTTGAGCCATCAGTGCTGTACGAGTATCCTGGAACATTGATTTAGCAATGATAACATATCAATCACTTGGAAAACCTAAATAAGAAAAGTATAGCTTCATGGCCAAAACAGCTATATCGATATGGAATGCCTTGTAGTCCTACAGCACTCACAGCATATAACAAATGATAAACTCACATTCTAAATGTCAGCATTATACTCAGTACATCAGTGGATTATACTCAGTACATCAGTGGATTATACTCAGTAATATCAGTGGATCGACTGGTTGCTTGA
>NW_019091659.1:220231-231525 GCF_001949145.1 Acanthaster planci
GGTTGCTTGAGTTAAACGACAGTGGAAAGTAACCCTTGGTCTTTGGTCTGGCATGGCCAACTATGAGAATTGCCCTACGGTCCAGCTGCCTAATTGAAACCTCTTTACCTTAGACAAGGATGGAGAATTATGCACTGGGAACGGGAAAACATTACAGGCCACCATAGGTGGCTGGTTACATGCAGTAAACTAACCCACGATCCTTTGACAGTACTTTAAACCGATGAAAGAAATTGAAAAATTAGACCACATTCGTTTGCAAACAATTAAGCAGTGATGCTTAGTAACAACATATTGTTTAAAATGTGATGAAACCAACAATGGAATTGCTCCTTTTACGCTGAGAACCCTGGATGTTATTTCCCAACAAAAATGGGAATGTACATGTCTTTGTGGTGGATGCATGGATGTGATGTTGAACCTAGAATTTGATATTGGAAGGGACTTTCCAAAATCACATCCATGCCAGAAATCACAATCCAGGCCTAGTTGTTACAGTCTAATTACTCATGATGTGATGTTGGATTTTCCTGGATGTGATTCCTGGCTCAGATGTGATTTTGGTGGTGTGAATGTGATATTGGATAATCCTTACCAAAAATCGCATCCAGACGACTACAGTCACCTTTCCATTTTCGTCGAATCACAATGTGGTTTTGATGGTTTGGGTGTGATTTTGGTGGTGTGCATGTGATATTGGATAATCCTTACCACATTCACATCCAGACAAGTCGCTTTGCCATTTTTGTTTGGAAATTACATCCAGACCATTCACAGTGTTAATAAGCAGTTTGGTATTTCAAAAAGCATGGTCATTCGGGAACAATGTGTGCGAGTCCGCTCAGGGCTACGCTGCAAGGGCAGACCCCGCACATGCATCTGAATGAACTTGGATGGGCTTCATTTTGGGTATGCGCTGTTAACATACTGAACTGGCTTAATGTATTTTTTCTTCTTAATCCAGCATTTGCGGGAAGACAACTTGACAGTGGATTACTTTGTGATCGGGGCTGGCCACATCATCGACACTTCCGAAAGTCACAAGGACAGTGTACCCCACAACTCCCTCAAGTTCCACTATGCAGACATTGCTGGTAAGGGAGGCTTTGCCTATGTGCAGACGACACCAAAGAGTATGCGGCTGATCTTTTCTGATGGGTTGGCTGGTAAGGATTTATACTCGGCCGAAATCAGACCCCGATCCAAGGTTACAAGGTTAAACTAGGACACGTGCAAACCTAGCATGCCTAGTGTGGACAGTTGTTTTTGTAGTCAAGACAAGAGATGCTTAATTTGCTTGTACCATCACAGTGAACACTCTTTTAGCTGGATTTTTATTGGTTTTCTGAAATGTTTCTTATCCTTTTGGTGGCTGTGATAAGTCTATCCAGGAATTCCACCGAAACTTTTTCCAGAAAACAAAGTGGCCTTCTGTGGTCGACATGGCTTAGTCCCCAAAAGGTTCGTGTGAACCACTTTTTGTTCAAGGGTCCACACTAACTCAAGTGAGGATCTCAGAACCAATTTTTTGTTTTTTTAGTGGGGTAGGGGTGAGGGTAAACTTGTTTTGGGGTCCCAAAATTTGGAAATTTTTGCAAGTAGCCCTCAGTCTTTCTGAGGGGTGAGGCTACATTTTGGGCTTTTCACCCAATGAAGTAGACGAAGTTGTTCCGAAAGAAAAAAAAATTGGGAGAGGGGCATGGCCTCATCCACCCTTGCTCTCCCCTGTGAAAAGATTTACACCTTTGTCACTGAATTCTGCTGGATTTAGTTGACTGTATCGGCTTCAGTGGGATACTTTGTTAGATTCAGCACAATTCCCCAAGAATTCCTAAAAGTTTTTTTTTGAAGTCCAGTGTACGCAACAGGAAAACCAATACTCTGAACAACGAAAAACACATTTTCCCCCCTTTTTTTTGGGGGGGGGGGAATACAAGATTCATTGTACCAGTCGTTCACATTTTTTCGGGGTGGATGGTTCGATGGAGTTAGCTGGCCTTCTCTTTAACTACAGGCATATGGTACATTTGAAGTTCACTCATTAATTAACCCTAACAGTCCTCGGTCCTCCAACAGGTGAAGGATTGAGGAGTGTTAAGGACTGTACTTGAATTGGGGTTTTTTTTTGTGTAGGGGTACCTCTTGCAATCCTTGGCCATGTTGTCAGTAATATGTATTATCAAGTGTCTGTAACTTTTTTATTTTCATATTGGCAGAAATTCTTCCAGTTCGTATCAGTGTGCACACAGGTTTTCAATTTGGCTGGGAAATGCCACTTTAAGTAGGTTTCTCTGGCTGGGTTGATTTAAAAATTACCCAGATAAGCATAACGCCCTCTCAAATTTGTTTAACAATGAGTGCACTTGCATTTGAACAATAGAAAAGTCCACTGATTTTCTTCTTTGAGCCATCTTGAAAGTTCAGTGAAAGGTAAAAAGTTGTCTTGGTGAGGCTTGTTCTTGCATTCAAATTCATCAGAAGCCTTGGAAAGAGCTTGATCACAATAGTCTTGAATTTCATTTAATCAAGTGACATACAATATCAACATGTAAGACAATTCACATTTGTTTGTGTACATGTATGTGGCAACTGTGCTGTCATTCCTATTTGCATATCCTATTCACAGACATACATGTATTGTTTATATAAAACTGAAGAATTTTGGCTAACGTGTTGCATCTTTTCCATGTTGTGCTATTATAAAGCAGTATTGACTTTCTTTAACACTCCTATGCAAAGGCACATTCTTGACTAAGTTGTCCTATCAGCCAAATCAGACAAATGACACGGTTGTCTGTACTGGCTGGGTTAAATCAAGTGGAAAAAATTTTTGACTGTCTGTGACTGTCATAGCAAAAGGTTTAATATGATGAATGGTAATTAATTTTTCGTACACAAGGCAGTATTTGATACATGAATAAACACCAAAGCACATAATACCAAAGTATTTTTAAAAATGTCAAGCAGCTCCAGTGTACCCCTACACATGAAACTGAACGACATCAACTGTGCCCACACTATCAGGACACAGGTCATCCCGTGTGCTACCAGATATTTATAGATTAAAGTGCTATAACTTGAGCCACTACAATCAGTGCAATGTACTCTCAGTATAATTAGTGATGACAAACCAATTTTGGCAATGAAAGGAAAGACGCTAAAGTTGGTGAGAATTACGCACATGCAACAAGAACGTGTCTGGATGATGACTGCATGTGCAACATTGACAAAATGATCAACAGGAACAATTCGAATCAGTTTAAGGTAATCATGCACAGAGCAGAGGCATTTAAAAAGCTGCGACGCCAACTTAAATAAGCCATACACGAATAGATTTGTCATGTCTTTCTTTGTGATTATCAAACATGTCAAAGTACAGTGTACTTATGTAAATGTGATTAAGGAGTTGTCTTGATAAAGGATTTTTTTTCTCCAGTTCCAATCATGGTGTCATTTCTGTGACAATGGAGAGGTCTTGTTGACATACCGTAGCATGTAATTCATAATGCTTTCCCCAAAAAATTGGACCTTGATTAAGAAAGTTACCATTTTTTAGTGTCTCTGTCAGCACATCATAAACATGTATTTGCAAGAAAGTATTAATTTGTGCTTTATAGTTGAAACTATACTCAGGATATGTACATGTACTTACTAATATTCATAAAAAAGTCAATCCACTGAGTTTATATAATGGAAATTTCTGACCATGTGCAGTACTTAATTAACCGATTGAGCCATTGGAAAAACAGGCTATAGAGTACCGAAGTGAATCTGGCACACAGTTGTTTGTAAAAGGCATGAGTGAAAGCCAGTGCGTGAACCAACACGCACCTGCACTCCACTCATGCACACCTCACTTCATGGTTCAGAATGTCACACTTCAGTATCTATGTTGCCCGAATGAGACAACAGTGGTATACAGTATTAATTCTGTGACTACATTGTAGTGAGAAATTTTTCACTCTGCAGTATTTCAATATGCGTGACCTGTGTCTACTATTTTCGTTACATGTATTAGCGTGTAGTGATAGGTCGAAAGATATCCTGTGGAAAAACAACAGGCATGAGAGGAGTCGATATTTCAAAAACACTTCGTACAAATGCATTTCAGTGTTTTTGTTAATAACATAACTGTATTGTGTATCAGTCTGGGGTATTGCCATATTTGGATGGGCTATTACCATATTTGGATGGGCTATTACATATCTTGTGCAATCTGACCAATCACAAGGCCTGTTCCAGCAGACCATGATGGATTGTCGGTGTTAAGGGGTGCTCTCTTAAACATTGGAGCATATGGAACAAAAACCAAGGTTAAAAAATTCTGTTTGCAACACTTTGATTGGCAGTGCAAAAATAAAATCATTACTGACATGTATCAACTGGACGTTCTATATCATGTTTGTACCAATTCGATTTAAAATTCTTCGCTGCCAACTCGAGATAATTAGTGTTGAAGTTGGCAAAAAAATTCCTGTATCGGTAGGGGCAGAAAGGTGACGCCCATATATGGTTACACTCCCGACTGTGCACGAGTAAATATTGGCACTAGAACATTGTACAATTACAGTGCTTTCAAAAGTTCATACAAAATATCATAAAAGGTAATTGTGTCATTTGTTTCCTTTCAAGCTGTAATCTGGATTTGTTTTTATTTTTAAATTGAAGAGATGTTCAAACGATATAAACATATACAAAGTCAAAACGAAGCACTGTGGACATAATGGAAATTCCATTTACATGAAGATACAGGTTTCGAAACGAATGAGAAACAAATTAAAAGAACAAAAGACTGCCGCCTTTGAAAAGTGATGTCACCAGTATCTTTTATTCACAGCAAAAGCCCGTACAAAATCTGCATTGAAAGAAATCTGAATAAAAATCCCCTCTAAATAAAACTTGCTTTCTTGATTTGTACATTGAAAAGCCTTAGCTGGGTAGAATCATGGAAACATATACATGTAATTCTCTGCTTTGCTCTAAGGTAGAGGCCGGTTTGGACTACACCATCACAATCTAACTGATAAAGAATTACAAAATAACCCCTGCCTTATGACAACGCCAGCAATCATCGGAAAGGGTGAAAAAAGATGCGAGACCAACATAAGCTATACTTGCTGTAAGCTATATGAGCCAAATGCAATTCCTCAGTATAAGGCTGTGCAATGGTTAGTATTTGGTATATCAGTAAATCCTTTTCTCACGATATCCAGTAATAATTCAAAGCGATTCGACTCAGAACAGTTGGGTTAGTTAACTGGCCACATGTATGTAGACGTCCTCTCTTTCAGAGTTAATGTGCAAAGTGTGTAAAATATGCCAAGCATGTCACTTATATGAAATTAACCAGAAATGCTCTCGATAAAACTAGAGATGTCATCAGAAAGGTGAGTGCATCATGACTCACACGTGTGTGACTCATTTCTGTAAACACTACAAGGATTCAATTTTGGAAACAGAAATACCCCAAATCAGATAACGGGGATGTGAAAGTGAACATAAGAAAGGACAATGACCCCCAACAGTCCTAAACTCAATAGAACTTTCATACACATTTGTGCTAGGGTTGAGAGTTAAGATCAATATGTTAACATCATCTTGGCTTTGTTAATGTGACTAACAACAAACAAGGTGAAAGATGGAGTGGGGAACAGAATGGCAGGTGCCATAAATGTGTATTTGAATTTTCTACATGAAAGTAAACATTGCTTTGTAATGTAATTTGTCAGTCACTGTAAAAAAAATTTGACACATTCAATTGGCCTGGGGACAAGAAGAATTTCTACAGAAGCAAGCATATACATAGCGCAAAGTGTGTACGGCAGCATTACGGAGAAGACGTTGTAAGTATGAATGCACAGTCTTTTGTGCCATGTGGAAGAGATGTCTGTAATGTGCGCAAAGCTCTTGCATCAAGCAATCCTACAAAATCACTGTTATGTGGCAAAGCGGTTACGCAGGTGCATCTGTACAACATGACACCCATGCTTCTTCAGTGTGGATAGGTGCATGTATTCCAGTCATTGCGGGGAAGCAAAACATTGTGGGGACACATCAGGGTCGTACCCTCCGTGTCGGTCAAAAGAGGAACAGAAATTAGTCACCACATAAACAAGGAAATTCTATGCTGCACGCAATCAGGTGCGTGGACTTCCTATAGAGTAACTTGTTTGTTATATTTTACTGGCGTGAATGGGAAGTGATGACAGGGAAATGAAATGATCAAACCCACCTACAACTTGCGTGCACCTTTTAACAGATGCTGAAGCTATCTCAGAGCATGGCAAGTGCATCTGTGTAGCATCCGTATTCATGGTTTAGCTTCATCTGCCCCACAATGCTTTGCAACATAATGGTACTTTCATTCCCTTTTAATTACTGCCTAGGTACTAACGAGTATGGCAATAACTTTGGCTTATTAGTTCACATTTGGCGTACCATGCACAACTTCCACTACCCCCCTTCCTGCATTGTTTTTATGCATAGTCTTAGCTGGCTGTCTTGAGAAGGCCATGTACATGTAGGTCTCAAATTTTCTTGGATGTTCAACTCATACAAAAGTGGTTTCCTGGAACCATCAGTTGGTGGTGATTAAAATAAAAAGGTTTCTTCAACTTGGTTGGGTGTTGGGAAATCTAGACTAATAGAATTACATTTCCCAACGTACATGTACATACGCATTTAATGTCTGGAACTGGTAATTAAAATGTCACAACCACTTTTGTTATGACAGAGTTGATTTATCTTTATTCAAATCAGTGCTGACTCGGAAATTCATTAAGAAAGGGTTCCATTGCCCAAGCAGCATAATGTACAGTGGTATAGACAACAAATGACAGTGGATTCAAAACAAAACTTACATCATTAAAACAAGGACTAAGCTGCCTGTCATTGTGCCAAGCAAACAGCAACGTGCAAATTACATCATGGATCTCACAAATAACATGTCAACTAAGAAGTTGAAAACACACGGGACTTCTAGGCCAGAGTTTTCAGCTGGAGGGTCAATCCACCTTAGACTGAAGAGGTTTCAACAACCGATTGAAGAAGGTCCAATTAAAAAAAAAGCAACACTGAGAAGTGAACCATTTTTTGCATTTTTTTTTACCTAACACCAAAAAGAATGTCATGGAATGATACTTGCTTCAACACCTGACCGTGGCCCACGCGGCCTCTTGAGGGCTCCACGCACGCTCAACCTCCATGAGCCTACTTGAGATATGGCGGGCACAACAGGAGGGCGCTACATGTACTTGGCTAGGGTAAAATCATCTGCGTTTGCTTTAAATTTAACCACTTCAAAAACAGCTCCCTCTTGTGTCCGCCACACCTCAAGTAGGCTCATGGAGCTTTTTCAAGCCTCATCTGTGCAAACTTAATGAAAATCACTCATGCGTGGAAACAAGTAAAGGTGTCACCTGGTGCATGTTTTGCACATCATCCAGGGTGAAGTGGTTAAAACTATGGGCCTTGAGCTGGACCAAGAGAGGGCGCTATTTCCTTAGCAACAGAGGCTCCTTGGGTACAAACTGAACGACTAGGAAATGCAAGCGTTGTATTTCATGAATGAATACGTCTGACCAACGCGGCTCTTTTCAACTGATGAGGGGGTGCTTCTGCTCGAGGCAGACACACACCAATGTAGATGTCCAGGTTTTTACTGCATGTGCGTTGATTTTGTGGGTGGTGTTTTTGTTATGTTTGGAGCCAAATACTTGTATATGTAAGAACAGTCCTGTTGGCCATTTTCACTTAACCTCCAACACGACAAGCAATTTCTGCTGCACGCGCAGGGGTGGTGATAGCATACAAAGCAATGCATGCTTGATACACTGGTTCCTATATGAGTAAAACGATTGCGGTTACACCATGGATCAATCTCTTTCTTGAGTATGTGTGGTTCTGAGAAGAAACGGGGAATAACTCAACGCTTCGAACAGTGTACTCTGTCCGTCTTCAGGAGACTGTCTCCTGAAGACGGACAGAGATTGATCCGTGGTATAACCCCAATCGTTTTACTCATATAGTTCTTTCACCATGAAAACCTTCAAGTCTTACACTGGTTCCTGTTGCAAGAAATAGCAAGAACAATGAAAATGGCCAGGGGAACCAGTGACACAAAGTTTCTCCCGAACTCCAACAACCTCAACAGTGAACACTATTGGAAGCAACATAAACCTGTGTTACAAATATTTGCGCGAGTTAAGTCAGAGATCGTTTGTATAGATTTCAGTTGTATGCGTACAAGCATGTATTGTACAGTGTCTTTGGTCTGGCAGAATTTGTTCGGAGGTCTCAGTGCCTGTACAGTGTTGGAAGCAAGATTTTCCGTTAGACTGCAGAGTACATGTCAGCCGGTTTATACGACGCAATCAATTTGCACTGGTACACAACTGCATTTCACAAAATACCTCACCTTGGAACTTCTAGCTGCAAAACAGTGTAACAGAAAATATTTCGCACATTTCTATTGCACCTGGCATTTAAACATCTAAGTCTTGTCCAAAAAAGTGCTCTGAGTGAGAGTTTTGTAACAATCAGTGGGAGAACTGCAGCGAATGTGAACAGAAGTTTATTTCCAGAGGAGCGTTATATAACGGATTCGCTTTGAACCAAATTCTAACTGTAACACAGGGCTGGAGATAAGACTTGTAACAAATCTAAACATGTCTAAATAATGTAATGGCAAATCATGTACACATGGACCAGTGATGGATCCCAAACCTCAGAGAGGTTCAAAATCTGTTTTAAAGCCAAGTTAGTGATATATACATTTACTAAAATCAATGGGCTAGCAAGCATAGTAAAGGAATGGACATAAAAACGGTCAAAGGTCAAAAGAGCACACAGGAAGATTTGAAAGAGGCTATTGGTGCCACATCTGAATCTGGTTATTAGCTTTCGGCCGTGTTTTATAGGGGGGTGTTTTGGCGCTCTGATGCTTCGGACAAAAGACATCATTAGAATCAATCTATGGACGGATATGAAAGATCCACGCCACGCAAGAACAAAACTCGGTGTGCATTTCACATAGAGATCACAGTTATTTCATGGGAACTCCCCAGGAGTGAACAGGCTTATGCACATTTACTCGGACACGCTGAGCACAACCAATTAATGTTGGAATGCACAGTTGTCAGGGGTGTGAGCGGCTGCTTCAAATTAAAGCTGAAAACAGCGAGCAAAAAGCTGAAAACATAAAAAAAATTCCCATACTTTTGCACAGACCAGGGGTACCAAAAAAAAGCTGAAATTCCGAGTCAACATCTGAACAGAAAAGCCTGAAATCAGCTAAAAAGCTGAATTCTCACCGCCCTGGGTTTTTCATTTTGTGCACAATTTTGAAGTGATTCACACCAGCCTGTCTCTTCTTGGCCGGGGCAGGGGCGCTTTCAGTCGGGACAGAAAGTTTTAACCACCTGATTCAGATAAGGCTTGCGATTCTGAAAGCAGCTCATATTGTAGTGATTATCATCTTGCAGCTAAACTAATCGGGCTCTTAAGAAAACTAGAAAACAAAAAATGGGGCCCATGTGACCACTGTCCACTGGCAAAAGGACTGCAAATGACGCGTGGCTTCTGGGAGGAATTATGCCAACAATTTAAGCTTACTTGTTTGGTTAGTATGTAGCTGTCAGTTAGGGGGCACTGCCTGGTACCAGGAAGCATCCTGCAAAGAGAGAACAAGAAAGGAGACAACACCGTATGAAAAGACATTCCTGAGATAAGTGTCAAATGTGAACTTTGCCTCCCTAGAGAAAAATGGACCTGCAATTTTGGCAGATTTAGTTTCATATCGCATGGCCACAAATTTCTAACATTATGTCTTGATTCTGTTTAAGGTTGGCAAAGCAAAGTGTCTTGGTAGTCCTTCAAGCTTAACCCTCAACGGTATTTTAGCTAGCCCTGCTGAACACCAACCAATGCATGACAGTTGTCCAAGGAACAAGTCTACGTAGTGTAATGATCAACAAGATCTACTGATGCCACAAATTGGACCACCATTGACCGAGCTGGCTGTGATCGATGAAATTCAGCCGAACAGCCAAGAGTATTCTCTAAGACATGGAATTCGATGTTCATGCTGATGTATACATTGTAGTTCTTCAAATATCTTGGAAATTGAAATCTAATTCTGTTTACTGCAGTAATTGAACTAAATAAGAGGGTCTAAAAGAGTGAAGGAGAAAAATTGGACACGTACATTTGGCTCTACCTAGTCTAAACCTATCACCCAAACCTGGTACCAGAGCTGTGGACCATTTCTGCGCTGCCTTCTGCACCCTTAGCGAGACCGTGAGCAATGGCGCTGTCGTTTGTAGCCCTCTTGCCTCTCACTGGAGCTCGAGTCGCGGCGGCGCCGGTGCGGATTGGGGTTCCTGCGCCGGCCGCCCTCTCGCCTCTCGCTGGAGCTTGAGCTGGAGTCGCGGCGGCGCCGGTGCGGATTGGGGCTCCTGCGCCGGCCGCCCTCTCGCCTCTCGCTGGAGCTTGAGCTGGAGTCGCCGTGGCCCCGGTGCGGATCAGGGCTCCCTCCCTGTATACCATACTTCCGATCATGCGAGCCTGACCGGGATCTATCAGGGCATAAAAAACAGTTGTTGGCACAGAAAAAAGGATTAGGTTTCTCTCTGGAAGTACCACCGCTGGATCAAGAGGAGAAAGCCTGTTGAGATTTCACAAGGAGATTATTTCGCTCAAACTTGAGCTAACTCAGGACAAAGAGTTACCTGTGGGAGGCAACCATATGGGAAAATATTTAGGGCCTGTGACACCCTCCTGTTCAGACAACTCCACATTTTATCTCATACTCAACACCCTTGGCACTGTTCTACAAAAAAAACCTGGCACACCACTAAATTTATGCGGACTTGTAGACCAGCAGTCTAGATGGACCTGCTGTAAGACCTACAGCAACAGGACCAAAATTACCCAGGGTGTTCGTAGAGATACCGCACCTCAGAGGCAGAAAGGCTGAGACCCAACTGCTATGTGGACCAAGACCAGCTACGGCTGGACTGTCTAGAGGACCTAGGACCAAATTTACCCGAGGTGTTCGCAGCGATGTGGGGCCTTGCCAGTGGGCAAGCCAAGACTCTGGACATGGACCGTAGTTGAACCTGCCCAAGGGCATACAGCAACTGGACCAATTTATCCAAGGTGTTAACAACACTCTGGCGCCTTTTGCTGCATGTTGGCTGGGACCCAAAGGTCATCCTGGACCTAGACTGACTGAAGCTGGACCTGCCCAAGGACCTACAGTAAAGGAACAAATTGTGCATGGGGTTTGCTGCAAC
>NW_019091659.1:231569-244717 GCF_001949145.1 Acanthaster planci
ACTGGAAATGCTGGAAGGCCAACATTAAAAAGTACAAAATTGGTCTTGGGGTTTGCTGCAACATGGCACCTTAGCAGCAGGCAGGCCGGGACCCAACGGTTACCTGGACCTAGACCGGCTGTAGCTGGACCTGCTGGAGAACCTACAGTATTAAAGAGGGCCAAACTGCCTTTGAGGTTTGCTGCAATATGGCACCTTAGCAGCAGGCAGGCCGGGACCCAACGGTTACCTGGACCTAGACCGGCTGTAGCTGGACCTGCTGGAGAACCTACAGTATTAAAGAGGGCCAAACTGCCTTTGAGGTTTGCTGCAATATGGCACCTTAGCAGCAGGCAGGCCGGGACCCAACGGTTACCTGGACCTAGACCGGCTGTAGCTGGACCTGCTGGAGGACCTAGAGCGAGAGGACCTGGAGGAACGGGAGCTCGAAGACGATGCGCGTGAGCTCCGAGAGGCCGAGCGGCCCCGGTCCCAGGAGGCATCAAGTAGCTTTTTGGCATCCTTAGCTGAATCATCGTCATCCCCATCTAGATCATACTTTGACAAATCTCCATCGTCATCATCATCATCGTCGTCGTCCTAAACACAGGAAAAACAAATGACGAAACAATACAACTGTCAATGCTAGACACAATGCAATGAATTCAACGTAAACTGCCTCCTACTTACAGAGGTGGCTACGATAAAATCACTCCTTAACCTTTAGTCTTAAATCCTGTCATCTCAATGTGATAAGGGACGTTTCTAAAAACCTTAGCTGCCCATACCGATAGCAGGCAGTGAAGGAGTGGTCAATCAGCGCAGTTACAAAACTGTGGGGAGTCACATTTTCTGCAAAGGGGCTTTACAAAATTGGACCACGTTCTCCATGCTTACGTCAGAGTCCAGCTTATAGGCATCCAGATCAGCATCATCTCCACTCTCCTCTTCATCTTCCACTTTCTCTTTACCCTCGGCAGCTGCTGGTTTAGGCGGAACGGTGCCCCGGAACTTTTTCTTCTTTCTTCCAAACTGAAAGAACAGGACAGAGGAGCCGAGTGTTACTCGCTTCAACATGAGTACACTCCTGAGCACATGAACAGAAGGAGTACGACCCACAGGTATCACAGGTCTCGATCAGACTGGGAGGCTACAGGTATTTCGTGATTAATTCTAAAGATGAACAATGAAATTGGAGTAGGATATGAGCCTGTAACCTCCTAAGAACTTTACCGGTGCCCTACCAACTGAGCATTTCAGCCCTTATGTTGACAATTCTTCCCAATGGTCAATAACTTTGGCTCTGAAGCCACAGAACCTGAAACACCATATAGCCAGGGATTACTCCCTAAATACACAATGTAACCTGGGAAGTGGTGAAAGGAGGATAGCCCAGGAGGATAGGCTTTTTTTAAGCACAAATCAAACAACAAACTGTAAAGGTGAGGAGAAACTGACTAGGTGCTTACATATTAATTAAGGTGAACAAAGAAATTGACGGGAGCAGGATTTGAACCTGCTATGTCCGGAATACCATACCAGGGCACAACCAACTGAGCTATCCAACCCTACGTTGGTCGATCTTCCCATTTGTCACTATCTTTGCTCAGGGGACGCTAGTCAGAAGCCATAGAACCTAAAACACCATACAGCCAGGGATAAGGCCCCAAATACACGATGCAACTGGGAAGTAGTGAATGAGGATTGACTACGAGGACGGGGCTTTTTTCAAACACAAATCGTCAAGCAGGGGAACTGACTACATGTTGTTGCTTCAATGATTATGAAGAAGAACAAAGACATTGAAGCGATATTTGAACCTGTGACCTCCAGAACACTGTACCAACTGCGCTACCCAATTCTACACTATTTTTACATGACAGTCAGGTACCTGTGTTGCACTGCAATACACAAGTAATGTACTAGTACCATTTTCCTGCACCCACAAGCATCAAAAGCGACACATGAATGCAGCCATGGTGAGTTGGCCCATTCAAAGAAACAGGCCCTGAGGTAGGACATCCTCATCGCTGCCATGCACACAAAGTATCATGTAGACTGCAGACGCATCCACTAACTGCACTAACCTGTAGCCTGGGTACTAGCCAGGTGACAGCGTGGTTCCTGGAGTGCCCAACTGGAAAACAGCAAGGAGCGGGGCTGAAATTTGATGGTGCGCGAGCCAGTCAAGATTTGGCTCTCAATCACGACTATGTACTAGGTACTGGTATGTTAAGTAAGACAAGACAGACTCTCATAGAAACCCTGATGGTCCAGCAGGTGTGAGACTGAGGACAGTTAGGGTTAACTGTACTCAACCTGTAACTTTGACTTGGTTATCTCAGACAATACTCCAAGCCTCAAATTGATGAACACAGCTTTCCTAACTTTAGACCATAAGTGCCTTAAAAGTAACATCCCCTCGTTTGCAGGGCAAGAGATGAAAAGTCACAGCTGCAAGCATGAGGTGGATCAAATACTTCCATATTATCTTCCATCCCTGTCAATCGTGCTCGAAAGTAACACATGCTCCTTGGGGGAAATTTGCTGGGTGATCAAGATGTCACATCATCGAGGCATTTCTACTTACGTCATCAAATTCCCCATCCGAATCCTCTTGGCCCGATTTGTATTCGACGCCCTCCCTCTCGTTGTAACCACCTCCATAACCTGCAAGCGGTTTGGACAAATCAACCATGTTCAGGGGGGTCCAGTCGACTTTTTTCTTAGATGCACGTTTTGCATATCTTCACATTCTCCTTCAAACTGAACTAGCCTTTTAGAAGCTTGGCGGACACTATATGAGGTCGCTATTTGAATTTAGGTAAATTTGGAGTAAACGCAAAAGATTTTACCCAAACCAAATAACGTCTTCCTATTGTTTCCACCCTACCTCAAATAGTCGAAAGGCAGCCTTTTGAGTGAAGAGAATTGATAAGTGCACTTTTTAAAAATACGTCAAATTCGTTCATGCTTTTCCATGCGACAGAGGGCGCTGTTGCTGTGATGTCAATCAGGGTAAACGCGGCTCTGTTTACAGGCTTTTCTGTTCACATTGCTGAATCCACAATTTGCTCACTGAGCACATTGCTGAGAAAGGGTTGCTGATTGGCTTGTTGCAATGTGCTCAGGTCATAGTGTACCATCAAAGAAAATGAAATTTAGAGCAACAAACTATTAGGAAATCTAGCAGGTTTGGGTTTTTTTTTGGTGCACAAATCAAGCCCGGCAACACTGAGGTTTTCTCCCTGGAATGAATGACATCACAGTTTCGCTCGTGGATGTAGAAATTTGCCCTAGCTTTGGGGGGACGATGGACCGATCGAGAGCTGTTTATTGACCGATTCTGTTTGCCACGCCCACTACGCACCAGGGCTGACATCATTATTAATTTCGCTCTATTTCATGAATAAACTCCATAATCCAGAAATATGCAGATCACAAGCACACTTAGGCAAAATTTAAACCAATAGAGTGGTAGAAGCAAGACACATGAGGATCAATGTAATGTGCATATAATATGCAAATGCACACAGCAGACTTATGTTCACTCATGTCAGGCATACTGTCAACAGCAGCTGCGATTGTTTGAAAGACCATGGGGTGGGGTGGGGTGTGATGGATTGGCCCATTCCTTTGTTAGGAAGGGCAGAGCTGTGGGGACAAAAAGTTGTGTCCCTCATGAGTGACGGCCCCGAGAGGGAAATACATGTAGCACACCTGTTCTTGCTTCCACTTTTCCAAACTTGGGCGTCTTGCACAGGTTGCAATCTGTCCGCCGGGCCCAGTTCACATTGCCGCACCTACACATGGCAAAGAAGAGAGATTAACTTGATATCACTCATGGTAAAGTTCAGAGGTCAGCAACAGTTGAAGGTTCAAAGGCCAGCCATTTCACAAACATGGAGCCTGGTCAATCAACTGCTTACTCGCTCCCATTACACTGAACTTTTGTGAAAGTTATAAAACTCCAGAACAACCGAACCGACATTATGCCCATTCTTTCTAGAGGATATGAAGGATTGAAGGAATTGGCATTCAATGAAAATTCAACATGCCAAGTGCATGTAAATCACAACAGAAGACTGGCTGAGGTCCCTGGCTCTGAGCCAAGGCCACTTAGAACCACGGTATGTATGTTGACAACTGACACATTCACAGGAGCTGTAGACCTACAGTCATGTCTGAGTCATTGCTAACTTTCTACAACCTCACAGCAATTAAGCATTTCAAGGAAGCTAAACACAATCTCAATGCATACGAGTCTTTCCACTACGAGTAGCTGCACATGGGCATGAATGTGCATAAAATGGCCCGTACTGTGCCCAGAGTTATACATTTACTGCTCCCACAGGTTAGTTAATGCCCATTTCTGGCTGCATTACGTTTTGCACTGCCAGTCGTCAGCACTGAAGAGCCCTTTACTCTTTTCTGCCAGTTGCTTGCCGATGGCCGAGCCTCCGGCTTTGATGGTGATGTGGCTCTTATCTGCAAGTGTCAAAAAAAGACATTCACCTGATATCCAATGCCACTAAAGTGTTCCAATTTCCTGGCAGAGGTCAACAATTTGCCTAGTCTTGGTACAAGACGTTCTTGGCGGGGTTTTCACACTGCACAACTCCCCGGCAGGCCCGCCACATAGAGATAAATATTGTATAAAGCTAGAGTGCTGATTCATATACAAAGTGATGTCTGCTGGGTGCATCCAGGTTTGTGCACAAACCTATGGAAAACTCAAAATTTTGTATGGCTTTGTATGGCTATTTGCGTATCTGCGTCTGTATTCCAAAATAATGCATTTACAAAGCCGATATGCAAAAATATCACCACACACAATCAGTAAATGAGCATATCATTCTACTCTGCATAAACAATGCAAACGTGGGCGCGTATGCGCCGCTGCATCTAATTTTGTGGTAACTTTTTTTAATCGGATTTTATCAGTACCCAATATGCACTGCATCGAGAATACATAATTCTGTAGTGCTGTGGCCGGTCGGGTGGGGTAGAGGGCCCAATTGCATTTCTGCCATCATCTTGCTGAACTATTAAAAGCTGTGTTACAATAAATTTACTTTCCCCCATCCGTTTGGTTGCAGTATACAACCACGCAACAAACAAAGACATGGACAGAAGCGAACAAACACACACCTCTCTGATATCCTGCACATCCGACCTACTTGTAGTAGGCTGGCCCAGTTTTATGATCAATACTCGCATTGGCTCACTGTCTCAGTTACTCTGGCTCCCTACTGAAAATTACCCGGTTTATTCTGCAAATCCCAGATTGGTAGTTACTCAACTTATTCCGCCAGGCCCTAACTGAAAGTTACTCAATTTACTCTGCTATTCCCTGAGTGGTAGCTACTCAATTTACTCTGCCCGCTCTGACTGGAAGTTCTCACAGTGTCCTTGACTGGAATATATAGGTACTCGCAGTCCTTGCAGTCGGTCCCTGGCTGGAATTTAGTTGACTAGATATTACTTACTTATTTGGCACCGACATCAAAGTGAGTTCCCACTGGTAGCACTAACCCCCGGGTACTGGAGCAGACTGAGTCGGTGAGCTGCCATCTGCCGGAGCTTCCTAGATATTCTAAACCAACAGTTTGTTTGCTCAGCGGCAACGGAATACCCTAGTTTAACTCAACTTCTAACTGACCAATATAATTCTACTATTCACCATAAATCATGGATAAATTTTATACACTGTTAAAGGGAAAATCCAAATAGTTCTTATGTCCTGGGCGTCTATGGTCCTTGTGACTCGTCCTAATTTTATTCACGACTATCGCACCAGGGATAGACTTTGAACATGGCGGCGCACACCGTACCTTGCGAGTAGGAATAACCCAGGTAATCTGTACAATGTTTAATTAACTCTGAACAATTTTTCTGTCTTCAACTACAGAATATTTAACCATTGGTTACTTCCCGCTGCACTTCTGTATATATTCATGACATTCTGTCCGATTTTGAATGCACATGGATCCAAAATGTCTGCGCCCAGGACGGTGTAAACTTTTCTCCCTGCGGAGGAAAAGAAGTTAGCACTCTAGCACAGTGTATTTATGTTGTAGCTCCATGGTTTGCCATCATCTGCTCACCCCCACATGCCCAACATCACCAGTGGAAGGCATTCCATATGTGATCTGTCCTGCGCACCCAGTTGACCCGGACCGTGAAGTACCCTCTATGGGTTTATTACTGAAAAGCGTAATGCATCGCTATAAAATGTACCATCACGCTAAGGACGTCTTGGACCAGGACTATAATCTTCCTTGAACAGAAACTAAAAGATTATTTACTCATCTACAAGTTCTCCCTCACGCAAGACAAACCTACGTACACAATGGCTGAAACTCATTCACTACAATATACTTGCACCATGTAACATTCAGTACAAATTACTACATATATTTACAAATGGACCACTAGGCCTCTTTACACAAAAACCAGTAAACCTTGACTGAACTCAATTCCACGATGGACAAAAACATTTCATTTCAGCCATTTTTATAAAATGAGTGTCAGTCATTATGCAATGGCCTGTATACCAGAAAAAAATTTAACAGGCCCCATTTTCAACCCAGGACAAGATTTTCAACCTGGCGCTCAAGATCTCTCCCTGATCTTAAGCAGGGCTAAGTTCAACCTGGGCAAAATGAATCTAACGGGCGAATCTGGGTTGGTCCTGGGTTGAAAATTCTCCAGTGTAAAGTGCAGCATGTTTCACCTAACATCACCTCTCGAGATTTTTTCTAGTGTGAAAAGACCAATTTATATCACAGAGTTTCAAACTGACGTTCCCTCAAAATAGTACTATGATTGTAGACCTACATGTATACGTGTACATGTTTATGGTAAAATGTAACAATCATGATTTGTAGGGTCCCATACGAACATGTTCAGACTAAGATCTTACCAGCACCACATCGATTACACTGCTGCCTACGAGAGAAGTTCACGTTGCCACATCTGAAAGAAAAACAACAAATATACCCAACAAGAAATGAGACAAATGAATGCAATGCCTACATGTATGTGAGTAGCAGTGTGACATGCCCACATGTAAGGCTGTGGATGGATCTCTTTTGAAATTTGTCTCTTTTCTGTCGCTATCACAGCCCTACTTCAAGCCTTGGCAGGGCTTTAATGCCTGAAATCCAAACTGCAGGATTGTCACAAACTTTGAATCCTAACAATACCTTCTGAAATGAGAATGACTCAACAATTTTACTTACACTGTTCACATTCCTCAGAGTTTGGACTTTCATACGAGCACCCTAAAGCTTTCCCAAACCGTATATTTTCCAATGTATGGTGCCTTGAAAAACCCGGCCAGTGGTATTGATATGCTGACCGCGGATGTCGCTTTTAACGAAGGCAACGCTTCGTGCATTGGACGTTATGCTTTGAACTGAAGAAGCCAGCCATGGCAAGTAGCAAAAAAGTGCTAGGCCTAGGGCCTACACCATTGCAATGATTTGTACACAAACTAAACATCTGACATGTCTCAACAGGCAGCATGCAACATGTACCATTTAGCATTGCTAAATGCTACACAGTCATGACAGTACTAGCATGGAGGAATAAAACACATTCCTCCATGGTAGGCCCTACTACTAGTAAGTCTGGTACTAAAGGGTGAAAAGGAAGGGGTCATCATGGCAAAGACTTGAGAGAGCAAAATCATGTGCGCCACCATCATGACTATTGATTTGTGGTGGGAAGATTTGATTGAGAATATAGAATTTTTTTTCAGACTTAAGTGTAGGCCTACGCCTACACAGCCCCATACTTAAGGATGGAGCGGGAGTGAGAGTACTACGTGCCACACTAGCGGGGCTTAAAGGCCAACCCTGATTTGTCACACATGTAGCTGGGCAGCGTCACGAACCCGGTACCCATAACTTCGGCTTCAGTCACACCATGGAGGAAGGACCTTCCGCCATGCAGAGCATGCAGAAAGAGCCGAGTGTGCATGTCAGAGACTTGGTTTCTGCAAGTACCTATTTATCCTATCTCTAAATGTAAAAGTATTCTCTAAACGTTTCTGGCTTACAAATGGACAACACTTAATCTCTTTTTCATATCGATACTCAAGGAATAAGCAAATCTTCAGCTTACTTGGGATCGGAACAGACCCAATCACCCTCGTTGCTAGAGTGTCTGCGCGACATCTTGAATTGCTTGGTTGGTATGCCGCCATTCGTTATTCGAATTCGTACATAGTGCTGTGGGTTGGTGCTGGACACCAGTGCAAATTGTACACGCCACACGGGCCATTTCCTAAAACCTGGCTTCGGCCATGGTCTACGCTGGACCGTTACCTATTTTAACGACGCATCTGGCCCCATCCGTTGGTTTACTTATTTTGTTTTCAAGGGGCTCTGATATACTTTCCTTTTCGTACAATACACTGATTCCTAAATAATCATTTTATTTCTTCATTTAAAATCTGTACATCATTTTTATGGGGATAGCACAACCGACACGCTTTCGTATTGCCTTATGGAAATTTCAATTAATGGACCACATTTCTTCACTCCGGTTAAACCCCATGGCTAATCAAACTATATGATTAACTTTTTAAAATTAAGTGACATGAACCTGGCAAAAAGAGCCCCCAGTTATAATAACTAAATAATGAAATCGAATTATTTGGGAAGAACAAAAATTTCAGTCTTCACAATCCGCCTTATTTTTTCTGACAATGGAAAAGTGGGGGCAAAATTCAACAGAACACCCCTGGACAAAAAGTGTGCGGGCGTGGCATACGTAGTGTGGACCTCTCTGCACAAAAGAAATCCACGTGGTGGTGGCGGGGGAGGGGGCATATACAGCCCCTTTCCTCAGGTATGCCAAATGATTTGTCAATATATGTGTCAGTTATCTACATGTATCACCATCCCGGATCCACCGTTGAGTGCACTGGTCTACGAAAGAGTAATAAGCTTGCACAGTGATCCAAAGTAATGAAACACTGGCTTATACACGCTAAATACGTCTGCAACCATGGAGGAAGGCTGCCAGTGCAACCTAGCAAAAGGGCTTATTAATCCAACTGCATGCATTGTTGAGCGGGGAAAATGCTTAGAGGAATCAATGGTGGCCTAACACCCACAAAAACTACGATGTGAATCACAATGACGCTTTTATGCTACGATCTGTGTGCACTTGACTTTTTACCTTGAATTTCATCCAGAGTACAATTTCTAAACTGCAGTTAACTTTCGTATCAGTTTCAGACCATAACAGGACCGATGGCCATGATTCAATTAATCGGCAGTTGTATTATAATAGTAAGCTTTAATCGACAAGTGCACAAAAACGCTGAAAATGCCATAATCATTACCGTAGCAATTCATGATAAATCATACCAACCCGTATTATTATGACCTGGAAGCGAAGATCAATTAATGTAAACTTAATTCTTGCCACAAGTTAAAACTGATGCAAATTCTTGCAAGTCCTGCAGTTCACAAGACATGGTCATAATTATATTCTACAATGAATGCCAACAGCCACACAGGCTACTATCGACCTGGATAAACAATCAATAAAGCAATAAATAATCCGTAGTTTGACAGTTGTAATATACATCAGTAACAATTTATATACGTCCGTGTAGAAATGAGATTTTAACCTCAATTCAATGTTACACCTCGACTTTCAATGGCACAGTCTGTTCCTAATCTAGGTTTACCACCTTTAAACTCCGGATTTTAAACTTGTCTTGTTAATTTGACTCAATGACTCCTCGGTAATTTGTTTTGTCCTTTTTATGATGTCTGCATTGGTCATGTAAAGGACAACATCGGGAGGTCGTTTAACTTTGAAGTTATACCTCTAAGATGTTTTGGTTCTTACCTGCAAGTCTCTATAAAATTGTTCGTTACGTTTACGTTGGGCTATGCGCTAGTAAGCAGAAGCACGGAGAAAGAAAGATGTCTTCTTCCTTCCTCCATGACTTAACATTTGGGTTTCACACCGCAGCTCACATTAATGAAGGGTTTTCTTGCTGTGTCTGATGTTGATTACTTGTTCCGCCTTTGTTATCATCTTTGTGTGAATCTAATACAAAAGATTTCCAAGTTAAGCCGATTCCATGAGCGTACATCCTGGGGGATAGGCGTACATATACCCCCTCTGACTTTTGAGGTGGGAAAGGGCTATTACCCCCCCCCATATACACACACGCTTTTTGTGATGAGCAAAACATTTAAGCGGATTGTGAGGAATTTTAGGATTTCCAAACGACTAAAATATTTGCAATACCACTAAAAAGTGTAAACAATTTTATCAAGCCATAAATATGTTACTCTGATATAAGATTCTACATGAACAGATGTACGTCTCTATTATGAAATCGCCCCTATAGTATATGATGTAGCCCCCCCCCCATTTCCATGGCCAGGCAAGTCATCCCCTCCCCCACTTTTCCCCAGACCCCCCCCCATCCCACTCCCCAAATTTCCAGCACAGTTATATATGCCACTGGCAGGTTCAATCCACATATATACTCAGGAAGATGCACTGTGGGCCTATCCGTTTGTAGTTGCATTTTGTACAGTGATTTTGGACCTAAAAAAAATTGGAAAGTCCCATAGTTCACCAAGAATAGATGTCATTTTACAATTAATGCAACCGACTCCATGTAATACGAGCTCGGACAGGGCTAGATTACGGGGTGATCATGAGATCTAATAAAAAACATTTGTATTAATTTGGTAATAAAAATGATTCAAATAAAACACAAAATCTTATAAACAACCTGGCTATTTATTCCCAAAATAAGTCCAGAAGAAAGTGTTTGATAAGGGCAATAACTGCACATGGACACTTCGGGTACACAGCCTAATAAAAGCAACTGCGCAAGCATTAAATTTGATGTTGTCAAATCATACCAAGCACCAACGATGCATGAATATTGAACTTCATATACATGTACGTATATACTGCAGTACACAACGTTTCAAGGATACAGATTACCAGCGAAAAATTGCGGCGATGATCATTTGCACCAGGCACAAAATGGGACATAGGGGTACCCCCCCCCCAAGTCCAATCCCTATAAACACTCTAGCCTATTGTTACTTAACACATCCCCCTAGGTGTCTGAAAAGAATTCCTGAGGTATCAGTATAACAAGGACCGGCACAAGGGGGGGGGTGCTCTCTGTCCCATAATTGGCTTCACAATGATGATCATGGGGTACAAAGAGCCGGGGCTTATGGTTGTGAAACAGGTGCTGCGTAGCAAGCATTCGCCGCGCTCTGATAATGGACATACCGGCCATGACAGAAAGCGGTAATTGGCCAGATGGTAAAGCCCGGGCAGTTCAAACTCCCGTGTGATTTTTCCTCCATAGTATAAACGACCCTTCACGAATAAATTCTAATTGGGGGAGCGGGTTAGCGTGGCGGTTCTTTCCTCGCTTTGCACCAATGAAGTCCGGGTTCGAGTCCCCGCTTGGCCCAGGCTTTAAGTGCATTTGGTTTCCAGTCCATACTCGCTCTCGCAGGTTTTCTCCGGGTACTCCGGTTTCCTCCTGCCTCTAAAAATGGACCTTCTTCCTAACTCCGTAATGTGATGCTGATTAATAAAGTGTATGAATAAACGTACAGTTATTGGCGCAAATAGCCTGAGTTGCTGAAAGCGCCAATAAAACAAAATAACAACAATTTATGTGCGCATGCACATAAATGGATGTGGAGGCAAAAAGCTTTAGAGGCCCATTGAAAATGTACAGGGGCACAAAAATTTCAACGTCATTTTCTGGTGGCTTCTGCACTTTTGTCTTCGGAAAACCCTCTTGCGCTTTATTGGCGGAAGGTCTGTTGATACCCGTAATCGCTGGGGTCGTAACTGTTGCCAAGTACAAGTGTATTACCTCAGTAAAAGACGGTGCCCCAAAATCCTTGAATACAGGCTAACAAGTCTGAAGTGCAGTTCCAGGGTTTCCCACCACTTAGATCTTTCACTGATGCGATGTGTAACGTGGCGCTTATGTAAAGATGCACTCTTTAATTTACACTTTCCTATCTGAAGACTTCAAGAAGGCAAGATACCTTCGAAAGCTCTGTAGTGCAATCCAGTATATATTGTCAAAAGGTGAAGTACGAATATTTTTTCAAAGTTTGTTTTTACGAAGTATATTTTATTCCAATTTCCTTACTTACAAAGTGCATTCTTTCAACTTCGTTTTTACGAGATATATTTTTCCAAGTTCGTTTTAAGAGTTATTTTTAGTTCGATTTTATGATTTTTATTAAAGTCTGTTTAGTGAAAATAAATCAAAACCTGAAAATGTATATCTCCTAAAGAGACATCTCTATAAAGCGATTTGTTACCAAAAATAGAAACGATGTTTTTAAACATAAAACTCATAAGAAGGAACTAGACAATGTCTGCATCAAACAAACGAACTTTGATCTGCTAAAAACGAACTTCGAAAATATCTACTTTTTGAAAATGTAGGGTGTCCAAAAGGAAATCTAGATAAATTTGTTTGTTTCTTGAATGTGAATACTTATTTTGATAAATGGTAACGATCATCTGCTTTATTATGATGTTTAATGGACCAAGTCAGAAATGGCCTGGCACCAAATAGCTGTTTCGGTGTTGAATTCATGCTTTCAAGAGATGCGATGAGTTTGCGATGAAAGGCATAGGTGGCATTCTGAAGGACACTGGGCTTATGTTGCAGGCTTACGGCAAAAAAGCCCCTGACTGTGGTTGTCTTAGAATAATTTTGGTAGTGTACTTAATGCTTCAAGCTGTGCAAACCTGTGATGCATCTGGTGCAAAGCCAAAACCACTTTGTGCTCAGTCATGTGTGACAGAGATATATATTTCTTGGTGTCGTACAAAATAGAACATCATAATGAAACATATCATACTTACCATTTGCAAAATGATTATTAGTTACATTCAAGAAACACAAATTTATCACGGCTTCCTTTGTTTAAAGACAGCCTGAATACATTTGACGGCACTGCAGGGCCTTTGTAGATACCAGCTTCAACGTTGGCATTAAAATCAGTCCCGATTCCACGGCGTGCATATCGCATTGTGGTCTTTGACACCCACTTGGAGTCGCGGGAAACTGTTAAGCTACAGCCAAGCATCGGACACGTACATCGACCATTGGGCCGTCACAACCC
>NW_019091659.1:244878-269222 GCF_001949145.1 Acanthaster planci
TTATTTTTACGGAATCAATAAATAGAACAATTGGTGCAACCATTGAACCTTTGCCCAAAAGATAACACAATACCCACACTGTCCCCATGTCCCATAGAATGATTTGGTATCAGCATCATTCGTGTTTACGCTGGTATTCATGCGCTTTGCACAACTGTTGGTTTTGGAAATGCCTGCCCAACAGGTACGTGATTATTTCATTTTATCATCAGTGTTGCTTACAAAATGCAAAGGGAACGTTTGCCTTCATTTTACCTTCGTTTTGGAACCAAATCTGCTTCCTATAAGATCAAGCGTGGGGAAGTATTTGTTATTTAACAGGTCAAATGCGAGTGGATGGTTGCACAAGCCCACGGCCGTGTTTGGTACTTCGAGTTAGCAAGAAACCTCCATGGTTTCACAAAGATTTGGGTCACAATCAGCGATCCGTCGTTGCTTGACGGACATCAAATACGGCCTAATGGATAGTGCGAACCAGCGTTAAGATCCAGCGGCGTAAATCTGTGCAGGAAATCAAGGGACGGGGGATTGCGAAAGGTGTGGGGATGACTTGCTCGGCCATGAGAATTTGAAAGTGGGGGGGGGGGTGACAGGGCGTGACACCATATGACTTTATGTGATCGATGTTTATGACACTGATGTACATCTGTACTCTGCATTCAGAATGGCATATTTATGGCTTTTTAAATTGTTTTTCCAGTTTTGAGTGATACTGAATGTATTTTAGTCGTGGGAAGTCTGAAAAATTCTTTACAATCCCCTTTAATTTTTTGCTCACCACAAAAGGAATGGGGTACGACTCAATAGCCCCTCCGCCACCTCAAAAAATGAGGGGGATATTATACTCCCATCCCACCGGGATTTACGCCCTCGTTAGGATCACTGACTGACATCCAGCTCCGTGTAAAACGAACAGGCCCCATGAAAGACTTAAGTGGAAGTTCACACATGCATGGTTTCACTATACTGAGCACTATGGGACAAAATGTCTCTCACTTTTGAGGAACGAAGTGTATATAAAGTGTCATGAATCGTTCCCTCATTTTTCTGCTATTGTGAAGCCATAGGGTTTGTAGGGGAGCTGTATACATCCACTAGTAAAAGTTAAACATTTCCTACTGTGCGTATGCAAGTAGTAGGTGGCCATTTTGTGGGGCAGGAGTATTGCTTTGTAATGAGGACTGTCGAGTGAATTTGCCTGGTAGGATTTATTGTCCTGTCGAACAAGTTGTCTAATGTTTCTGCTGATATCTTTCTAAGCAGTGAATTTCTAAAATGTTGATTTAAACACTTCCTCTCTTATTTGTGGATTTTTTTTCAATAGGACGAAAGAGATACCAACACTCGTTCCTCAGCTTGCATTGCAAAGTATAGAACAGTTTCCTGCACAAATCCGGTGGTGCCGCTGATCTACTGTGGTGAGAAACCTGAGTGAAGGCCTAAAGTAAATAAATGTGCGTTGCCTTCTGGGAATTTGAGAACAAGATCACGAAATATCAATCGTTCCTTGATGATCACAACCGCTCATGTATAGACCAGTTCACTAATGAATTCTTATTTATGTGCGCATGCGTATAAATGGCAGGCAGAGGTAACAAGCCTCAGTGACCCATGGCAAATGTACAGGGGCATAAATTTCAACGTCAGTTTCTCTCGGCTTCTGCACCTTTTCACTTTTGTCTTCGGAAACTCTCCAAAATAATTACAGCTAGTTCTTTCTGGTGTAAAAGGATTTTACGCTGCGCTTAATGCGAAAAAAAAAACAGTTTTGCTTTCTCTCCGAGCGCACGAGGTCAAAGAATCAACAGACTCCTTCCCGACTTTTTCCAATTAAACAGTTTGGCACTTCAGGTACTATGCAATACGTTTATTATTTTGTAGTCGGAAAAATTCCTCTCACACCAGAAGGTAATATCTATAATTATTTTAGAGGGTTGCCCGAAGACAAAAGTGAAAAAACTGCAGAAGCTGAGAAAAAATGATATTCAAATTTGTGCACCTTTACTTTTTCAATGAGCCACTCAAGCTTGTTGCCTCCACTTGCAATTAATGCGCATGCGTACATAAATAAGAATAGTGAACTGGTCTATTGATTGTTCAACGGCAATGTATACCTCACGAGTGTATTAGAGGGACAGAACGCAACGAGATAAAAGTTTTAATTACAATGAGACGCTTTCTCCTAGGAAAGTCCTGGTTTGTAGTAATATTTATCGACTCATATCGACTAGTCTGAGCAAGATTCTTTGCCACAAAGGTCTGATTGTTGATGGGCCATTTTGTTTGCCTGTTGCAAAATAAAATTCCGTTTGGATTCAGCTGCATAAAATCACCTGGGTTACTGAGATGGATTCTTCTAGGTCAAATTATTACTTTCTTTTGGGTCATGGTGACATATTTCCGGATCACATCATCTTTTGTCCAGATTGTTTTGACCCGTAAGGGCCGGGGTCCCTTTCACAGGGAAAAGGTTCCAAATGACCCAGACACTTGTCGCAATTTGACCTGGAAAAGGTTCAGGTCCTACAGGACCTGCATCCAGGTCAATCTGTCTGGGGAGGTTTTAGCCGTGAGAAATCATAGCCGCTTGGTGGTTGTAACGTGCAATTCGGCCTTTATCAGCCGCGTTCACATCCTCAGTTTGCAAATTTAACCTCAATGAACCGTTTCACGATTTGCATTCAAAATCTGTTTTGCCCACCCGTGTTGACTTTTCTCAGTGTCCTATTGTAATTAAAACATCTGTCTCGCTGCACGCTGGCACTCTACTCCCCGTGAGGTATGCTTCCTTTCCAGTAGCCAATAAACAACCTAAAGTGTAAGAGGTCCTTTGACTTTGCAGATTGTTGTAACAGGAACCTTTTATTATTAAGAAAAATGGTGAAAAACAATGGATTAAGAACTAAAAATTTCCTTGATAATAAAGCAGAATGTCGTATCAACGATATTCTTATAACGAGGTTCGACTGTACCTGCATGTAGGTGTTTTACGATCGTAACAATGTGTACTCTGCAACAGAGTGCACAATTGATCAAATATAGTCCAGTCGTCGCTTCTGCAACCCTTAAACAGGAGATGAGCCGGCTATTGTTAACTGAAAACTACATCAACCAATGTCACACACACATTTTGAGGAACGGTCGCACATCGTTGGTTATCAAAAACCCTGTTTGCGATAAGTACAGAGGTAACCTTTGCTATGAAAAGAATTGTTAGTACGAGATGAAAGAGACCACACGCAAAAAAAAAACGGCCTTTGGCTAAATTTGAGCGACAATGGGTTTTGCAAAAATGAGGTCAACTAAATGCGTTTGTACGCGAATTGGTCGTTGGTGAAGTTAGGTGAAACTTAATGTCTAAAAGGTATAATGTGGTACGTAGAATGTTATCAAACAACTGACTGTACGTCTGTGTCCAATTTTTTTTCAAAGTCATGTATATTTACAAGTTCATGCCGTGTTTCCAAACAGGCACCGACAGAACAACCAGGAACTGATCCCATGAACTCTGCGTCATCTTTATCTGGTAAGCTGACCTCTACTATTGCGTGTTCACGTCATTTAAACTTCAATTGTGACGAACACTGACTTCTTTTGAAATCAAAGAAAAAGCTCATGAGTGGCAGTACTTCGGAACTGATTCTGTATCTGTCACTTTAGAATTACATTACATCTCTGGCTCTGCTTTGTTTTATTCAGAGCGTAGTTTTCTGACAAGAAATCAACCATGGCTTCCGACGCCTTCGTTACTGCTATGCGTTATTGTTTGAGCATCTGCGGTGCCGTGGCCTTGGTCGAGAATCTCCTGGTGATGGCAGTGTTCGCTGGAACGAAAAAGCTTCGCGTCAAGTACTACACATTTATCTTCAACCTTGCCTTGAGTGACTTTGCTTTTGGTCTGTTCATTATACTCGTCACATGGATCGATTCGCCCGTTCTTCAGGGCCTTCTCACGGCCAGCTACTATGTGTCAATACTGACCATTCTGGCCGCTGCGGTCAATCGTTACCTGGCCCTGTCTATTATGCCCGCTGCTCGCTACGACTCGCTGGTGACTGCATGTCGCCTGGTCGGAGCATGTTTGGTTATTTGGTGCTTATGCCTTACATATGGGCAACTGTTGTACAACGTGTTCACAACTGGAGTTTCCAGAGCGTTAGAGG
The DNA here is from genome assembly GCF_001949145.1 of Acanthaster planci. Next base: position 249,042 of record NW_019091659.1, read on the forward strand.
TATATGGGTATTCAGTGGCTGTACTCGTAGTCTGGGTTGTCACCGCACTAACCTACTTCCTGGCTTTTCGTAAGGTCAAACACCTCAGTCCTGCTCTTTTGTCCCCTGCCGGCTTTGGTGCCGACATTAGGCAGACTCGCCGGTTATTAGTCGTATTCATTCTCATTCTCGTCACGGCGTTCATATCATGGATGCCTTATGCTGTTCTTTCGTTAATCGCGTATTACAATCCGTCCCTGCTTGATAAGCCGGCCTTTTCAGAGTCTTTTGAGGTCGCTGTCTTAATTTATGCCTTCTCTACCGTGGCAAATCCACTCATATACTGGTGGCGACTGGATAGTTTCAGGGCGGGATTCTATACAATGTTCTGTCGCTGTTTCATGAAAGCAGAGTCCAGACAGACGGAGGTCGACCCGTCTGCGAACCGCGAAAATCCAGTTGTTGAAACAGATTTCTAAATGTTTGTGTTTTACCACACGACTCGAGCGTCAAGGTTGTAATCAAAATAGTTTCGAAACCTTTATAGAAGTGGATGGCTGTTGAGCAATTGATTTGTTTGAAATGGATATATGAATACATGTAATTTATTACCAAAATGCAATAAGTGCCATTTTGGTATCTTTCAGAATCCTACACCCTCAGTTGCCTGCAGTCACTTTCTACAGATTTAAGATAGCTAAACATAACTTGAATGAGTCAAGATAGTGAAAAAAAAGTTTAAGGACACATGGTACACTGCAGAGCTCTTCAATTTTTCATAATTGTGGAAAAATTGCATATTTTTCGAATGGATATATCTCATTTTGGAAATAAACCTGTCCATATTTTAAAGACAAATTTCATTGACTATATGAGTGTATGACTGTGTGATTATTTGTTGTTGTACATACACGTATTTTTGAAAAAACTATCCCCTTTTTTCTAGCAGTTGCAGTGAGGAAATAATCTGGACAAAAGGTATGCAAACATTACAGGTGTAAGAGTAGCTCTTCAAAAGGAAGCCCAATAGAGTGATCCCAATACGACGCTTTTAGCCTCGATCTGCGCACGTCAGCATTTGAAAACGAGGCTGTATGTGTCAGCTTCAATTCTTAATACGATCAGACGATTGAAAGTAAGGAGTCAAGACACAAAATACATAAAGGTATGTTAAATTCGGACTTTTCAGGCTGCACATTTTTGTGGAAGAGTCCTTTAGGATGACTCGACACGTAAAATCCAAAGAAAAATAACGACAATTGACCGCGAACTATGGTCGTGTATCTTTGTGCAGTGGGTGTGGTTTAAACTGAAGTGGCGTCACACTTACAAACCGGATACTGCAGGTACTGAGTGGACTCCGCGGGCGCACGCGAGGAAGTTGGACAGAGAACCTCGGTTTCGATGCAGATATAAGCAGACGGCGCTAACGTGAAATCCCTCTGTTGATTATCCGGACAATAATTCACCAGCAAAAACGGAGGGGGGGGTTGGCAAATGCTGTGTGTTCACGTGATTGCGTCACATCATGTTATACTTCGCTTTCAGTAATACGTATCACAATGTTATAAACAAATATGTTCCAAAGCAAGCGTTTGATATTGAAAAATACTTGGCAGAGCTATTATTCCACATGAAAACTGCTTGCAATTATTTGTCCAATAATCACACCTGAAACATTATTTGTGTTTTTGTTTAAAGTTCTGTATTCTTTCCTAATCAATGTAGTTTGTTGTAATGTAGCAGTAATTTTGCTAATGACTGCATTATTGGTGCCTGATATGAAAATAAACTTTTGCTGCTAAGTCCAAGTGGTTATAGTTCTCGGTTCTATTATTGAATGAAAGTTTCAAATACATGGCGACAAAAATGAAGCTTCTCATTATCTACAATGTGGATTAAAATTGCAGAACGCTTCACCAAAGAGACGTTTTGAGCGATATGTCTAACCTTTGTCAGCGTTTTACAAATCCCACAACATTTCTTCAGATTTGTTTGCCTACATGTATCAAGAACGGAAGTTGGTTGGTGGAGTTTCACGTTAGAACCGTGCTTATTAATGTACATGCATGCTTTCTCACCTTTCAATGGACAAACACGGACACCGTACAACCATTATGATAATCGTTAGATGGGATCCTTTCATGGTCCTGTCGAGAAAATAAGTCTCATACTTGCGGGAACTCTATTAGTATTATTGGTTGAACGTATGTGCTTACACGTTCGAATGTAACTCATTCCTTTCTTCAAAGTTCAGTAAGAAAGTTGGTTGTAAATAAAACACACAACACCGTCTCTGCTACATATGACACTTGTTCATTTTCAAATTATTTAACCGATTTCAAGAAACAGAGTTTTAGAGATTTATTGCACACAAAACTAGAGACCAAAGAACGTTCACAAACGCAAGATTTTTTGAGGTGACTGTTCATATCCTGATCGCCTAATTCATGATGTGATGTGAAAGATGGAATTCCCACTTATTGGGTGAAGCCAAATTGGACTTCAATCACACAGAGCTCTACCTTGTAACCAAAGCAAAGTATAGTACCGACTGTTCGCTCGTCATCCCAGCGCCCTCGCTGGACCGGCTTAACTGTGTCAGGCTACGTTGTGCACGACCTGTGATCGCGAGGTTATCACTTCCTGCTAGCGAAGCGTTATTTGAATATTTTGGTTCGCCCATAGCAATGCTGTGACACGGGCAAAGTGCCGGCTATACGATAAAAACCATGGCCTTGGTACAATCACACCGTGGTAACTTATCTTCTCACTACATATCACTGATCACGTGTCCTTTGGTGATATAATTAATTTCAAATCATCATGGTTGTCTTGATCAATATGGGATGAACGAATAAAGTGTAGTGAAAATATTTTCAGTAATGAAGGAGAAAAAAATATTGAGCTGATAATCGCCGTTTGTGTGAAGCATTGAGCGAGGAGTGAGCTCGCGCGCCTTGCAGAAATCTATCCACAATGCTGTGCGCGTCGTTAGCTGTGACACAGCGTGACGTGTTCCTTCGCTAAAATCTGTGCAAAGCCATCAGCTCTTCCGTGACGAGCGAGTACTGTACTTGGTAAAGACAAAACAACACAACATGTGAGTTGACTCAGTGACTGTACAAATTTAAGGGATTGGCATGTATAAAATGGAAAGGTTGAAATCCGATGCATTAAAGCAGCGTTGCCTATTGGTGAGCCAAAGCAATGCTGTAAAACAAATTGCTGTGATGATGTCATCGAGAAGTGTCGGAATAAGCGACAATGGGAATACTTTCCATAAACCTGAACCCAAAGATCATTTCTGTTTACAAAATTGGTCGTTTAGAGAATGAATATAAATGCACTCTTCATTCATTACATTCATAATTATGCGTGGATGCAATAGATGGTCACGACGAAACCCCCCCCCTCCCCATCTCTGAGCGGCCCATGTATGATCCCTTGCGTTAAGTGGCTTTTTCGCGTTTGGAGGGTGAATTTGTTTCAAGTATGTGATGGGCTTACCCACCAAAAATTGAATTGAAGGATAAGATCAAGAGAATAATTTAACTTTTGTTTGAGAAGCTCCAGTGATGTCAGCTTGCTCAAAATGCAATGTTATTGACCCCTGAACTTTATTGATTTTCCACTGCACCCATCTTAGGGCTGGGTATGGGGAGGTTCAAGCCACTGACTCGAGGGCAACGTAGGCTGAGTTCGGTCGGCTTGTTTCCGTATGTTCACGAACAGCGCAATCGTTCTTCTTGGGTCGGCCGCTCGAACGCCGGGAACGTACAACCGGTTATCGCTTGTAGTTAGTGACAAGCAACATGCAACTTGACATGGCGGCGGCCATGTAGGCTACGTTATTCGAAAATTAATCTTTTCTATATAAACAGGAACATTCATTTCTGTGTTACGGAAAATAATTAATGTTAAGTTGCAAAACTTCCCATTGTCTATGGCTTTGGAAGCCATCTCTCTACTTTTTGCAGCTGTTCAAGAATCAAAATCTCATGAGTTTTTCTGCGTGTTCCTGTAAAGCCCTGACGAGGGGGTACTGAGTGTGTGATCCTGTTTCGAGAACAGTGTTCTTGAGTCGTGTTCCCGCCGTTCGAGCGCGAGAGCAAGAAACCTGTGTCAAGAACAGGCCGCCCGAACTCGACCATTAAGTAATTGAGGGCGCTATTTATGTTTAATGGGGAGGCGTGTATCAAACGTGTGCGTGAATATACAATACGTGCCTAGTCGAGTCGCCAATGCGGTACCCGTGCAAACTTTATCCTCCGGCTTCACGTCGTCATGGGCATTTATGTTTTTTAACTTGTGAGCAGAATTCCTACTTGTGATCATCATGATCAGTAAAGTGTTCCGTGCCATCATTCTGGGCCCTCCGGGGTCCGGTAAGGGAACCATCTCGTCCAGGATTGTGAGAGATTTTAAGCTGAAGCACTTGTCAAGCGGTGACCTTCTCAGGGCTCAGGTGCGAAATCAAACAGGTGAATCCGTCATTGCTCGCAAAAGGCCCAGTACTGTAGGCCTAATCGTGTTTATCTGTATCGTTAAGTTGGCAAAGCATCCCAGGGAAAACATCACATACACACCAACTTGCAGAGAGGAGGCAATAAGAAGCAGTTACGGTTTTAGAGGTGGGAAGAAAATTCTGGGAGTAATCATGGAGGTAGGAAAACTTGAAGAACCCACACTCCACAGAATCGTATGAATCAGGTAGAGACTGAAGCCCAATGTCTGAAGGGGGGGGTGTAAATTGGGGAGCCTGTTCCTATAATAGAAGGGGGAGCTACTTTTTAACTTTTAAATTCGTCATCATACATGTAGATGACAGTGACATCATGCAAACTGTATGATTAATGCAAAAAGGGCAGGGTTTGAGGGAAATTTTGAGGGGAAACTGTCAGTGCTTTAACACGGCACTGGTGGATTCAAATTTGCATGGTTAGTTTATAAGTAAGAAAGTCACAGTTTCTCACAATTTACAGTCTCCAAAAATAGGGTCAGCACAATAAATAAAGTGTTGCCTTTATTTTTGGGGGGGACTTGCCAGTTTGGCAAGATTAAAATGTCAAAAAAAATGGGTGGAGGGGTCCCCAAGTATACAATCCCCGAATGTGGACCGAGCCAGGATTCAAGCCTGGACCGCAGGAAGGTGGAAGGCAAGGAAAGAACCACTACGTCAACCTGACTCCCCCTGTAGGCTGTGCTAAGCCTGAGGTGGTAATATTAAAGGGACATCACACGCTGCAACTTTTATCACAAATGTCTTTGAAAATATCATGACCTCGCAAATCTCTGCAAATATTTACAAAAATATTTGCACAGATATCAGGGGTGAGATTTCTCAGCTTTTCAGCTGATTTCAGCTTTTTTGGTGTGGGATTTCAGCTTTATTTCCTCACTAGAGATAAATATAGGAGATTTTCATAGTTCAGCTTCTTTATGCCTTCAGCTGTTTTCAGCCTATTTTCATCATTGGTCATCTCATCCTGGTAATTGCGATAAAATTCGCATCATCATAACAATTTCTGCAACATTATTTACAACGCTATTTGCGATGTGTAATGTCGCTTCAGGGCCATACGATATCCCGTGACGTTGCCAGGATTTTTCCGCTGAGGGAAGGGGGGGCAACAGGGCAAAACACTCAGCAGCGGTAACTTGAGAAAGTATTAATTAACCATGTTAACAACAGAAGGAGGTCTGTGTAAGTTGGTCAGTTGAGCTGAGGATTTTTTCTCCCTAGTCCTCCTGTCTTTTCATTTTGAATTCCATTTTCATATTTTTCAATATACAGATGCGATCTCATTTTTGCCTGCAGTAACCTATTAGCCATCCGAAAGCAATACAGTGTCCTACAAATTCAAATTTAACAGTGAAAATATTGAGATATTCGTGAAGAAAACACTTAGACGAATCTCATGAGGGTGTTTTGCATGGTGTGTCAAGCAGTGTCCCTACATGTTTATGGGATTCTTCCTGGTCTGTTTTAATACGGCAAAATCTACACCCTTTACATGTATGTTAACTGTGACCGGGTATTCATGCAATGCCATAACTGCTTTGTTTCTCCTGTTGTGTTTAGCTGCTGGTTTAAAGGCTAAAGACTTCATGGAGCAAGGAGCTTTGGTGCCGGACCAGTTAATGGTGGACCTTATATTGAGTGAACTGAAAGGACTCTCCTCAGCAGACTGGCTCCTTGATGGTATGTGGATTGTGTAATTTAGGCTGGTTCATTCTACAGGTGAATGCAAAAGCAAAGTGAATTTTACGCTGCAAAACATTTGTGGCGAATATGCTTGAGTTGAACTACGCTTGACTTCAAATTCGCAGCAGGAGTGTTTCTTAATGCAAAAATTTTTACGTCTTGTATGAACTGGACTTTGTGGGCGTTCAAAAGGAGAGATTTCTCTTGTCGCATTGCATTTGTAGTTTTGCCCTTTCAATTTTTGGCAAGCTGTGCCAAGCCCTCTGTACAGAGGTCTGACATAACCTTCGGTGTTGGGAAAGGTCAGTGCTCAGAATGTCCTGTCTTCAGCGATCCTGGCAGTTTACCCCTTGCTGGGGCTGCACCATCACTAAATCTATCCTGATCTTGGGGCAAGATCCTTGGCTACATGGTGTCATGGCATCTGACTGTTACAACCCTTGAAGAAATATATTGACAAATGGGAGGAACCACCAACACAGGACTGGGTAGCTCAGTTGGTAGAGCACCGGTACGCTGTTCCGGAGGTCACTGGCTCAAATCCCACTGTAGTCTTTATCATTTCTGTGCAAGCATCTACATGTAGTCAGTTTTCTTGTACGCTTTGTTTCATGATAGTCCATAAAATTCCAGCAGACGTAATGGCCGAGTTTGGGCGGCATGTTCCCGTCTGAACCAATAGGATTCGGAGGCTGGCTTGTTGGCTCGACTTGCATCAGAAAGTTGGTATTTTCCCTGAGCGGGACCAAGAGAGGGCCCAATTTTCCTTTGGTGGGAACGGCACTTTGCTAGTTCACGAATGACTAGGAAATGCACGCGTTACTGTTGTGTCACTACCAACAGAATGACTATGCCCCACCAACATGGCTCTTTTCAACCAATGAGGGCTGCTTCTGCTCAAGGCCAATTACGGTTGGCTTGTGATTTTGTTTTTTGGCAACAGTCTTTGACTTTTTTAAGGATCCATGTGATGAAATTTTCTTAGAATGGCTTTTTCTGCATATTTAATCTCTTCTTCAATGCATGAAAACTGAAATAATTTTGGAGTTAAGTGAACTGTGTTGTGCACTATTTTAAATATTCAAATTAGATTGAGCATTTCCAGACAAGAGGGCAGTATTAATTGTGTGAATAAATCCAGGAGGACACTGTTCAGTTTGCATGATTTCATGTTCATATTTTGAGCCCTATATTTACCCTTTGAAAACATTTCTGAGAACAGGATGCCGGCTGGCTTCTTGTCATACAGCATCAATAAATTACCAAAGGAAATGGAAATCTTTGGTAGCAAAGTTATAAAAAAAAATCGAGCAATTTTTTGTGCACAAATCGATGCAACTTGCAGGTTCAGTGCCATGCTGCAGATTACATTGTAGTTTTGCTCATGAATATGCAAATTTTTATTAGCATAAAAACAAAAGGACCCCCAATACAGATTATTATAGCAAAATAAAAATTGGAAAAATATGTTAAATTAATTTAAAGCACAAAGGTGCATTTTCCGGGTTTTGGGGTAAATATTTCTACATGTATTACATGGGGCCTTTAAGGTTTAACTTGAATTTCTGCCCCAGGCTTTCCGCGGACAGTCGAGCAGGCCAAGGCCTTAGCCGACAGCATCGCACTGGACACGGTCATCAACCTGGATGTGCCGTTTGATGTCATCGTCAGTCGGCTGGAGGGACGATGGGTGCACGCCCCCAGCGGCAGGGTTTATAACTTGGAGTGGAACCCACCAAAGGAAGCGGTAAGGTTTTGAGTTGCCAGATCTCAGTAAAAGGGGTTGGCATTTAGCCACCTCCTTCCAACAATATTGAGGCCAGAAGTCTTTTCCTAGTATGGCTCGAGTTGAATTTAAATCATCAAAGTTTCAACTCAAAAGGACACATTTCCGTGTCCTGAATTTGAATCCCAGAGCCCTGCACTGTCTCCTGGCAACGTTCATTCAAGGTTTTACACGTACCTAGGAGGACTCGAGCCACAACCACCACAGGTGAAAGGCTTATAAAAAAAGTCCCACCCTACCAGCACTCTAGAGTTTGCAAATTTCCAAGGAGATTGGGGAGAACTGATGTGTTTATAAATAGGCCATTTTGTCGAGCTGAATTGCCAACTCTTGAGTCACAGTTTGTTCTTAACCCCTTCGCGCCGGGACGCGGATAGAGCCGCCGTAAAAATTGAGATCCTCAGCCCGCTTATCAGCTATTATTCTCGGCCCACGCTCGAGCGAACACGGTGAAAGAAGGCTGACCCTGGCTCTTGTATATATGGTTATTGGTCTTTGTGCGTAGCCCAGAAATGAAAAGACAGAATTTGCATCATAATCACCAGCTTCACAATAGTCTCCACTTTGAAAAGAGGCAACAGGAATGTGGAAACTTGAGTAGAGCCGCATGCCACCGAACAATCAGCCTTTTCACCGTGTAATTCAAAGCGTGCAGAGCACGCAGGGCCACAGACCGAGAATCTGCGGTTTGGCAGGTGGCCTTCGTGGCCAAGCGAGGCTGGAATTCTTGGAGCCGGCTTTCGGGAAGAAATTCCCGTCGTCAAGGGGTTAAGAGACTTAACAGGGAGAAAAATGACTTGTGACTTAAATTGGGAGAACGTGACATGAGACTTGACAATTTGCCTTGTTGACACTGTCAACGTTTTCTGAAATAAGTACAAGAAAAATGCATCTTTTGTATATATGTATATGTATTACTTTCTATATCGTTAGTCTGTTTGTTACCCAAGTGTCAGCATATTATGGTGGGGAAGAAAAGTTGGCAAAAGGATCAAGGGGTCAGACATATTTACAAGACATCACATGTCACATCACCAACAAAGGATACAGGCGGCATGCCTATATTGATGTCAAATGGGCTTCAAAGAAATGACTTGTGACTCAATGTGAGAAAATGAACTTGTGCCTTGACACAGGGTAAAATCGCTTGCTATTTGACTGGGGGCGAGGACAAATTACTCACTTCTTGAGTTGTTTTCCAACTCAAGAAGTGAGTAACTTGCTGTTGTAGTGACTTGTTGGAAAATGACTCGGTTAATGACACAGCCATTCAGATTGTTGAGGGGAAATTTTCTCTGACTCCAGTAGAAAATTCAAAATTTTAACTAAGAACTGATCTAGTTCAGTGTCTTTCATGTTCAAAGTGGCTCCCTGTGACACAGGGTTGCCCCAAAATTCTTCGAGAAATTGAGCCTAAAAGCCTGTATTCCTTTTGCTGGAAAATGATGTTGTATTGAATGGCACGTACACAAAGGTAAAATTACAAAATAAAATGATGACTTCAGACTACAATTTTTTTTAAATTAAATTGTTGTGATCTTTTTGTTTGAAGGAATCTTTTCTTTGTGCATTTACCATCAAATGTCCATGGCTTTGTAGCTTTTTTCACCTCATGATCTGTCATGTCTGTTCAGTATTTTGCAGTAAACGTGGTACTCAGAGAGCACAGAACTCTAACGCTGTCACGTTAATATCTTCAGGGTAAAGACGATCTTACCGGGGAGCCACTCACCCAGAGGGACGATGACAGACCAGAGACGGTGTTGGCACGGCTGAGGGCATACCAAGAGATGACAACACCTGTGACCGACTTTTTCAGGTATGAGAAAAAGGCCACTCAGCCTCCCTTGTGTGGAAAACAAGGATGGATGTGATGTGATTATGCATTGAGAGCTGATTGGATCATTATTGATTTAAAGTGTACAATACACAATTAGTTAAACTGTAAAAAAAGTACTGCCTGTCAAATACAGTAATCCTAAAATTTCTGACTTGAAAATAAGTAAATAACCATTTCAGTCAAGCTATGAAATCTTTGCACCGAGAATTCTGATATCTGAATAAACTGAAATCGTATAGAGTCTGCCAAGCGTCATTGGAAAATGAGGTTCCTGGTAATTATTACATCTGTTGACGGGCATCAGAATCAAGTAATGCATGTAGTTGCGGTTGTATGTGTTGTATTTAGCTTTTTCAGAGCAGTGTGAACGTGAAACAAGTACATTGGAACGCCGCTATAATGAACAGGACGGGGTCCATGCTAAATGTTCTGTACAGCTGTCGTTCAGTATAGCGAATTTAACTGCCTAACGTTTCGTTGCCATGTTGAATAGCGCCCTCTCTTGTCTAACCGAAGTGCACCCTCTTGTGATACCTTGGTTCACTGTTTTCGTGATGTTTTGCCGTTGCATTCAAGTTTAAGGTTTCTAGAAATGTATCTGTTTTTTATTTAAACTTGAGTCAAAAAATTGATATCAAGTTTATCCTAAAAGTCGTGAAACTACTGCTCAGGATCGATCTCTGATGCATGCTGTGGCGAATCTCGGTTGATTTGTATATCAGCGGCGCCCTCTTTAGACTATTGTTAGTGCAATGCCACGGTGGACATACGTGCGGTTTTCTTCTGCACCCGATCATGCGGAGTCGCAAAACCAGTGTTTTTCAATACCGTTGACAACTAGTGGCTTTCCCTTCTAATCCTTGGGGAAATAATGGCCACTTGTCACTTTCCAACATAAAGAAACACCGATTGTTTTATCATGTTGATATTTGGGAATTACAAACGGCAACTGAATAGTTTTCGGTAGGTTCTGTGCACAAATTATTGGGAGCCAAGGATGATGTTCGGTTCAGCCGAATGTTCAGTACAGCCGAATGTTCGGTATAGTGGTGTTCGGTATAGCAGCGTTTCACTGTAATGGAATTATAGCTGCAAAGCCCAAATTGGCCAATTCTTTTAAATGACTGTAAAACGTCAGTAGTGTGCACTAACTTCACTAATGAAGTGGGTTTGGAAAATGTTGCCATTTGTGGAAATTTAGGACGTTTAAGATAGTGGACCAGAATATCTTTCAAAAAGTCCTTATCTTTGGGGTCTGGGAACCAAATTGAATTATTATCATCCTGCCTACAACTTTCTTCACCTTTATTTTGGATTGGTCTTTAAACAAACATTAGCAAAGAGCTGTTTTTCCCCATTTCAGGGAAATGAATAAGTTGGAGGAGTTTACCGGAACGGAATCCGACAAGATCTGGCCGCATGTTCACAAGTTTCTCTCGTCAAAGTTGCCGCCCAAAGGCTGATCTTCTTTCAGGTTGTTTGCTTGTTCTTCCTCAAGATGATCAAGGTCCCAAAAGAATAGGTAATTCCAATTTTCAGCTATCAAAAAATGTATATGTACATACAATTTGCGGCACTCTATTAGAAAAGCCGGAAACTTTTAAAAAAAATGATGCATCTGTACCAAAAAAGTGTTTAATATTAACCAATTCGGGCAATTTGCAGTGCCATGCACGGACAACAGGTTGCCATGGAGAGGCCATTTTTGCAGTGCATCGTGGGAAATGATTGAAAGAATCCATTTGCGAACCGTGTGTCAGGAAACTTGAATTATTCTTGTGGTCTTTTTGCCCTGGCATTAGATTCTTAAGTGTATTTTGAAAATCTGTTGTCCTAATCCTTTCTTATTTCCCTTTGAGCCTACCCCCCCCCGGCCCTTTTTGCTAGGGACCCTCCTTAGTCCACCAGAATCCTCCAATTTGGGGAAGGGTGAAAAATCGGATTCTTCCTCAAGCGTCCGAAATCCTCCAAATTTCTTGATAATGTACTTGGAGGTGTGCCTACTGCCTCTATCCTTCAAAATCCTCCGGCAATTCCTGTCATTATGTTGAGGCAGTGTGAATGGCATTCTTGAGCAGTGCGGTTGATTCAAAAGAAGTACGGGGCTGAAGTTATGCATGACTAAGCAAAAACAACACAAGGTCTAACCCACAACCTTTATGCATGGCATCCTTGGCAATCAGCCATGCACTTTTGCCATTCACCCTCAATCCTCCGAAATCCTCCAAAACCATCCAAAGGATTTTGGAGGATTGAAGAGGGTTAGGTTAATGGAATTCCCCAATCTATCAAAGATTTCCTCCAGTTATCCACCAACATACATGCATGCCCAAATGTAAATTAGGGCACGGTGGCCTTGTTTGTATCGACCGTAGCTTGAAAAATTGCCTCTCTGGGGCCTCTTGGTGGTGCACTTTATCGTGATTTTGCCCGCATTGTATTCGGTAATTTTGTTAAAATGAATTTGTCAACAATTGTCACTTGAAAGAGTACTATTTTTTATGTAAAAATGATTAAATGTTTATGAGGCCAAGTTACAAAGAATCATGCGTTGAGAAACCAAGCCGGCCAACCAAGTTCTAGTCAACAAAAGGTGTATTTATGAAGTAGTTCGTTGCCATTGGCTGTTCTGCTCATGGCGGATACCATTGGGTGCTCTACAAAGTTATGTATCATCTGTAGACTTGGTGGGCGCAGTACATCACTTCGTGGTGCTGCCAACGATACTAAGACCCCACCACACCTGCCGTTTATCGTTTTTGTGTCTTGACATGTCTAGTATCAGAGAACTTGCATAATGGGTTTGAGGATTTACGTACCTCCCCCGCAACTTGGAAGAGTATTTGTCGTGTGACGGTGTGACCATATCTCTGGATGGCGCGGTGGGCAACTACTATCATCCAATTACTTGATTTCAATTCTACTCATGCATGTAGTGTTTGTCACAGTAGTCAGAGATCAAAGAGATGTACTTTCTGGCAGCCTGCCACACAGTCACAGTGATTTCAAATGTGGAAAAAAAAATTGTGTGTTCATCCTACTGATTTGTTTGAACTTTGAACTTAAAGGCAAGCTGTTTCTGACTTGAAGTCCTATCCAGCTTCCTGTTTGTCTTTATCTACACTTTTTTAATAAAGTCCCTCTGAAGCTCAACGCAGAAAAGCTAGTTATTTCATTATTCATGTACTAATGTTTAAGCATTAGAAGCATTAGCATATTATGATGGGAAATGTCCAGGTGCCTTGAAGCAAAGCAGAATGTCATAGGTCAAATTCATAAGTACATGTACTCTACCATGCCAATTATGATACCAGGTAGATGTGATTCAAACAAATGGTAACTCGTGACATTGATGGGGAAAAGAAAAAAATGCAAGGAAAAGACCCCTTCAAGAGGTAACACTGTTTCACGTAAAATCATTTGTGCTTATTGTTGGAAACATGTTGAACCAAACTGAGCATTAGCCCCAAAGACCAAAGTCCACTGGATTTTTTGCCTTCACGTGAAGAAGATGCAACTTAGGGGTCTGCTGTTTATGGTACATCTATGCCCGTTGCAAAGTATATGCAAACCCATAAAAGAAATGGAATCATGATCATCAAGATTAAGTTATGATTATGATTAAGTCTCTGCAGTTTTGTGAAGCCAACCACGATGAATAAAAAATCATGATGATTCTATCACTACTGCTTGTCCATTCCTTGCCTTTTGAGGACATTTGTCCCTCGAGCCTGCGATGTAATATTTTGTGTGCTGGGAAAACAAAACATCAATTATTTGTATAGAAATGGCTTAGCCATCTGCAGAAAAGTTCCAGTGCAAGTTTTAGGCATTCAGAGTGTACATGTAGCCTGGTCTTTAAAATGATCTTGTGAATATCCGTCTCAGAAAACCATAGCAGGCATTATCTATGCCATGCGCATGCAAGGGACAAATAAATAACGAAACCCTTTGAGGCGCAACGTGTAACTTTGTTCATTTATTTTTATTATTACCTCCAATGTATACCAGGCAAGATATGGGACGGAGGGGTACCCCCCTTACCTGTCCAATCCTTATACACACTCTAGACTATTGTTACCTAACACCCCCCCCTAGAAGTCTGTAAAGAATTCCTCAGATTCCGATCAAACAATGACCAACTCAAAGGTGGGGGGGTTCTTCCGTCCCATTTCTTGCTTCAAATGCTACCATGTATTACATGTGAGACTGTCGACTATTAATGCATTGAAAACTGGAGTATGCACGTACTGACAATTATGGAAACTCAAGCTACCTACAGTAAGCAGTGCTTTAAGGCACGTTTCCAGTGCAAGAGGTAGAGATACACATTTGAATAGATCTTGAGTCTTTAGATAATCCTGAACGTTAAATTTGCGAGAATCACGAAACTGAGAATACAAAGTATGTTTACAAGTTACTAGCATCGTGCAACATCGCGAAGAAGTGGTGAGGAACATTAAATTTGCATAAATGCATCCGAGTAGCAACCAGTGAATGAACAGATACAAAAAATGGTATTTGGATATTTGAATGCGACACTAAGTGTCGCGGAGAGAGAAGTTTTGGATTTAAGGAAACGTAATATAATTTTTATTACTTGAATACATGCAGCATAGCTATATGTACATATTAGGATGACGATCCGCCCCCTTTGTAGCAGGGAGAAATTTCAACATTTTGGAACTTATGCAATGAGATTTCCATATTCATGAGCCAAAGTGTGATGTCATTCAAGGCAGGACAGGAGTGTCTCCTTAGCACCGTGTACGAAAATACTCGTCACACTTTGTCTTCTTAATTAAAGTAGGTGACACTATAAACACGGTTTCCATGTTAAAAAGCTTGTTTAGAAACGAGCGGTGGCCAACTTTTTCTTCCAAGCGGTGCTGGGTGATTTTGAAGGACCAATTTCTTTTTTTTATTTCTTCTTCTGACCAAGACTGCCTTGTATGACATCATCTAAATAGCGCCCTCATGCATATGCTGATGAAAATACTCTCCAAGAAAACTCGGAAACTACCACCTTTTCACTTGTAATGAAAACTTGTATTTAGATTTTGTTTTTATTGTAACGTGTAGAAATATGCATGAAAACAAGTTGAGCTGAAAATCCTCTCCCTTTCTGCAACAGACATGAAATCTTCCAGTACATCTACAATACTGTTATCATGTAAGTGGATGCAGTGTATGCGCTCTCAGAGCCCAAGTGTGCGATGTTCCCGCTTCAACGCCCCTACAGATTTGTCTGCCTCCATTGCAAACTTAAACATGTTCGCTTTGACTCATCTTTCTGAAACGCATTTGGGCAGAGGCATAGACCTCTTCCAACCAGTTACAAGTCTACATACATACCGGTGCACGAAAGCTCACGATCTCTGTCAATTTTAATTTCTGCATTAGCATTGGAAGTCAGTGACTCTTGATAGGCGTGGACAGCATCATTTCTATTTAAACATCACTTTTACAAACAAGTTGAAGAAGGCAGTCATTTTTCTGTGAAACCATTCTTACACTGTACCAACAGAGGTAAATTTTTCCAACACATAATGTACAACAGAAAATTCATTACGTTTATATCTACAAGTTATGTATATGTACACAGCAGGCATTTCAAAATGCCAAAGTAAGCATCTAAATAATTTAGTATTTAAACAATAATTACCCTGAGTAGAACATTCATTTTTTTTCTTCTCTTTTTACACACACCTTGCTTATGCTCAGGATGTGGTCCCACATGTCCTTTTCCATGTGAGAACGTTTAAGATCTGTAGAGCAAGTGGCAGCAAGGAACTGTTTCTCATGTCATTGTGACCTGCTGAGTGGACACGAGTCACGTGTTGCCGGAGCCACGTTTGAGTTCAAGGTCTTTAGAAGGATCTTGTGCACAGCAAAAGCAAAGGGAGCCCTCCACAGGTTTCATCCACATAATCTGTTTCCATCGGAACACCAAACTGAGAGATTTTATCAACACGATGACTTGCATGTATTTGGAAAGAGAATGGCCACTTTCACATCATGATGTTTCAAGATCTTAAATATGCCATCCACTTTCGTGAACGTCCAATGTTGCTGTGACTTTCCTGACAAACACAAAGCTTCTCTGTTCATTTCTCCTCTTCATCCTACTGAACATAAAAAAATCCACATCTCTTTGGGCTTTCATTTTCCCTTTTGAACTCGGAATGTGATTTCCAGACACAGAAGTGTGAAGTAAGGTTCAAATTCTGTGGGGCAAGAGAGGGTGTACTTTTTCCCCCCAGGAAACCACAGTCAACTTCAGACTTGGGCATAGGTTGGGTAAATTTCAAAACGGCCACGGGAAAGGGCGTATCCAGGGGAGAAATGTATTTCACCCCCCTCCCACTGACGCAACTGGTGAGAAAACATTACCTGCGTCTTCTGTGTCAAGACACTCCAAGTCAAATCTACACTTTCTCCAACAGCCCTCTACAAAACTTGCATTATGCACATATTTTTGGTCAAACCAAAATTATTAAAGCTCAGTACACTTTTATCCCACGAGAAAATTTATGAACTAAAAATACCTGTATGTTTACCTAGGTGTTCCATATGAGGTGATATTTATTCATTTTTCAATGAAAACATTCATCCTCTATGATGAACAAAACAAAATCACGGTCATTGTTCCTTTTCTGAGTAAAAACAGTTCATTCAAAATGTCTTTGAAATAATTATTCTGTGACCATGTGAAAGCATACATGAAAATAACTATATGTAAGATTTCAGACTACTTTGGTCCTTAATGACACTCAATCTATGAATTAAATGTTGAGAGAAAGACCAAAATCCTATAAATGAAAAAGAATTCAGGAAAATCCATTTCTCTCCACAAACTGTACACAAAAATATGTCTGATCAGTTAGGGAACAGCCGGCTGCGTAAAAATCATTGCACACTCGGTGAAATTTTGACATTAGAGCAAACTTAAAGAACATTAACTTAAAGTGAAAAAAAAAGAAAGAAATATCGTCTTCGAAATTAGAAGATAGCGAGTGTTAAGGTGATCACAAGATGTTCCCATTCAAAACGGACGTACTGTACGTGTACATGTCGAGGGGGGGCCTCAAAATTGAATGTCATCGAATGGCAGTAGTACTGTACTGCTGCCTAGGCTTCCAACACAAGAGTAACATGAAGTCCTAAAAGCCCTTTCATGTGGCCCCCAGATCTCTCAAAATCCTCAAGGAGAGGTTTCCAGAGGACTGTGTTGGGTTGAGGAAGGCGCACACGTACCCCCGGGCCAGTCGTCTGACAAATGTGGCTCAGTGCCAAAGTTACAAGTTTTAAGTACACACCTGTACGAAGACAATTTGGGCTGTTGGCGGGGGGGAGGGGGCACAGATTAGGATTTCCAAGAATTCAGGAAGACTAAAGGAACATGCCACTAGAATAGGAGTCAATGTGTTTACACGTATGTATGCATGCTTGACTCTGGCCACACAAATCACGGACACTTTCCCAACCTAGCTCAACTCTAGGTCAACAACTGGGTCGGGCTCCACAGTTGGGTAGAATTGCATGATTACATGAAGCTGTATTGTAAAGGTCATAGTTGAAGATGTATGTACATTCACATGTATCTTGTACAGAAATAAAAGTTTAACTTACAGAATCAGAAGAAAATATGTGTAGGTCTATGACTGAAGCCATTTACACAGTTAATCAACGTCACCGTGCGACACTACCAATGACATGTCAACATAGATCAGCTTCCACGCTTTGGGTGCCTCATATTTTCGTGACCTTGATACAAACCTACGACACCCGATTAGGAAATTTTGCATGTGATTCAAAATGTGCACCGATGGTTAAAATACACGTAGAGATACGGTGCAGGCCTAAAAATGGGTAAGAATTCATAGGTAGACAGGAAAAAATTGAAGTAAAAAATCTGGTACCAAAAATGAAGTGGCAGGCATCGCCACCATGTAACAAACAAAAATACGATGTGGAAAAAAATACTAATTTTATTACCGTTGTTCTGGGATTACTTAACCTTAAAAAAAAAGGTCAAAGTTCAGTAATTTATGGTAGGCACAGACAGGATCACAATATCTGCAGCAATGTGGAAGGCACCATACTGAGTTGAATCGACAAAGAACTGCTCGCAAATGAGCAATTTCTATCGAAAATGAGAGGAGGCAAACTTTCAAGACGGATCCCAGAAGGGATTTGAGGATTGTAACATACTCTCATGAATGTGTAATGGGCACCATGTACTAACACGGTTAAGATCACTTGAACATCATTTGCGATGAAATGAACTCGTTAATCCGAGAATTGCTGTAGCATCCAAAATGAGAAAGTTGGTGATTTTTTGAAAGGAATGCTGGAAAGGTAGGTGCAGCGGTACTGGCTTCGATATGATCATTTTGGGTCATTATCTGCAATCATATGAACTTGTCAATTTGAGGATAAGCACCGATAATGAAAAAGGAAATCTTTCAAGATACCGGTAGCTTAGGAAGATTGAAAGGAAGAGTGGTGATTCTGAAAGGGCATGGTAGACACGATTGGTGGGAAAGTATTGAAATTTGTATAAGTAGGTCTACATGAAAATCAAGGAAAGAAAATTAATGTTACTGAGCAGCAATGTAATCAATTTTGCACATCGGTCCTGTAAAAAATTCTCAAAATCGTTACTTTTTTTTTTACAAAAATGTACAATTGTTTTGGCACAACACCTGCTTAAACACTTTCAAGAACGGGCACAGTTCCATCAGAAATGGTCAGATGCCCTTCGCAACCAAAAGAGGGCATGACACTGTTTATCACTGGAGCAGGAATGGATGAGAGTCTTGTATAGGAAGGCACTGTCCGATTACTGCAATGGTCCTGCAGTGGGTGCTGGTTACTTGTGACCAACCCATCGTCAGCAATTCCATGATAAAGAGCCCCTGAGTTGTAGTCGGACTCAGGCAAGTGCACACCGTCCATTCCCGGATCGGAGGGGATGGTGGAGAGCTTCGTGTAACTCGGCACTCGACACTCAGTGCCGTTCTCACTGAAGCCGGAGTCCGTTGAGTCCAGCCGGGGCTGCCCGGGACCGGAATGGGCAGGGCCCTGGGGGTGAGGGGAGCCTGGTGCCGGCAGCTGCACGTAGAGCTTGGCAAACTTGCTGTAGGCACCCACGTCCGAGGTGGGGGAGTCTGGCTCCCTGTCAGAGCAGACACCCGAGGAGCTGGCCGAGTCGGCACTTGCCTTCCGGTGAGCGCCGCCCTTCCCGGGGATGGGCTCTCCCCCGAGGTCCAAGTCATCACGGAGGAGGAGCGGGAAGAACTCTTCCGGTCCGGCCTGTTCACGCAACTGCACGTAGTCGGCTTCACCATCCTCCATAGCCCTCGCAGCTGCTCCGCCAGCATCAGGTCCTCCCCGGGCACTTCCGTTCGGGATGACACCATTCGGAGTTTGATATCCTCGCGGCTCGTCAAAAACTTCTCTCTCCATGGCACCTCCACGGACCTGACGGCTGAGGGCACTTTCAAGCTGGAATAAAAACAACCAGACAAATTCCAAAATTACCAAACAAGACATTTGTGACTTGCAGGCAACCCGACCTCAGTCTGTCTGAGAGGGTACCTGATTCCAACATCCAATGAATAACTGACAGAACTGTGAGTGACTTACACTGAGATGCATGTATCTGCTAGGTCTTACCCTGTCAAGCGCAATGATGGAGATGCGGGGCACCGGCTTCAGCAGCCGGTAGTGCTTGATGCAGCACCAGGTGGCAGCCATGATTCCGAGTACCAACACTACTCCCAAGATGGCAAGGATGACTGTCAGGTAAACTAACGGAGCTGCGAGTGGAAATGACAAGAAAAATGAAGCCTCACTGCTTCAATTGCTCTGTGCCTGAATAATAGAGGGCGCTTTCCGATACCTAGCAATGATTTTCCTCTGCATATGCATTTTGCTAGTTCACAAACACATTTTTAAAAATTCATGAGAAACCTGCCGCAGAAGGCTGCCAGGGTTTTATCAGAGAAGTAACAGGATCTCAACACCTCTTGATCCGCGGTTGTAATGACTACTAATGGCACACGGATGTCAAGACACTGACAACAGCAACAGAAATTCAGTCACTCTTTGGGTCAGTTGGTAAGCAGCACAAAGATGCACAGTTGTGTCATGTTGTGCACTGCACCAACTACCCCTGAGCACAGGAATATCAGGTTGCATGTTTGTGCTGCCCAACAACTGTGCTTCACTGTTTCATGTGCATAACTGTGCAGTAAACCAAATGCAGTGAAGAGGACTGCACAAAAGACTCTGTGTCATTTTGAACTCTTCGGCAATGCTGCCTGCATCTCTTGACGTTAATGTGGAAACTGGGCTTTAGTA
>NW_019091660.1:7501-26195 GCF_001949145.1 Acanthaster planci
TTTTGGGGGGGGGGTGGTGTTAAGTAACAATAGTATGGAATGTGTATAAGGATTGGACTTGTTTGGGGGTACCCCTCGGTCTCATTTCTGTGATATGGAAGAAATCAATTAACCAGAAGTAAAAAAGAAAAATCACCCTCTCCACATAAAAAACCCTTAGTGTGAAATAGCACAGTGTCCGTAATACCCTTTTTTGCAGAGCGTATTACATATTTGGTATGAAGATTATCTTTTAGTCTTATATTCTACCTTGTAAATATCAATTACTATTTCGAAAGAAAATAAGCGTAACTATTTAATCTATTCCATTCAGGGTTAAACCTCTAACAAAATCGTTGTACATCGTAACCTCTTGCGTTCATTATTAAAAGAGTGAGCCACTTGTTTATTTTTATATCTATTTATAACCTGTACGTTATTACCTATTCAAATACATCTTCAAAAACCTGTACGTGGTAGATTCTTGCCAGTTGCAATAACAATAAAAATTTCGTTTGGATGTGACATCATGTATTGTCTCCGGATTTTTCTGTTCCTATTATCTGCATTAGCAACCTTGTTCCTAGGAACCAATAGGTGTCCCAACAGCTACTTGCCTATATTTCTTCCTGCGGACGAGGTTCGAACCAGGACGGTGACTGCTATCTTTATTAAACTGATACTCCATTAGCCCTTGGCCAAAACGGCTGTCAGTAATATGGACTTCTCGGTGTTATGGTCAAATAACACAAATACCCACTTCTTAAATCTAAGAGCTTAGGAAGATAACATTTTTTATTTTGTGAATTTTGTGAAAACAAAGGCATCACTTTGTTATTTTGCCAGGCTATTATGCAGCATGACAAGTCCTTAGCTTCAATCCAAGGAGTTTACTTCTATGGTTCTAAAAGCTGCATCAAAAGACAAAAGTAGCAATTGTCATGTGAACAGAGATAACGGCGACAAAGTGAAACAGGTCTACTTTTTGAACTTTGTCATTGTGCAAAATAGCTATTGCAATCAGCTGGACATGATGCAGTAAGGTGTAAAGGAAACGTGCAAAATACTCATTTGTTTTGGCCTAGGGTTAGTTATATCTGTACAATACACGTAAAACGTTAACAACTAGCCCTAACCTCTCTGTGAATGTAACGTTTATTTGGAAAGAGAGTTGAATGGAAGTGTGAGTGGAGAATATGTGTACACAATTTCCTGTTATCCAAATAATTTATTATTTTCAACGTACCTTTTGATTTTTTCTGATTGATACATTTATGCAAGTTTTCATGTAAAATTTCAAAGGTATCCCTCTATGCGGGGCCTTACGTGTAAGTGCATCGTTACACAGCATTGGTGCCTATACGGAACAATATACGGGACAATAGAGCCCATAGGCACGATGCCTCCTTAACTATTGAAATTGACCCTGACCATGACTGTTAACGAAGTTGATAGTAGCAACACAACAGGTAGGTAATGGCACCCCAAACCGGATAAAAGTTTATAATTACCCATACCTCTATACCAACTCAGCCCACTTAATGGAAGAATCTACCAGAACATGGCATAATTATGTGACCTGGTATCTCGACTTCCTCTGCAAAGCTTAACGTGATAAATGTATGGAATCATTCGCTGGTCACTCAGAGCCGAACAGGACGCTGAGAAGAGCTGATGGCTTTGCACTGTGATTGGCTAAATTGTGCAGGACCTGTGACCTCGAGGTGTTCACTTACTGTTAAAAATAACTTTTGAAACTGAAAATATGGACTACACATGGACGATTGACTGTTCAGACAGCTTGCAAAGAACGACTTCCACTGAAAAATCGAGTGAAATATCTAGATGTTCATTCACCTTCTCGGTAGCAGTAGCAGAACGCAGTAGTTTCATTAGAACATAATGAAAATGAAGGGTGCAAAATAAACTTGACTTCTTATCGTCCAAAATGCAAATATTCTTATTTTATTACATCATGCTGGAAAAACCTGATTTGAAACTGGACTGTGGCGGGAGTTACGTCAAATGAGAGTAAAGTCCCACACCTCGACAAGGGAAACTTCCACGAGGCGTGTAAACTTATCTTGTTGTAAACCCTTTTGAGCAGTCGCGCCCACAAAAAACCACCGTTACTCCATGTGGTTATTTTTGTTCCCAGGGAGTTCCCGGTCATGCTTGAGCCCGTGCGACTGTTTGATGGTAGCTAATACATATTTAAGTTCCCTTTCTAACTACTTTTCATTATGGTGCTGTGCAAATATATTTGTAGCTACCCTCCCAAAATAACTCCAAGCAGCGAGGTGGATGTGTTTACTCTGCATTCATTGGGCTCTGGCCAATGGGAGTCGACAGGCTTGTGGTGTATGGCTGGGGTGAGGATTAATTGAAATCTTTGCCAAATTGGCCCACTGAAAAACAGTTATGACCATATTTAGTGATATTTGACGATCTCTATCACTGCGCCGTTGATACCAGGGGTGTAACCTCTTAAATTACACAAGAAACGCAAGTGTGAACACACTGATGAAAAACTTGGCCCGTGGAAACAGCTCTCTCCAGAAGTTGAACTTGAACTGTTTATTCGCTACCCTTAATGATGGCAGCCCATTCCAAGTCCCAAGTCAGCAGTTCGCTACAATGGATAGAGAAAATAGAAGTACACCTGATGTAGCAATACATGTACATAAACCTTAGTCAAAATCCATTATGATGAAATAAAGAAACGGTTGACTACACATCCCTATGGATAAATTTACCCTTACTATGTGCCCCCGTTAACTGTCTTACTGTGTAAATGCCAAATGACCTCGTGACTTATGATATAAGTACATGTACGTGTAAATCCGAGCAGTAGGGTAATCCATGAACCCAGTAATAACGGCCCTTCATAATTTACTAGCGTTACAACGTCCCATTATTCCTCCCAAATTAACCCTTATTCCCCAGATGACCCTTAAGCTTATTCTAATATCCCTTTATGACACATAATATGGGAGAATTCCTTTGTCTTACCAACTGTTGCATTCCTGGGGGTTTACTTAATGAAAGGAAAGATGTCGCGCATGTTCGTAGTGGATCATCGAGTGGAAGAAGCGAACGGTGCATTTCACTAATCACCCGAAAGAGGGCGCTATAACAGTTTTACGCCGCTACAAGGGGTAATTAATAAAATTGCGTGCATCAGAAATTCCCCACTATGTGAATTTTATTTTTGCTAGCAACACACACACCAGGAATGTTTAAGGAAACGTCGTGATTTTACATTGTTTGACTGTATTTCTATGGACACTGCATGTGGAAAACAACCGTATACTCCAGCACACAGTCCTGATATAGGCCTGTATTGATATTCATATTTACAAGAATTTTTGTCGTTGTCTATATTTAGCCCTGAAAATCCCCGCATTTCTTTGGGAAAAGAACTTGCAATCAGAATGATAGATTGGATTGTATATATTTAGAAGATTGGAATACCATTTTATTTAATTTCACACACTGAATTTAGAGCTTCATACAATTTTCATTCATATCAAAACGTGACGTTAACCGCGTTTTTTGGCTCGTAACGTAATCAGTCTACAAGATGGTACACTAGCTCTGTCCTTTGGCCTTTTTGTCGACGATGTTTGTTCTTGTCTTGAGCAACGGTAGGTATTTATTTTCTGTCGACAAAATGCTCTCTTTCGTGTGCTTAGTAACAAACCAAACCAAGCAAATATTATTTGTCCGTGATATTGCAGCACAATGTGATTCCGACTACTGCAGTTTTTCAGCAGTCAGAGGAAGATGCATTGCATCGTCACAGTGGCATAAGGGTGAGTTGGTCTCTGCCCAAGAACAGAAATCATCATGCACGAAATGAAATCAATTTTTATTATTTAATTACATTTCCCCAACTTTGAAACGAAGATTTTACTCTACGCACTAAACTTGATATGGTCAGACCGTAGCCGAGTCTCATTGAAATTACGAAACTGAATTATTTTGCTTTGCCCCTTGTTTGCGGGGGATAAGTTTGTGCTCAATGAATTTGAAATTTTATTTTTTATCTTTTTAGCGTGGTTTAAAACTGCAACATCAATTTTTGTTTTTTTACCACATAGACAAACCCTGCAGGAATTCGAGAATTCACCAACTTGTCGGGGAATGTTTGCGAACATACAATTGTAAGTTACATGTATCAGCTTCCTCTTTTTGGATCCCTTCTGCACAGTGGTGTATGTAACCGAATTTGTATGGTAGCAGAACAAAGATTCACTCTGATTTTTTTCACTGTGCTTTTCAATAGGCACAAGAAGGCAAACAACATTAGACCAACAGGAGATGTCTACATTCAAGTTGTTCAATAGACAAACCAAAGTAATTGTTTTTTGTCATTTCAACCAGAGTTGTAATGACTCGAGTAGTGACTCGACTCGAGTCCTATTCGTAAGCTCCTAAACTCGACTCAAGTCCCAACGAGTAAGTGATTCGACTCGAGTCCTTTAACAAAAGATCTGACTCAGTAAAAGTTAATAAAAGACTGGTGTCCAAAAATAAAACCAACCGTCTTTGCGAACAAAAAATATTTGCAATGACTTCCAGTGCTGGTTTAAAATGGGTAAGATTGTGGTGTTACAAATGGAGAAAGTCAGAGGTAAATTGATGGGAAAATGATGACTTTCTCTCTAGTTTTTTTTTATTTAGCGTATTGTGTTGAAAAATCGATGATACGAGTTGACGCAAGCTAAATACTTGACTCAACTCGTCTGGAAATATGTGCTAAATGACTCAACTTGATTAGAGACACCATATTACAGTGACTCGACTCGATTAGAGACACCACATTACAGTGACTCGACTCGACTTTTGTAGCACCAAATTAAAATAAACAAATAAATAAAAAAGAACAGAATCATCCAATAAACAAAAGTCGTTGTTCAATAGGGATGGTCTGCAAATATTGCGGTATTATATTAGGGCATGTGGTTTATATACTCGTCAGATACGACACCAGCTGAAAATGACAGTAATAGTACTGGTTATGAGAAAGTAGCGAAGAAGTGAACATAGGCTTGTCTGTCTTAGTATTAAGACTTGCCTTTTTTTACCGCAGAAGGAAGCTCTGAAACTTTTTTGTGTAAACATTTTTGGTTGATATTATTCACAGGATGTAGATGACGTCATCGATCAGTTGAATGTCTTCCCTAGCTCAAAAGGTCCATCGGGTAATGTGTATCAGAAGCTGACACAAGCATGGAAGGAACGGATGTTTAAGGTGAATTGACAACTTTTATCACAATTCTTCTCTTCATTATTCACAGCGTAAGGGGAAACTTTACGATATAATTAACGATATTATTCTTTCACGTCACATGTGTGGTGTCAGCGAAAGTCCAAAAGACACTTCGTTTCTTATTTGTTCACGACTTATTAATCTGGTCGAATTATCATTCGTCTCAGACATGAATGATGTTCAAACTTTTCCAGGAAACCATCATTTTTGTAAGTACTCTTTGCAATTGGGGTAACTCAATGTTGCCTTTTGGAATTGCTTTTCATGAACGATCCAATTTTTTATTGCCTTTTCAACAGTTCCTGGAAAAAAGCGGCAGCCAATATGGAAATACGGAGGAAATAAGAAACACTTTACATAATGCTGACGGTACGACGGAAATCCAAAGGCATTACTGTTGGAATCGTACAAGGCTTAAACTAGTTCAACTGTTTATTTATTTGAGCTTTTTAAACTATTTATTATTCTCTCATAAATAAAAGTTTAAATTAATGTAAAGTGCCTGCTGTATTTTTATTCATATGAAACTCATCTAAGTTTTCGAAACTTCTCCGTATTCGATGTATTTTATGTCATATTTCTTATAACTCATTGTGAAGATTATTTTGTGGTAGAGTTTTGCCAGTTGCAATAAAAATAAACATTTCGTCTTTTGGTGAGACACAATGTATTTTTGTCTGGTTTTTCTGTTCATTTTTACTTTCAAGTGTCCTGAGGGGCAGACCCTTTGCACCTTATTTTATTACATTTCACACCAGCATAATTATTAAAAGAAAGAATTGTATAAATACTACAACACATGTAGATCTTGAAACGCACAACAATAAAAGAAAAACAAAATAATTATTCATAAATAAGGCAGATAGTCTCCTTATTCAACAATGTGCAACTTGACCGTGTATGAACATTTGATAATTCCCGCGGGAAAGTATAATGCTCACTGCGTAAATCATGCCCTGGCACATGGATACGAGACACCTTTATCGATTCTAATTGGTCAAGAGTCTGTGTGTATGCGGTTCGCCACGCACACACCAAGTTCATATAAGAATATTCTTTTGGACAACTTGCACACGGAATATACCATAATTTGGATTGGGGTGTTCGGGAAATATCCGTTCTCACTAACGTTCAACGGCTCAGGAGAATGAACACAAAACACACGTTTATGACCGGCCAAGCACTTTATTCCCTTATTAAAAGGCTATGCCATAGACATAAATTTGGAACAACTGAGTGTCAAACACGTCAACCAGGCAATCCTACCAAAGGAATAACTAGGCCCACCGATATACCAGGCTGATCCTGCCCTTAATTAAAAAGTAGGGGAGGGGCAACTGTAAAAGAACGTTCGAAAGCAAAGACCACTTAAACATGACAGAGGTGACAATAGCAACACGACACCCAACTGCAAACATATAATTGTACACATATCCCACGAGTGTCACCCTTTGTCAGCTAATCAATCTTTCTCTTGTGGCGTTGTTCAGGCTACAATGTCAGTAGTCCGTGTACTAATAACACGTCACTTCGTTGACTGAGAATATAGCCTGGTTTCTTTATCGACATAAGGAGACGCAGAGAGCATAGCTAATCAGTCTCTGATTCGCAATCACCGCGACGTTTCGACTTTGCCAACTCTGCGTTGACACGCTAAAGCAGAACTATGCATGCTGGCATGGAGTACAACGATGTCTCTCTTGTTTGTTACCACTAAATTCCATACTTCGTGAAAAAAAAGTGAAAAGGGAGGCATGACTTCGTTGTTTCGCAAGGCTGTCAAGCAGCATGACATGATCTGAGTTTAATTCTGAAAAGTGTACCTGCATGGTCCTGGAGTTGCACTGAAAGAAACAAGTTACAATTGTCATCTAAACAGAGATAAAAGCCACAAAATGAAACAGCTCTACTCTTTGCATTTTGTCAGCGTGCGAAATATTTTTTGATCAGCGGAATGGAGCAGTCAGGCGTGAAGGAAAATTGTCACTGGCTTGCACCAAGAGCTAGTAGTATCTGCACAATACATGTAAAACATTTCACAATTTACCTTGTTATTTGTTATTTGAAAAAAAAATACAATTTTTGGCGAATACGCTGGAGAAGGCATGTTCTCCCCGAGAAAGTTGAGTAATTATACAATTCAGAAATTGCCGCGATCCCTCTTATGTACGACAGAGACATATGTTGCTTAAAAAACCTTTTTCATTCTCACACGAAGATGCAGTTTGAATTGGCAATTTTGTAACTGGGTTAAATCTTCCTGGAATGTTTTATCTTTCAGAAAAACAGCGAGGTAGCAACTTGCCCCTTTAACAACTAGCCTCGACCCCTCTCAGCGTTGCAAGCTGGTGCCAGCAAGTACGTCATACCCTAGTGGTAGTAACAAAGTCTTTGGCAACAAAGGTACAATTCTTTGAGCGGAGTGGCTTGTAAAACTGGTTAATGTTTTTCTCCTATTTACCATGGGAACCAGTCAAGTCACAATCTCATAGATGATAGGTTATTTTTTTACTCGGAATAATATTTCCTTTAACCTGACCTAAATTGAAAATTTACATTTAGATTTTTTTTTTAAAAAATGTAATTACATTCCAGGCGAGTTTCCCCCAACCCTGCAATTTGATTTCCACTTCAAGCCCACAACCACTGAAATACACGTATATCAAAATGTAGTTAATCGTGCAATTGGATTTTATCTTCAAATAGAAATAAATCATATTTCTAGTGTTTGTCATTGTGTCACCCTCAACCCATTCGGGGGGAGGGGCCTTGCAATACCCAAGAGGGTAAACAAATGCTTTGTTTTTGAAAAATTATCAGTTAAAGGCTACTTCTTTCTGCAAGTTCATTCTTTTTATTCCAAAAGAGTGTGAAAAGCCACACCACTAAATATTTTCCAATTTTTTCATCCACCTTTACCTAAGCTACTTGCTGGCTAGGCCTATATCGATAACCATGCACCCTATCAAACTTCAATCAAGGGGATGCAGTCATGCATATATATTTACTACAAGCTATCAACGTTTAAACCAGAAGCCACACCAAGTGCTGACTTTGGAATGCAGAGGCCTACTAATAACTCCTGGGTTGGATGGCAGAAGTCAGCGAAACGCTCAAAATTTAGTCTATACAGGCCTTTGGCGTAAGTGGATGTATACACAGCACTGGCGCCTATATGGGACATTAGAGCCTATACGGCCCGTAGACATAGTGTCTCCTGCATCTATTAAATAATCTAATCCTGATCAAGACTGGTAACGAGGTTGATAGTATAGCAACACAACGGGTAGGTGATGTCACCCTAACCAGAGAAAAGTTAATAATTGCCAATGCATCTGATCTATCTGCCAGAACATGGCCTAATTAACATGTAAACTGGACAGACTTTGCCAAGCTCACCGTGATTAATTTATGGAATCAAAGTTACCTTGATCCACATTTATAGTCTCACAGCTGAGCAGAGCAAAATACTTTGTTACCTATACCTTCCTTTACCTTATATTACAAAATAGTGTTTTTGAATCTCAACCTTTCATGCGTGTGTTTCAAACTTCTCTCACATGATACGTACAAAACCGTAAAATCAACTGCAAACTACTCATTTGAGTTTGAATGCTGTCAAACTTTCAAAAACGGAGACTACGGACTAGACATAGATGAATGACCGTTCAGGCAGTTTAAAAAGGAATGTGTTCATTTGAAAACTCGAGGGAAATATCGATCTGCTCCTTTAAAGAGCAGGCCCAACGGCTGAAAATGGAAGAAATCTGGCTGTAGTCTTATTGTACTTGGAACCCATTATACCCATCTATGTCACATAAAACCGGATTCAGCAATATTTTTGGTTAAAAACTCACTTTACCATGGCTAGCTTTCGTGAAAGAAGAGTGCCGTTATCCCTTCATTTACATATTATAAATACGGCTTTTGTCAACGTTGCACCACCGAAACGGTTGCCCGGCTGTTGCTTGTACACACTTTGCTGGCGCGGCCACGAAAATGCACATAATTATGGCAACGCGTGTGTCAGTTACACTGGCTCAAGCTCGCAGTCTAGTAACTGAAAGGACCGAGATATTCTCCTAAAAAACGGCTTAAAGCGAAGGACCCGACATTAAGGGACAACTCTTGAGAGGGGTATAGTACTGATGAAGAAGTGATGAACTCGTCAGACAGCGGTTCTTCTTCAGACAATATCAGCTCACCAGACCAAGAAGAACCCGAGGACGACGAAGAATACAAAGTCCGTGGCGCTTAGCCTTACCTTCCAACCCACCGTGCCACCAGAGCGCCAACGGGATCCCGATCGGGCTGACGATGGGGCCACCGTTGGTGAACGAGGCGAAGAAGGAGACCAAGATTGTTTCATAAATACGGCTTTAATAGTGAGTTTAGAGTGAAGAACAGATGTTTTTTATGTTGTTATTTCATTCCGAAAAAAAAGTGTCAGGCTATGCCGTGCGCGAATTTTTTTACCAAACGGCATTGCAATGGAGTGTGCTTTGACTGCATCTGATTGGCTGGCCGCAACCATTACTTCATCCATTCATGAAAACGTAAACATCGCAGTTCTCGCGTAGTACGCAAAAGCTGTTCGCGATTACTGTCGCCGTACTAAAAATACGGATAAAGTCGCAATCACGACGCTGTGTTTCTTGCTTGTTTCAAGAAGTATAAAATGAAAGAAAAAGAAAAGCACGCATACGTTTCTAGTACAAAGTAACGATACCCCTCTGTTATATGAATCCTATACGCACAGCATGCAGGAACGTTATGTTAGTCGCTGCACGGCGGCAAATTGTGATGTCGATTTGTATAGTTAGATTCATAACAGCTTTATTTAAAAAAAACTTCGACTAAGTCCGAATTCCTTGGCCATGCAAAAAATACGCATTTTCTCACTGCTTTATTTCCAGTATTTCATCGCTATTGTTTATATTTCATTCCACAAGCGAGATCTGAAATATGCTCAGTGCAATAAAATTTGTGTCACTAAAAATCTTGCTTGTATTAGACAACAATAAGCACACTTATATTTACATCATTCCTTTTTAAACATAAGAGAGGCCATGCTCTTGTTTTATGAAAATTGTATGCCGCTTTTATTGCATGTACATGTACTTCTATTCTAGTTTGAACACTGTTGATTCACCCCTGTATAATTTGAGTCTTCGAAAATACAAGAATCACAACAGGGAGGCGCAGCCTAACAGTTCCTATTTAATCCATAAGAAAGCTTTTCCACTGTGTCGCTGTTTCATTTATTAATCAGGAGACTCGCTGTCACGGACTCTAAAAAGCACACAGCAAACTTGACAGAAAATACTGCTGAGACAATCTGTCTTTGAGCCCGTTTCTTGAATACTTTGCTGCAAGAAAAAAAGGGAACTCAAAGTTCAGATTGGGCTGTTATATGGACTTACACAGAAGACAATCAATTTCCTTGAAATGAATAACACGAATTTTCAAGCACAAGTACTAAAGTACAGGAATGGCCACATTTTGTTAAAACATTCCAGCATTTGCATTCCTAGTAAAGGTTGATGTGACTCGCATGCAATGGAGGCAACGGGTATATTGAATGTGCATGGGTAAGCATGAAAAGATCAACTGCCACTATTGTCCCAATGATTAAATTTGAGAGAAGAATTATTTGCAATTAGTACTCACAATACTAAGTCCGTGAAAACAGTACCAGTATGGTTATTATTTAACAAATGAAACAACTACTCTTGTACAAGTTAATCATTTCTGTAAGTTAATCCTTGTGACCATATTCTCGTATTGCTACATTTATCACATAATTGTTGAGTTTGTTGCTGGTACTTAAAAATGGTACATATTTTCACATTGTGGCAATTACATCTATGCTGTGGTATATGAATTGATAGTAATCTCAAATTCCAAAAGAGCACTAATGCTCATAGTAAAATTACCATTTTGAGGTATGGCTTTTGCCAATGTTTTCATTTGTTTGAACACACCTTGCCAGATTATGTGGTGCCCTTCCTGCCTCTTTTTGGGGACAAGTTGACCCTAGTCTTGTACTGCAGCTTTACATTTCCGACCGGTATGAAGACATCGTCTCCCCCCAAGATGTGTGCTTCTTCATGCAACAGCAGTAGGCTGTACCCCAATAGGGACCCCTTTTCTACGAAGGTTGCCCCTCTGTCGATGACTTAATGACTGGGCTACTCCGCAGTATTTGCCGAATGATATTAATGCTGAAACTGTTGATGAGTGAGTTCTTGAGTTCTTAAACTGTCTGATGAAGGTGCGTACAGCTGGTGCAAGTTCTTCTGGGTTCTCCCTCATTTGGTCTGTGAGCTTTGATGCAAAGGAATGCAATCCTGCCTCCAAGTCATCTAGTCTAAACTCCTGTGCAGAACTCCCAAGGTCTTTGTGCTGCCTTGTTTCTTCAGTTTCATCCTCTTTGGAAGGAATGTTCATGTTTACTGAGTCAGGCACTTGTTCCACTTCTTGCATTTCTGCTGTTCTTGACATGGATCTTTCAATGTGATCCATACGAAGGGGTGCAAACCAACCCTCAGGCACATGATCTTGTCCAGTAGCTAAGAAGGGTAACCTATGGCGCATGATCTCATCATTGATGGGGAAAAAATTGAAAGACTGCACCTGACGGAACTTAACAACTGCATACTGATGCTTATAAGGTGCACCGTTGAGGCCTGCATTGCATGTGCACATTGCCATTGACATGTCAACTTGATACTTCTTATCCGGATCTGACTCACTTTGAACCTCAAAGAGGGGGAACTCCAACTCATTCACCATCTCCGCAGTGATCTTACCCTTCCCGGGAAGATATCTCTTGGATATGGTTGCATCAATTCGTCTTTTGGCTAGATCAGATAACCGTCTTTCGTAGTAAGTGACCATTCTTGTCAACAAGAAATTCAAAAGCTGAACAGGATTGTACGCCCTTACACGCTGAAAGATCTGATCCTTTATGATTCGCATCGAGGCCTCCACATAGTTAGTTATGTTATTCCCACGAAGAGGTAGGTCACGTCTGAAGCAGATTGCTCACAGCTGTCTTCGATCATACAGGTGTTTAGCATACTTCAGGAAGCAGCTGTATTTCTTGACAATGGCATCTCTGTTCATTTTGTCATACATCTCTTCAAGATGTTCAGTTGTGTCAGCATACACCATGCCTTTAACTAATTCCAACAAATGGGGTCGGTCTTCTTTACGGATGCTGTTTTTGCCTTCCCACAGAAATCACCAAGTGGCCTGAAGTACATGGAAGACACACAAGAGGGTGATTGAATTTGGAAATACTTCTGTAGACTCTGGCGTTCGCTGTCACTGTCATCAGTGAGGAAAACAACTGGGCCTTGTTCTCCTCTTCCATAGAAACCATCCTCTGGAATCATCCGCTGGTACAACTTGAGTGCTGCAACAACAGTCTCTTTAGACTCAGATGTGGTTATCAAACATCCAAGTGGCAATCCTCCAGCCACACTGTGTGTCAGAATCATAAACATTCTACAATCATATCTATCTATCCCACCTGATGCATCCACAAATACAAGCTCCCCGCTACACTGATGTTTGGAGTGGATCCTTCGCACAAGGGGTGTGCACACTGCAATCACCAAATTGCCATTCACCTGATCCATTTTGCAGCACTCTAGACCCCGTTCCTGATTGTAAGACTTGATGGAAACTTCAAGGTCATGTGTCATTTTCTCACCGGAAGCTGCCCCATAAGCCTTGTCAAAGATTTTCCTGTACAATCTAAATGTTGAAAGAAATAAGAGAAATAAACGTATGAAGTATAGTGTTGTTTGTCCGAATTACAAGAAATTTCGTAACGTTATTTGTACCTTTATTGTGGGTGTAGCAAATACAGCCTGTCCCACCAAAAACCTTTCAGTTGAAAATTTGACATGTTTGCAGAAAAGCTGGGGTAATATTAAAAATGTGCCTAATGTTATTGTCGTTGAGTAGAATAATTGGTCTTCCAAAAGCTTCTTGGTTGATTTGATTACAGGATGTTTTCAATGTTCATTAAACACACAGCCATCACAACAGTGTCTGACATGAAAACCAATTTGGGTCAATGATATATATCTCATGATCTTTCAGGAAATGAAAAGTGCACTTGCTTTAAATGCATTGGTTTCATTGAAATAAAGTTTTATGATTTTTTTTGGCTAGGTATAGACCCATGATTATTACTTTGTTTTGGACTGTTAGATTCCACCAGCCAAACTTGAACATCATCAAAAGAGACAGGTTTAATTATAAAGTTTTAGGTGCAATGATTGTTGTTCAGGGCTATGCGGTGTGAAGCTTGTTTTATTTTGGGATAAGTAAGTGTAAGACATCTCAACACCCTCAGGTGCATTGATATACCTTAAGCTGCACTCAAAAAGGGAGCATCATAATCTTTATCACACAAGACCTCAGAAATGTGTTGAACATGTTTTAGTCCACTTTGGTTCATGACCACTAAAGGTGATGACATTTGTAGTCAGCCAGTCAAAGTTTATGCCTAAAAGTGTAAGTTTTCTGGCCTTGGATACAAAATACCACATTTGATGTTGACAAGTACCTGTGGCAAAAATGCTGGTCAGGGCACTTTGCTCTGTTAGCGGATACATAGAGGTAGTCAGTTCCATGTTCCAACTGCAAGTCCAGCTTGTGGGTGTTCAGGGTGGATGAAGGTGAATGTCCCTTGGAGTACAGCTTAGTGAACTTGGCAATCACAGAGTC
This sequence comes from Acanthaster planci, assembly GCF_001949145.1. The sequence continues at coordinate 21,501 of NW_019091660.1, forward strand.
CTCAGAAACATCACGGAATTTGAAGGCATCAGCACAGACTAGCCGTTGGTTGTGGGTGTGCTGGATATTTATTATAGTAGCAAACCTTGGCAGATGAGGATCTTTGACTTTAGCCCTGAGAAATAAGATATAAAATGCATATCAAGTTTCGACAAAGTTTGCGATATGCAAAATGGGATATTTCTTCAACCATTATGTTATAGCACAATAGTTGCTTTTTAAATCACTGGATTGATTTTTTTTAATATTCGGACTAAAAAATCATCTTTTTGTAGAGCTTCAGTTTAGAAAAATCATGAAAACTGTGTTCACAAACTTCACTTGATATGAGGTTTAATTAATAAGTTCACGTAGAGTCAACTTGTGAAACTAATTATTGTTTTGTTTTCTCACTTACAAGCATCTGTTCTGGTCATCTCGTTTTTGTTTGTAACATGTCATGGTGGAAACATAGGGCCTTCGAGTTGGAGCTGGTATGAATTTATTCGGTCAATAGCCATGGGAGCATAACATGAAAGCTCTGTCCTGGTACAGACTTCAGGACATCTGTCGTCTTGTCTGTGGCTAACATGAAACTTAATGCCTGGCTTACAGATTGTATACATTGTAGTATTCTTGGAAGGCATTAAAGGTCAAGGGTCACGCACTCCTCGTGATTGCAGTACAGCCACCCAAAACAGCGTGTATGTCTCACTCTCTCATTCTAAGCTAAACGCCTTAGGATATCACAATTGGCGACGAGTCCGGGATTTTTCCGTGTTGTGGAGGAACCCTACAACATTAGCAAAGTGAATTTTACCGCCGATTGTAACCGTGAACAGTACATTTCCACGTCAGAAAGACTGAGTCAGTGAGTAACGTCAAAACGTTTCGTCTCCGTACATGTGTCTACGTAACACGCATTAACCAGTAGTAATATACCTCGCCGCCGTACAATAACTGTGATAGTCGACATGTCCGCAACTAATTTACCGTCATTCCCAGCCTTCCAGCCTCATCATGAACCATCTACTACCGGCGTACGGTGGAGGAAATACATAGTCAGGCTGGAGAATTTGTTTGTTGCATTCAAAGTCATGACGACCAACAAAAGCGGGCATTGCTTCTACATTACTCTGGCCCTGAAGTAATGGACATCTTCGAGACTCTATTGGACACTGGTTCTACATATGAATCAGGGCAAAGTGCTCTTGCAAAGTATTTCAAACCGAGCAAGAACATCGAGGACGAACGCTTTGTTTTTCGTGAGGCAAAACAACAACACAGCGAAACTGTCGCAGATTTTGCAACCCGCCTGCAACAACTCGCCAAAACTTGTGAATTCCATGACAAGAACAGTGAGGTGAAATCACAAATCATCCATGGTTGTACCTCATCAAAGCTGAGACGCTATGCACTTCGTGAAACAGAGCTCAGTCTCTCAAAGTTGCTCACCACAGCCCGAGCGTACGAACTGGCTGACAGCCAATCCAAAGACATGGAACAGCATTCCCAGCACTCGAGCAGAGACGCAGCCAACCGTATGACTTCAAAGCCTCATATGAAGGAACGTGAACCGAGAAAATCCTCACGGTCGTCCAAGCCCAGACGCTTTGAACCCTGTCGCAACTGTGGAGGTACGTTTCCTCACACACAACAATGCCCAGCAAAGGGGGTGACATGCCACTCGTGTGGTAAACTCAATCATTTTGCCAAACATTGTTTGAGTCGTGGCAAATCAGCCAAACCTCAGAGCAGAGCAAAGGAGCATGCAGTTGATCATACTGTCAGTACTACAAGCTCATCTGACAATGAGTATGTGTTCGGAGTATCGTCATTGCCACACACCAAATATCCGGTTATCACGGTAACAGTCAACGAAACTCCCATGCCAGCCATCATTGATACAGGTGCGTCAGTTAATGTCATGTGTCTGGCTGTATACAACAAACTGTCCTCCAAACCGCCACTGTGCAAGGACAATGCAGCCAAAGTCTTTGCCTATGGTAGTTCAACACCCCTGGAGATTGTTGGCCCATTTGACACTTCTATTGCTTATAAGGGGTCCCAAGTGAACTGCATTTTCTATGTCACCAAAACCATTGGAGACATGTTGATCAGTTTCCAAACAGTGTCTGCTCTCCGCGTCATCCATGTGGCCTACAACCTTCACCCCGACAACCCTCATAAGCCCATGGACAGTCTTGTGGAACAATTCGCAGATCGTTTCACTGGTATCGGTAAGTTAAAGAACATTCAGTGCAAGCTGCACGTGGACGAGACTGTCCGACCGATTGCCCTGCCACACCGTCGTATCCCGTTCCATGTCCGCAAGAAAGTTCAGAAAGAACTTGACAAGCTACTTCGCCTTGACATCATTGAGCCAGTACGCAATGAGCCAACTCCATGGGTCTCACCCATACATGTGGTCGAAAAACCTAATTGACCAGGTGAGATTCGTATGTGCGTGGACATGCGAAACGTCAATGCTGCTATTAAACGCGAACGCCACATAACACCCACCATCGACGATATCCTCGCTCAGGTCAATGGCCCTACCGTGTTCAGCCAAATGGACCTTAACGCAGGCTATCACCAAGTTGAGCTGGCCCCAGAATCGCGCCATCTGACTGTGTTTTCAACGCACAAAGGCTTATTCCGTTACAAGCGTTTAAATTTCGGTGTAAGCACAGCAGCGGAAGTCTTCCAAAACACGATCTCCTCAGTACTCTGTGGTCTGGAGGGTACGCTAAACATCAGCGATGACATCCTCGTGTGTGGTCGCACGCAAGCCGAACATGACACACGACTTGCAGCCTGTCTACAACGTCTTCGCGAATGCAACCTAACACTGAACAGAGATAAATGTAATTTCGTTCAGTCACGTGTTGAATACTTCGGTCATGTATTCAGTTCCAGTGGCATCTCTCCCGACAAGAAGAAAGTCGAAGCCATCCAACAAGTTCCTGACCCCACCAACGCCAGCGAGGTCAGGAGTTTCCTGGCCTGGTAACGTACTATAGCCGGTTTTCTACCAGACCTTGCCACTATTTCCGCCCCACTGCGCGAGTTGACTAAGAAACACTACACCTGGAACTGGGGACCGGAACACCAGCAAACGCAGATTCGTGAACGAGTCGTACACTGTTGTACCGTGGCATACTTCGACCCCGGCAAGAAGACTGAATAGCTCGTTGATGCTAGCCCGTTCGGCCTAGCCGGTATTCTTGCCCAACGCAACGACAGGGATGAACTGCCGATTGTTGCTCTTGACAGTCGATCTCCGACACCCGTTGAACAGCGGTATTCCCAGACGGAACGCAAAGCTCTCGCTATCACGTGGGCAATACTTCACTTCCACCTCTACGTGTACGGTAGCACCTTCACCGCCATCACAGACCACAAACCGTTAGTCCCACTGTTCAATAACCAGCACAGCCAAGCACCGACAAGTATCGAGCGCTGGTTAATGAAGTTGCAGGAGTACAACTTCACCGTTGAGTATCAGCAAGGAAAGCTGAATCCCGCGGACTATATGTCACGGCACCCCTATGGACATCCAAGAGCCACCAGCCGCGAACAACGCCTCGCAGAGGAACATGTCACTTCGTTTCCGTGAACGCCGTGCCCAAGTCGGTCACCCTCGGCAAAAGCCGCACTGCCACTCGCGACGACCCGGTTCTCCCGTCGACCATCGACGTGGTCGCCACCCATAGCTGAGACACACTCTTGAGACAACCCCACAACTAAGAGACTCTTGCGACCCTCAAGAGTCAAAGTGCGCAAAGAACTAACGGCAATAACTGACCGCGACCTGCTGCTGCATGGAAATCGTATCGTAATTCCACAAGCACTCGCACAATCGATTATCGACATTGCTCACGAAGGACACCAAGGCATGACAAAGACATTTCCATTGCCAAAGGTCCCCTATTGACAATCGTTCACAAAACATATGGGAGCTCTTCCTAAAAGGTTAATGAGTAAAACACTTGAACAGGAACGACGGGGGTCCTCGATTACAGGCAAATACATATTTAGCGTGTGTATGTGTAAGAAAAATTTTTATTGCATCTACAAAGTCACTCACCTTAGGCGACGCTCTCTCAAGATTCTGACCCAATTTTAAAAATTGACAACTGTTAATTGGGAGAAAATGTTACTTTGAAGTTTGAATGTGCAGAGGCAGCGCTGCACACACGATGCATATTGCGAGTGCACATGGATATTGCGTGTGCACACATTATTAAAGCTGATTTTTTTCTCTTTTCATGTGATACCCAACGATTCAATTCAACACCCAATGCTGTTTAAATGCCGAATCTGTAAACTACAGCATGGTCACAATCATATGACTTACCGATAGTGTATGATAGTTTTGAAAATCAGTCTGCACGGATGCGAACTGAGCCGCATGCATACAAGTCAACGCCTCCATGTTAGTTGTAAGAAAAATGTGGCAATGACTTATGTGAAAAAGGTTGTACTGGATGTGACGTAATGGTGGCGCACGAGCCAATCAGATGCAGTCAAAGTACATTCCATTGCAATGTCGTTTGGGGAAAAAAATTCGCCACCGGGCGATGCGTGCCACGGTGCAATAGACCCTGCAAGGGCCCCGACCACCGGCGCCTCTGGAGGGTGCACCACTACAAATAAATTCCCATAGACAGCAGTGATAAATCCCCATACTTCACAAATAATTTGAAAATACTC